>JAUCBN010000004.1:24861323-25461323 GCA_035048815.1 Abelmoschus esculentus
TTCGCGATGTATTCATCGTTGTTAGTTTATAAAAAAAGCTATATCTGATTGATGTTGTTAAATTTGCAGTGGCTACATGGCTCCGGAATATGCAATGCATGGTCATTTGACCGAGAAAGCAGATGTATATAGCTTTGGGATTGTGGCTCTTGAAATTGTTAGTGGCAGATTGAACACTAAAACACGTCCGAAGGAAGAACCTTTCATTCTCCTCGAATGGGTAAACTCGGTTCTCGTATTCATATCCGAATATGCATCGAACGTCGAACACATGCCGGACACGAAAGTGTCACATTTTATGAATATTGGCATCTAAACTGTGTGTTTTCTGTAGGCTCATGTTCTGAAGGAGCAAGGGAACCTATTAGACCTGGTTGATCCTAGGATTGGCTCAGACTGCAACATAGACGAAGTGATGGCCATGATCAATGTTGCTCTCTTGTGCACATATCCCACTGCTTCAGCTAGACCTGCAATGTCTTCCGCGGTGAGCATGCTCGAAGGAACGGCTTCCGTCGAGGAATTCTTTATCGATTCAAGCGTTTCTTCGATTCGACAAACGGATACCGAAGCTATGAAAAAGTTTTATCGTAAACTCGAAGAAGACGATGCCGATATCAGCCAGACTAAAAGCATGTTAGCTGATGGACCCTGGACTGGTTCATCTACATCTGCTGCTGATCTCTATCCAATTAGCTTGAATTCTGGGTATTTTCAGAATCGAGATTCAACAAATTAGAAACAACTTGTCAATGATCTGGTGCTGGAATAAGTTCATTAGGAACAAAAAATGCATAATTTTCTCATTTAGTTATTATTTAGTCCATTGGATTCGTTCGACTACATTCAAGAGGTGTCGTCCAATTGTTTCGAATTTGAGATTATGTAAAAAAAATCACGGTTTGTGTATTAAAATATAATATATTTTTATATATTGTTTTGTATATATATATATTGAATTTTGTTAAATCAAATATATCACAAAAAATGGTCAAATATTATTTTTCTTGTCCTCAAACGTACATTTCCTTTGACACTTGGAACAAAAACTAAATTATAAAATTATTATATTATACTATTAACTAATAATATTATTAAATATATAATAATTTAATATATTTTTTTCATGCCTAAATTTTATTTTATTTTTATTTAATTTTTCCTATAAGTTAACTTTAATAAAATGATTTATAAACTTTATTATGTAAAGTAAGTTTGGCTTAACGAGTTAGGTGTTGTTATTACTTCATACACATCTCGTGTTCGAAATTCATGGGAAATAATAGCATTTCTAGTTTTAATAGTTTTTTTAATCCACGTCATTGTTTGATTAGATAAAAATTTATTAAATTTAATTAATATTATAAATTAAATTGATATAATATGTAAATAATATATTAAATATATAATTATATAAATTTTTTATTAATTATCATATTATTATTTTTAAAATTTTATAATAAATAACTTGAATGATACTGATTAAATAATTAAATTTTTTTATTAAAAATATAATAATTATATTAAAATTATCTTTATAATTTAATGATTCTTGAGTAAATTTAGGGATAACGGGTTGGATCAGGGCAAGGTTTGGCATATGACCTGACTCGAAATAATAAAACCTATAACCTGATTCAGATATATTAATAAAATAATTTAATTTAATTTAATTTGACTTAAAAAATTAATATAAATATTATATATTATATATATAAATATATGATGTCATAAATTTTTACCCTAAACCTAACCGTCAACCGATTCAATTTTATTTTTTTAATAACTTAACCTAATCCGATCCTGATTTTTTAATAAAAAAAATCTCCTATTAAATCTGATCAAGTCAAAACCCGATATATTCAAGTCAAATTATCCTCAAATAATTTACTCTATAGATTTCAGTCACTTTTTTTTGAACAAACTAATAATGATTACAGTAGTATTTCGGTCATTGATCGCTCAATCACTCTGTTAACATCGCTAGTACTCGAACTCGTAACTTCTAGAAACAATAATCGTTCCTTTAATCACTTTAACTAGAAGTGCGGTGCATTTCGGTCATTTTCAAACATACTCATTCTTGTGTTAATGGCTTGGTGGTTGTTCGTTCACCTACTTACTCTATGTCTTAGATTTTAATTCCAACAATAGAATTCCTTTATTTTAAATAAAAAATATCGTAAATAAATTATTTTATAGATAAATTTTATCACGTTATTTATTATCTTTGATCACTAAAAATAATCGGTGTGGTCCTGATTTCATTCAATTCCCATGCAAGATCTTTTAACAACTTGTTCCTGTAAGAAACGACTTTTCATGGCAAACCCTACAAACATCAAAATCCCAGTCCAATAATTGAATGTCTGCAGCAAGTCAAGGATAAGCTATTCACTTTGTCTCTCTCTATTTTCCATTTTCTCCATCGGCGGCCATATAATTTTCTTCCCCTACCCCAGTTTCATATCATTTCAAAGAAACATCCAAATCTCCATGGAAAAACACCCTTTCAACCCATTGTTAGTTCATTGAAAAAATCAAGCAAGCACTTGAATTCATCCTCTCCAGGCAAAAACAACTCCCAATATGCTCTTCCATCGACTGGTTTTTGCTTCAGTAGTCATAGTTTGCTGCCTTACAGCGTTTGCAGATGGAGCGACACTGGTAACAGATGAAGGTAATATTCAGCATAAAGGAAGCTTGATTTGCTGTATGAATTCTTGTACTAAATTCCACCATTTTTCTTGGTTTTTTGTAGTGGAAGCTTTGAGAAGCATTGGTAGGGAATTGGGGAAGACAGATTGGAACTTTGATGGTGTTGATCCATGCAGTGGAGGCAGTGGTTGGATAGATCCTTCCTTTTCTACTTACCAAGCTAATAATGTTACCTGTGATTGCTCCTTCAACAATGGAAATACCTGCCATGTCACCCGCATGTAAGCAGATCTTCTCTCTATGAGTTCATGGATTAGGGTTCATTAAGCATCTGATCTTGAATCTATTAGCAGTAAGTGAAGAGTTTAGGGTGAATATAAGAGCATCTGCAACTATAGGATAGGGATGATAGATTACGAGGATGGAAATCTTTTATCTCTGATCATACTTTTTAATTTACTCTTAGGTGTTTTTATACGAAAATAATAAGTTTAATGTTCACGATTTAAGAATAAAGTTTATAATTAGAATTTAAGATTTAAAAATAAAACACAAGCCCTCTAAATCAAATGATTAAAAAAATAATTATTGTTTTTAAAAATTATGGGTTCAAAAATCAGTGATACCAGCAGAGTGATTGAACGATCAATAAATTATTTTTGTATATATTTCATAAATTTTTTAATGCAATCTCATTTTAAAATTTTAAACTTAAAACTCTAATTCTAAATTTTAAATTTTAAACTTTACGATCTAAATTCTTAAATTTTAAATCTTAAATCAAACCTTTAACTTTTATATTTAATAAGTATATATAAAATTTAATTTACATAAATAATATATCTAATTTTTTTCTCTTTAAATTTAATTTTCAATATTTATAATTATTTTAATTTTATTCAATTCTAAAAATAATATTTAACATGTAAATATATTATTAATTTAATCCCTTTATTAACCCATTTTCAGCCTTCTCTCTTTTACTGTCATCCTCCACCACACAACCTTTACGTCAATTAATAATGTTAGGGTAGCCGACATGCATTTAAGAATGGTATGTCAGTACGGTAAAAAGATAATAATTTTTAAAATTATTGAAAAATTAAAGCATTAATTTTTAAAAATTTATTTTAAATATTACCAACAAATTTAATAGTTAAATTTTTAAATAAATATTAAAATTTATCATTTTTAATCGCATTCCGAACATTTTCTGTTAGATGAGCACATTAATCTGCAGTTCTAACCTTTTACAATTTGGTTTTGATGAGAATAGTCGTAATTTTTTATTTTATTTTAAAATGAAACTACTAGGGTGTAAACGAACCGAATTTGAACAGACAAGGGTATATTCGTGTTCGTTTATTTATTTTTGGAGGTGTTCAAAATCTGTTCGTGTTCGTTTAAATTTTTAACGGTATGTTCAAGCTTGGTTCGTTTATTTTTTATCGTGTTCGGGCTCGGTTCGTTTAATGTTCACGAACATGTTCGTTTAATGTTCACGAACGTGTTCGTTTATATGTTCGATAATTTGTTCGTTTAACGTTCGTGAACATGTTCGTTAAGCGTTCGCGAACGAGTTCGTTTGTATATATTCATCAACTTACCTATTTAGCGTTCACTAACATGTTCGTTTAGCGTTCACGAACATATTCGTTTAGCGTTCATGAACATGTTTGTTTAGCGTTTACGAACATATCAGTTTAACGTTCGTGAA
Source organism: Abelmoschus esculentus (assembly GCA_035048815.1). NCBI lineage: Eukaryota > Viridiplantae > Streptophyta > Magnoliopsida > Malvales > Malvaceae > Abelmoschus > Abelmoschus esculentus. The sequence goes on from JAUCBN010000004.1 coordinate 24,865,699, forward strand.
CATGCTCGTTTATATACTTTGAATTTAGGGTTATTAAAGAACATAAACGAGCTTATAAACGAGTATATAAATGAACATAAACAAACCTATAAACGAACATAAACGAGTTTGTTCGTGAACATAAACGAGCCGAACACACTTATGTTCGTGTTCGTTTATTAATCGAACATAAAATATCTATTCATACTCGTTCATTTAACTTAATAAACGAACATAAATGAACATTATACGAACGGTTCACGAGCAGCTCGTCGAACACCCTGTTCATTTACACCCCTAGAAACTACTGAAAAAAATAGCCTTGTTATGGAAAATTTACATAAATATTGCAATTTTTTTGTGTATTTTTATAAATTTTGTAATTTAAGTTTAAAAGGTAAATAAATATTTAAATTATATATATTTTTAAATAAATATTAAAATAAACTTTTAATAAAATAAAGATTTAATATTATTTAAATAGGTGTTTTTGGTTAACATTCGTTATAAAAAATCAGTTAATCAATAAAAACATAACATACGACATCATTAAATATTTTTTTAATTTTATTTTAAAAGATAAATTAAAAATTTTAAAATATTTTAAAATTTTTAAATAAAGTAAAAAATAGTTCTTGAATTCCTAAATCTCTCCAAAACCGATCATTCTGGCCGACATTGGTCGCATTTTCGAGGATGGAATAAATCACTTTCTCTTGTCAAACAACTTACACATCGATCATCATTTATTATGTCTTCATTCATTGTGAATTATTCGAATTAAGTATTCAACGATTTTAATATTTCAGACGATATCAGTCGATTCTCGATGAATAAATAAATAAATGATCATGATAGCTCGATGCAGATATGATGAGCAATAACATAACAATCAACAACGAAATAAAATCGAATCTGAGATTTAAACATTATGGTGTTGGGAATTTCAAATTTGGGTTAGTTTGAGGTTATTTTTCCGTTACTGAACTCAACTTTTGTATCAGACTGCTCAAGGCACAAAATCTCCCGGGTACCCTCCCAACAAACTTGTCCAGTCTCCCTTTCCTGCTAGAAATGTAAGGGCCACTTTCCAAACTTTTTCATGATATACATATACATATATATATATATAGCTTAGTTTTTTGTCAACTAATTATGTATCCTTGTTTTGAACTATTCTTACAGTGACCTTTCTCGCAACTATCTTAGTGGCAACATTCCTCCTCAATGGGGTTCTGCTTCACGACTCGTCAGCATGTATGTTTCTTTCCAGCTTCTGTAATGTACATATTGTCTTTGATGGTTGTATGTTCATTGTTGCTAAATGGAAAAGATGTGTTATATTTCAGTTCCCTTCTCGGAAATCGATTAACCGGTCGAATCCCAGCAGAGCTAGCAAATCTCAGCAATCTTACCAGCTTGTGAGTTGGATTACAACAGTTTCTACTAAAACATATCCTCAGTTCATGTTATAACATGTTTTTATAAGATCTTTTTCATGTTTTTCTGAATTTCTGATGGATGATTCATTTTATTTATTGGAAAACTGTGTAGAGTCCTTGAGGTCAATGGCTTATCAGGACCCTTGCCTCCAGCATTGGGGAGTTTATCCAAACTTGAGAGAATGTAAGACAGGTCCTTTTCTTTTTAAAAAAATCCCATCTTCTGATGATTTAGAGGAAATTATCATGATTATTGTTATTTAATTTTGATTTATCATCTGTTTACTGGTTTTTACAGGCTTCTTAGTTCTAACAATTTTACTGGAGAAATACCTCAAGCATATGCTAACCTGACTTCCATGGATGACTTGTAAGTGAAAGTGATTCTAATGTTCTTTTCTTCCAACTTGTTAAATCTGATATGAATATATAGTCATATGCAATAGTTATGCTTATTTTGTTTCGTCAACAGTCGTATTAGTGACAACAACTTCACAGGACAGATTCCGGAGTTCGTATTCCGGAATTGGAGAAATCTTACACGGATGTAAGAACTTAATCAACATTACTTGTATGTGTTAGATTTCATTGGAGATGTTTTGTTTTATCAGTCAATTGAATGAATCCATCTTCTGTATGATGACAGAGAGATGGAGGGAAGTGGTTTGAGTGGTCCAATTCCATCCATTAATGCTCCTCTACAATCCTTAGAATACATGTAAGCATTGAACTTGATATAACAAAAAACACAAGATCTTCGATCGGAATTTGCATCCTCGTTTATGATTTTATTCGATATTGGTTTACAGAATAATTAGTGACTTGAATGGAGCTGGTGCAGCTTTTCCACAATTCAATGCTAGTTTGCCTAGATTGGAGAGAGTGTAAGAATATCTGTGCAACAATGCAAAGATATATTAAAAGTTATGACATATTGAGGAGCTCCAAATATGATGGAACATGTTTTTGATTGAGTTACAGGATTTTGAGGAGCTGCAATCTAATTGGAGAGATACCTGAGTCTCTTCAGACATTCACAACAATAAAGATCTTGTAAGTCTTCGGCTTTTCTTTTCCCGAGAAGTAACATCAGGCATGTCTGTAATTCGAATTTCAACATTTATATGATGCCTACCTTACAGACAGAAACTGTTTTAGTTTCTAACTTGTCTTGGAACATAATGTTCTTACAGAGATCTCAGCTTTAACAGACTCAGTGGAGAAATACCAGATCTTTCTGTTCTTAATTTCGATACGTTGTAAGGATATGTGTTTTTTTGTCTATATTTATCATAATCGATAGCAATAACATGTCTGCCATGTCGATAAACTTAATGATTTCTTTTATTAGGTTCTTAAATGGAAACAACTTTACTGGAGCAGTCCCTCGGTGGATACTGAACACAGATGAAGAAATGTACGATTCTCTTCTTCGTTATTCGTTAATGTTCAATTACTACATGAAACAATATTCTAAAGTAATCTGTTTGCAGGGATGTTTCATATAACAACTTCACTAGCACAGGTGCTGTATCAGACTGTGGACGAAGCCCGGGCCTGTACGACATTTGTTTAATTCATGTGTTTTCATTACAAATATCCATCATATGTTTTTATAGTTTGTCCTTCATTGTCATTCTGTAGGAACTTGTTTTCAAGCATTTCAAGGACCAATGACTCGTAAGTACTGTTTTCAAGCATTTTGTTGTCTTTGGTCGACTTCAAATTTGATGTTTTAATGGCTAATTTATGTTTCCGGGGCATATAATTGTTTTACCAGAGGAATTGTTCCATGTTTGAGCCAAAATAACTGCCTTGAACGTAAGTAGAAACTTCATGTACTTCATCCGTGTTAATCTCGATTCGTATTTGATGTACTAATCGATGGATAAATGTATATGTTATTTCCCTCAGCTGTGCACTCTGTTCATATAAACTGTGGAGGAAGAGCAAAACCTGTTAATGGAACCAATTATGAAGCTGATCTTGATCAAGCTGGGCCTTCGACATTTTTACGACCGGGTACCAACTGGGCACTTAGTACCACCGGAATTTTTCTAAACGATGATCGGAACAATGACGTCTTAGTATATGGTGACGCCGATGGTGAACTCCACGAAAATGCAAGGCTTTCACCTAGCTATCTGACTTACTATGCATTTTGTCTGGCCAATGCAAATTACACAGTAAACCTCCATTTTGCTGAGATTCAGTTCAGTGATCAAAATTATAGCAGCTTAGGGAGGAGGATATTTGATGTTTACATTCAGGTATACTTTTATTGTCATTCTTGTTTACATTTCGACGAGTTCGAGATTAAAATCTCAATGTATAATTTCCTAACCAGATAGCATAGTTTTACATGTGCTTGCATGGAATTATGGAAAGAGTTCATGGAATGGATGATAATTGCAGGGGCAGAGGGTGCTGAAGGATTTCAATATTAAAGAAAGAGCAGGAGGAGCAGGCAGACCAATAGTAATGCCTTTTGCTGTAAATGTAACTGATGGCACTTTGGAGATCCATTTCCGATGGGCCGGAAAAGGGACGACTTCTATTCCCGAGAGAGGCATTTATGGCCCTCTTATATCTGCAATATCTATTATCGATCCTGGTAGGATATTGGATGTTAAGATTCGTATCTTATGTCGTCTTGTCTAAGTTGTTTTTTCGAGTCTTTGTGACTGACTTACAATGTTGTTGAAACAGCTTATATACCTCCATCACAAAATGACGACGGTGGCATCGCGACAGCTGCGATTGTTGGTATAGTGGGAGGAGCCGTGTTTACTGCCTTGCTGATTGTTGGCATCCTTTGGTGGAAAGGCTGTTTAAAACGGGAGAGAACATTAGAACAAGGTAGTTGGAGAGAAAAATCATTGTATTCTGTTACATAGAACAGTCGAACCATCTCATTATAAATGTTTCTTAGTTGGCTTAACTTTCCTCCACAGATCTAAAAGGTGTAGAGTTGCAGACAAGTTCCTTTAGCTTTAGGCAAATTAAAACTGCTACAAACGATTTTCATGCTTCAAATAAGATCGGAGAAGGTGGTTTCGGTCCCGTTTACAAGGTACCATGTCCAACACAGTCTTTTAGCTTATGCATCATGCGAAATAAATATGGCACGACTGAAAACGCTTCTAGTACAGTGATTAATATCCTGCTGCAGATATCCTTACTGCAGCAGGTACCATGTGCTACATTTTCTTTCTTCTTCGGTTGTTCGCGATTAAAATCCTGCTGTGAACTTCCTCACTAGAGCAGTTTCTGCAGGTACATTGTCCTTGTTTTGAATCTGGACATCATGTTTTGTTATTTCAAATGCAGGGCACTTTACCGGATGGCACAGTGATTGCTGTTAAGCAGTTATCGGCTCGATCCAAGCAAGGAAATCGTGAGTTTGTGACTGAGATTGGCATGATTTCAGCTCTACAACACCCTTATCTTGTAAAATTGTATGGATGTTGCATTGAAGGAAATCAGTTGATGCTTATCTATGAGTACCTGGAAAACAACAGCCTTGCACGTGCATTATTTGGTACAAATCTTATCCCAATGATCTTGTTTTCAAAGCTAAAATGATATGTTCCAAAAACAAATGAAAAACATGTCAATGTATATATATATGTATATATATATGTATGTATCTTAGCTTATCTATATGTTGGTAATGAATAGGTCCGCCAGAGTTTCAGTTGAAATTAGACTGGGCGACGAGAAGGAAGATCTGCATTGGAATTGCAAGAGGACTAGCTTATCTCCATGAAGAATCAAGGTTGAAGATAGTGCATAGAGACATCAAGGCCACCAATGTCTTGCTTGACAAGAATCTAAACCCGAAAATATCCGACTTTGGTTTGGCGAAGCTTGATGAAGAAGACAATACACACATTAGCACCCGAATCGCAGGAACTTAGTAAGTCTCTTTTCCGATGCATTCGAGATGTATTCATCGATGTTAGTTTATAAAAAAGCTGTATTTGACTGATGTTGTTAAATTTGCAGTGGCTACATGGCTCCGGAATATGCAATGCATGGTCACTTGACTGAGAAAGCAGATGTATATAGCTTTGGGATTGTGGCTCTTGAAATAGTTAGTGGTAGATTGAACACTAAAACACGCCCGAAGGAAGAACCTTTCATTCTCCTCGAATGGGTAAACCAAGTTCTCGTATTCATATCCGAATATACATCGAATGTCGAACACATGCCGGACACGAAAGTGTCACATCTTATGAATATTGGCATCTAAACTATGTGTTTAATTTCTATAGGTTCAAGTTTTGAAGGAGCAAGGGAACTTATTGGACATGGTTGATCCAAGGATTGGCTCGGATTGCAACAGAGATGAAGTATTGGTGATGATCAATGTTGGCCTATTGTGCACAAACCCCACTGCTTCATCTAGGCCTTCAATGTCTTCCGTTGTGAGCATGCTCGAAGGCAAGGCTTCCGTCGAGGAATTCTTTATCGATTCGAACGATGCTTCAAGTCGACAAAAGGATGCCGAAGCTATGAAAAAGTTTTATCAGAGACTCGAAGAAGACGATACCGATATTAACCAGACGAAAAGCACGGTAGCTGATGGACCCTGGACTGGTTCATCTACATCTGCTGCTGATCTCTATCCAATTAGTGTTACTACTGGTTATCTGCAGAATAGATCAGCTTCAACAAATTAGACACAACTTGTCAACAATCTGGTGCTGGAATAAGTTCATTATGAACACTGTATAATTTTGTTGTTCAGTTCTTTCGATTCTTTGAGCTACATTCAAAAGGTTCCATTCAATAGTTTTGAAGTTCAAATTTCATATTTGTAGGCAAATGTATATACTCAAGAACTAATATGCGAATGTGCTAATGCATGTTTGTAATTTTGATAAATATTATAAGCATAAATCCTCTGTTTTGTTTTTATTGGTGTTTTCACTTTAAATTATTGAATTTAATGTTTAGAGTCTAAGGTTAGACGTTATTATTAGGGTTTAGAAAATTAGGGATGAGTATATCTTTTAGGGTGTATGATTCAAGGTTTAAGATGTAGAAAATTAATGCTAACATTAGGGTTTAAAATCTAATTTTTAAGATTTTTTTATCAAAGAAGGAAATAATTAGGGGTGAGAACGAGCCGAGCCCGGCTCGGAAACAATGTTATTGGGCTCGGCTCGGGCTCGAAGCTCGTCGGGCTCGGCTTGGCTCAACTCAAAATTTAAAAAAAATGTGCCTACTTTATTTTAGTTGATTTTTCATATTTATTTTATTGTTTTTCTTTTGTTAAAGAGATTATTTTTGGTGATATATGTAGCATATACATAATATAATTATTATGAGCATGTTCATGAGTTTTTCGAGTCGAACTTGAATCGGCTCGACTCATTAAGGTCTAGAGTCGAGCTCACTCGAGCCGAGCTTTGACCAAACCGAACCCGAATAGCTCGCGAGCTGATCAGGTTCATTATCACCCCCTAGACATCATTAGGAGATAGAAGAATTCTACTTAAATATTATAGGCTTAATAGTTAAACAAGTACCCAATTATGGGTGCAAATCGTTTGTCTCTTTCTCATGCTTACTTTCATGCTTTCGTTTTAAATTAGAGGGTTTAGGGTTCAAGGTTAAGGTTATGATATGGGTTTAGGAATCAGGGGTATAGTGTATTTCTTAAGGTGTAGAGTTTAAGGTTTAGGATATAGAAAATAAGGGTCAGAGTTTAAAATTTAATTTTTTTAAAAATTTTAACAGGAGACGTGAAAAGAGATAAATGATTATTACTCTCCAATTATACCTCTAAGATTATATATTTCTTTCTCAGATTGACCGTAATGTGTAAATTAATTCCGATAAGGATTTTCGATACACAATAATAAAAATATTTTTTTATAAATATCTTAATTTTAAGTTTAGTGGTTTAATATTTAAAAATTAAGATTAAAATTTAGAGTATAAAGTTAGAATTTAAGATTCGAAGGTTTGAATTGATAGTTTAACGTATTATAATTAAAATTTTATATTTTAACTTATTAATCTTAAAATATAATCCAAATCTCTAAATTTAATTATAACCTGCAACGATTATTTTTCTTACTAAAATATAAAAAATATAAATGAAAGAAGGGTTATTAGATTCTATAGTTTTGTTTTAGGCTATCAAATTTAATTAAGATTATTTAATATTTAGGCTGATCGGGCCCATTATAATAGTTATAAATTAATTTTACTCTATATTGGACTGAACAATTTAATAACATGTGTTTTATATTTTCCAAATCGGTTTTCTTTATTATTTTAATTAATAATATATATAATATACGTTTATATCATATACGTATAAAGATGGAGTTAAAATTTAAAAATAAAAATAAAAAAAATTCAGAAAAAAAGACGATTGTCCTTCTCTATCTCCACGTACTTTCCTATTGTATGTATACACATATAAATATAAATATATGCATGACATATATACATACGTACATAATACTAACACATGTCATATTAACATAACATATACATGGATATAGTATACATTCAATATTAATATATACATATAATATATAATAGAGTTTTTACGTAAATATTGTTGAGAGATTTATATATAAAAATATGATTCTCTTTAAATTATTTTTAATTTAATAATATTATACATTATTGTTGAAATAAAAAAAATGAATTGAAAATCCTTAAACAATGTTTTAAAAAAATATTAAAAAATAAATAAACATTGCTCATGTAAAAACTCCATATATAATACATGCAACATTCATTCACATATATATATATACACCAAACGCGTAAACATATATATATATATATTGAGATATTGATTTTGATATAATAATTGAAAAATATTTTGGATTAATTTGAAAAGATTTTAAAAAAGATTCTCATATTCAAACAACTTGAAAATAAGTTTAAAATTTTTTTAAAGGTTTAAGAAGTGTTTGAAACGTTTTTAAAATAGTCAAATTTGTGTTTTAAATGAAAGTTTCGAAACCTTCCTTAAAAGGTTTCGAAACCTCTCAGGCAGAATGGCCTTTTCTTGAAACCTTAGCAAAGGTTTCGAAACATTGGTCCTGTAACGACTATATTTTTGCAAGGTTTCGAAATTTTTGGTAAAAGGTTTCGAAACCTCTGTGCAGATAAAAATTTAATGTTCAACTTTTTGATTTCCCAAAGGCTCCAAAACATCCCAACAACTATAAACGACTAAAATATGATTCTACACTATAAAAGCAAGCTTTGGACACTTGAAGATAGTAAGAGACAACATTCAAGAAACATGATCAAGAGAAATTGAATTTAAATCTCTATTTTCCTTGTCTTTTGTACATAACTTAAGAGAGTGGTTTTATTGTAAATCTTTTATTTTATTGTGAGTTTAATTGTGTAAACACCCACCTTTGTGAGGTACTTAGTTTACCAAACAATTCTCTTTGTAAAAGTAGATATTCTAGTTTAGCTTTAGACAAAAACTAGAGTTGGTTCTATCTTAGCCAAGTCTAAAAGATAAAGTTGTAATAGTTATCCCTTGAACCGGTAAAAATGTGTCAATTCACAGTGAATTGGTTGAAATCCTTAGTTGTGTGCTAAGATAGTGGATGTAGGCGTAGCCGAACTACTCTAAAATCATTGTGTCATTTGTCTCAATCTTTCGATTTTAACAAATTCAATCAAACACCAAAAACAACCCTCATTGATGGTAATCGGTGATCGATTCGAGCTTGCGCATCAAGCCCTTTCAATATAAATAGATAACATACATATATTTAATATTCATACATTCGATTGTTAAATATGATTCGATATATATATATATATATAATAATGTTAACATTTATATTATATTATATTACACATAACCAGACAAAAATGAGTGGTTATATAACCGGTCAATTTTAAAATATTAAACTTAAATCTCTAACTTTAAAAATTTTAAATTTTAAATTTTAAATTATATTTAATAATTTAAAATTAATTACTTTTGATTTATAATTATAAGATAAAGATTATATTATAATTTAAAATTTATATATTAAAATTTATTTTTTAATTATATTATATTAACCTGTAAAATCTAATATTTAAATTTTAAATCTTAAAATCTAAGCAGGTATATAAAAAAAATCAAATGAGAACCGTAGTTTGCTCGATCGGGTCGGAGCTCCATGACCCGAATAGACCCTTTTATTTCGCATTTCTTCTTCGTTACTCAAAAACAGCTCATAAAAATGGCGTGGTCAAGCACTCTGCTTCAGTTTCACATCAAATCCCCTTCCTTTCCTTCTCCCACATTCCCCCACTCCTTCCCAAAAAGATCCCCAATCCTTCTTAACCCCAACTCTATAAATCCCAATCCCAAAACCCACCAAATGCAATTCCTTCACAGACCCAACGCCGTCCCGCTCACAGGCGTACTGTCAAGAGCCATGGACATCATCCAATCGTCTCCTCCCACGTGGCAATCCGCAATCCTCAGCAACCTCGTGATCTTCGTCCTCGGGACCCCGCTTTTAGTGGCGGGCCTTTCTCTCTCCGGGATTTGTACTGCTTTCTTGCTTGGGACTCTCACTTGGCGAGCTTTTGGCTCCCCTGGCTTTCTCCTCGTTGCTTCTTACTTCGTTATAGTGAGTTACTAATTACGGAATTTTGTGTGAATTATGGGATTTAAGTTAAATTTTGGAAATTGGGTTTTGATTTTGTATACATCTGGTGTTGAAAGTTTCATGCTTTGGAGAATTAGCTTGCATTGTTTGATAGTATGAAAAAGGGAAGAAAAAAACTATTTTTTTGTTGAAATGTTATGTTTTAAATAGTTATCTATTCAAGTTGTACTAGGCGAGATAAGGTCTCGAGAGTAACCAAAATTTCTGTAATGGCTTCTAGGATTTTAGATGAAATGAGGTCGATTTTGAATTGATATATTGTTGTACTTTATTTCCCCCTTCTTTTTGTTTCTAATTGTGGCTGGTTTTATTTGCAATATGGAAACCTTGAATTAGTTCCTGCCTCCCTCTTCTGATTCTCCCTCTTCTAATTGTTAGGGAACAGCAGTGACAAAAGTGAAAATGGCTCAAAAGGAGGCCCAAGGGGTTGCTGAGAAGAGGAAAGGAAGAAGGGGACCTGGGAGTGTAATTGGGTCCAGTGCCGCCGGTTGTGTATGTGCTTTACTTTCAATATATGGAGTTGGCGGAGAGGCCTTTACACACCTTTGGCGACTTGGTTTTATTGCCAGTTTCTGTACTAAGTTGAGTGATACCGTTTCAAGTGAGATTGGGAAAGCATATGGCAAAACAACGTAAGTAGAGCATCTCTGTTTGACAATGTGTAGGATCTTTAAATTAACAGCTCACTCTAAAGAAAGGATATTTTGAATCAAATGGAATTTAAATCCCTTATGGTTCTAGCTGTTATTGTCATTTATGCTATGCTGGTTTTAAAAGTGTGTGATGTGCAAAAATTAACAGGTATCTAGTCACAGACTTTCGAATTGTTCCTAGGGGAACAGAAGGAGCTGTCAGTCTTGAGGGAACTGTTGCCGGACTTCTAGCATCTGTACTACTCGCCTGTATTGGTTGTCTACTGGGTGAGGTAGTACTTGCCATTTACTATCCTGAATAATTTATTCTGTTTTTCAAGGACACCATTTCTGTTAAATTACGAAAATTACATGCATCGTTTAGATCATTACAAGATGAAACCCAGAAATTTATATCTTTCCTGTAACAATAGACTAGCTGGTAATGACCTCGAGAACAATACTGGTGGGACGTGTCACACTGGAATAGTTTTATGGATATAATTGGCTGAATGTCTATTTTAGAAGGTCAAAGATGATTTTCTGTGTGAACTCTTAGCAAAATAGCAGATCTTGATATATTTATAAATGGGATTTGACATTTTAGTTTAGGTTTGTACTTGGTTCATTGTGAGCATTATTTTGCCAGGAGTTTAAATTTCAATTACTTCAGTTCAGGTATTACAATCTGGTGAATTGGATAGTGTTTTCTAGGGGTTATTTGGAAGTGAGTGGATGAGATTGTCACTCTAGCATAGGTGCATCCTTTGGAAGGGTTTTCCAAATGCTTATACAAATCCTTGATATTATTCTTATTGTTCATAATTTTGTCGATGCCGCAACCTTGATACACTTTTAAATCGAGAAAATGATATATTGCTTCTTTACAATGATGGCTATTTGAATTTATATAAATGTTCTAAGCCACTTCTTTCTTTATTTCTTCTGCTTGCTAGTAGATAAGTGTACCTGAGGTGCTGATATGTGTAATAGCTTCTCAAATTGCTAATGTTGGTGAGAGTATAATCGGTGCTTCGTTCCAAGGGAAAGAAGGATTCCGTTGGGTAAGGAATCGTTTGAATAACAAAACGAATTTTGTCATCCTGTTTTCTAACCCTTTTTTTTTCATTTATTGCCTGTGTCTTGTAGATTTTAGTGTTAGTTGGGAACTGACTATGTGGTGTGTTAAGGAAATGATTGCATGTATGTCCTTTTGTTGGAGTCTAGTGGTGTTTGGATCAGGCGGCACTGCAGAAAGCTGTAGTCGGCAAGAATCATAAGCCCACTCTTTTTGGATTATCAAATAGTAAATTTATAGAGATCAACTTGTTATAGAGATGCCTTATAAAGATTCGTTCGAGTGCTAATTTTTGTTTGATGAAAATGTTTTGTTATCGATGTAGTGGCCTGTTATGTTAGTCCATCCCTTTATTTTGCTTGAAGTACCCATGTTCAATACATATTTGGACATTATATAGAGATGTACCTCTCAAAATACATGGAAAAACCTAAATAAACACATCTTGTGACTCGAGTTAGCGTAAAATAGCTGCAGTGGCTATATGTAAAGTTGTAAACTTGTCTTAAGTTCTGTTATCCATCATCTTGATTTTGGTTTTTCTTCTTGCAGCTGAACAATGATGCCGTTAATGTCATCAACATATCCATAGGCTGCATTTTAGCAGTCTTAATGCAACAAATCCTCAAAAACTGGCAAATGTAAGTTCACCCCCGATCGGCGCTTCTGCGATCTCAGGTACCACTTAGGAATGTGAAAAGGGGAATATAAATTGAGGAAAGAGAAAGCCTTCAATATCATGCAAGAGCGGGACACACTGCAATTATAGCAATGATTTGGCTAACCTTGTAAGATTGTCAAATGATGTGGAACATCATTACCATAACCAATTGTATTAGAAAAATTCATAAGGCCTATCTCTTTTATAGTTATGTTTTAGGGTATTCTAAGATGTGTATTCCTTTCATCATTACCATAACCAAAAGCATTGAATTTTCTTTATCTATATATTATTTGGCATTGGATATAAGGGTTTAAAAGAAGTTCAAAGTTATTCGAGTCAAGTATTAGAGTACTCGAATTTCTCTCACCGAATAGTCAAGTATTAGACTCTTTTTTGTTTGCGCAATGTTTTTTAATAGCTTTAATTCAAATCTGGTTCTTAAAAAATTTCCTTTGGGGTATTTGATTCTAAACCAAATTCAATTGAACCTTAAATATCAAATATAATTTGACTAAAAAAGGTTGAGAGTTAAACTTAACCTCTCTTTTCTACTATATCATACTTTCGCCTTCTCCCACGCCCCTTTCCTTACACTACTTGGCCTTTCTATTCAGTTCTCTGAGGTTCCATCCTCACCGGTGTTTGGGACTCATTATCGAGCACATTGACAATAGGCCGTGTTTTGCTTCTATCCCTTGCGATCACGTTGACAATAGGTCGTTGTACTTGGCCTTCAATGTTTCCGGCGGACTCTATGATAGATTTGTTTGCCAGTATGATCCTATGCGGGTACATTTGCAGGAACTTATGTCTTCTGCAGCATTGCTTCAACAAAAGAGCTGGTTTGACTTTTATGCATCTAGGAGCATCTTTTCTCATTGTGAATGGCATTCTTGTTTCCGACACATACTTGCAACATATGCACTCAGCACTGCCGCATTAGTACTCGTCTGGACGGGATTGGTTGTGGAGAGCACTGTTGACAATGGATCGTTAAGGAAGAAAGGTAAAAGGTTACCTTTCTGGCTTGGGCAGGAGAGCACTAAAAGGTGCGATCCATTGAGTGAAGGGGAAGGCGTCGACGGGCGGATGTTCGAGTTCATCGGTCAAGGTAATTGGCCATTGCAATAGAATCAAATTGCCAGATTTCCAGTAATAGCAGAAGATAAGCTCCGGAGTCCAAATGATCATACCATCGTCCGAAACCGGATCGAAAGTTAGAAGCTTGAATTTTGGATTGACTACACGAAACAAAGCACTCACTTCAATCAGTTGAGGATGTTTGGCCAATGCTTGAAGGCTAAACCTATGCACAAAATTCCATTCACTAGTATCAAAACTAAACACCCAAATCTGCACTAGTCCTAAACCAGGGTCTTTTTCTGCAAATTGAAGGCGTCCTCCACTCGTACCAATACACCATCTTTTCTTTTCTCTTCTTCCCTTCCCAATGCCATTATGATTCAAAACCGGAAGCTTGACGGAATCACAAATAACATCGACATTATCATCTGTAACGGTGTACCGTAAAAGAACCCGAGGTTGACCTAATCTAAATAACTTCCCATGCAAGTAAACAGACCGTTTAAATAGAGTGGAAGTATCTCTATCAGACGGACGAATGTACTTGACTTTCCGTTCGACCCAGGTGCAAGTCTGTGAAGAGAAAACGTACACAATACCTTTATCTCTGGGGAAAGCTACAATTCTAACATGTTTAATCCCTACTGCAAGAACAGCGAAAACTTCTCGATTGTTGTTCGGATAAGGAACGGAAAGAAACTGCTTGGTTGTCGGATTCCATAGGACGTAATTAAGTTTGGAAAAGCATAAAAAAAGCATCAAACCATTGCTGGAGTCGAGCAAATAGAACGGACTGTGACGAATGTAAACCAAGAATCCCTTATCGACGTTAAACATAGGCGGCCAAGCGTCGACAATACCTGCTGCCTCGGCCCGAGGCATTAATGCTACATCAAAGATTGAATCCCTCGAAGTCCTAATGCGTATTTGACATCCCAAGAAGGGAAGGGATGGTGTTATTCTGGGCACACAGCAACTCATGATCAATGTGTACCAGTCTTTGCAAACGCAACAACATCTCATCAGGGCCTTGGGAGGCAATCGGCAAAGCACTTCGATCACTAAATCGTCGGAAAGCAGCACCATGTTGGTTCCCAGAGCAATTAACGCCATCGAATCGATGTTCTTCCGCAAGTTCGAATGCAAATTCAGCTTCCAGACAATTTTATTAAACAGAAAAATATTAGTACTTCATGTTACCGGACATACTGGAAACATAAAATCCATGTTTTAATAGGACAAAAATATTGGTATTTCATGGCAACCCGGTCAAACAAATTATATAAGACTCAAATTGTGTCAACGCGATAAAAGAAGTTGTATAGAAGTAGTGTACAGTGTTCTAAACCCTAAATTTTTTTATTATTTATAAATTAAAATTTTATATTCAAAATATATTACAAAAATCTAAATATTACTATAAATATATTATTTAATATTTTATTTATAGATAAATAATAAAACATGCCAATATTTCAAAAGAAATAATTTAATAAGCCGACAAAAATCAAAACATGCACTTTTTTAGTATATATCCTCACACAACTCGAATAGTTCAAATATAAATTGAGTCAAACTCGTGTTTAAGAAATAATACTTGATCACCCTAGAATAAAGTAATTAGTCTCGAATTATTAAATCAAATTCAAGTTTATTATTATTCGAATTCAATTTAGATCAATTACATCTATTATTTTATCTATTTTATTATTGTAATTTAAAATCCAATCATATAATTTATTTTATTAGGGGTAGTATGTCAAATGGGCAGGGCGGGTATAAAGGAGGCTCTTTCGACACTTATTTTCGTTAGCGATTTTTATTTTTATCTTTACATCAAGATCCGCTGCGAGTATAAAATTTAAAATTATATACGTCTCACAACCCATAAGATTAAAATCAACCTTACTCCACCGTCACTCTTATTGTCTTCATTGGCTCTCAAAGGTTAGCAAACATATAACAAGGGGTGCGTATAAGTCCACCAAATGTAAATATATCGAGTCAATTTTTTCCGTCAATTTAAATCGAATTATCTGTTCTTTTATTATGTTTGCATTTCAAAATAAAGGATTTAAGGATTATAATTTAAGGTTCAAAATAGGGTGTAAAGTTTAAGATTTAAGATATAAAAATTAAGATTATGATTTATAACTTAATTTTAAAGAATTTTTTAAGGTAAGGTATAGAATGAGACATGATTAAAGATAATTTTTTTCCATATTCTATTATTATTTAATTGATTTGATTTGATATTTTATTATTATTGATTAATTTGGTCCTTCAACTTTTATTTTAACTCAAAATAAAAGTTAAAGAATTTAAAATTTTAAAAATTAAAATAATTATTTAATTAATTAAATATTAGATTATTTTTAACATTATATTTTTTTAATATTCAGGTCAAGTTTTGTAAAAAAAATACATTGGTGTATCGTCCCAGCAAACAAATCGAATCCATGCATCTGTTTGCATCATTTTCGAAAATTGAGATTTAAAATATCGAATAAAAAAAGAAATAGTTTCACATGTGGACAAAGTAAACCTGATCTGTAAACCTTCAACTACTCAAATTAAGACGAGTCGTCTGTAATAAAAAAATATTATATGGATCTGATTCATCACGTTATATAAAGACGATTGGATGAGATCGTAACATAGATTCCCGCGTTTGTCTCGAGTCTATAAACTCATTTCCAATCGTCTTTATAAGATGAGCATATATGCATTAGCAGACTCCATCCAGATCAATCAGGCAACGGCCATGGCATCTACACATGTACCCTGCATGAATGCCGCAGACAAACAAGTTAGCTATGCCAATAATTCCTCATTACAAGTCTCTGTCTTCATCTCTTACAAATCTTCAATATCTATTAGTAAACAAATTTGTTAACTGTTAACCTCCTGTCTTTCTTTGTACCAGAAAATTGTATTGTTGAAGACAAGACCACTCCTACAGGACACCATCAAACAGATGCTGAACAAGGTTTTACCAGCTTCTTGCATTAAGGTGGCAGACTTGGGTTGTGCTTCTGGTCCAAACACTTTCTTCCCGACATGCGAAATCATGAATACCATCACTAGGATTTGCCAACAAGCAAACTGGGAATCACCAGAGCTTCAAGTGTTTCTAAATGATCTTCCCGACAACGATTTCAACACTGTCTTTAGATCTGTTCCTGCTTTCAAGGAGTCTTGTTTTATAACAGGAGTAGCAGGTTCTTTTTACGACAGACTTTTTCCGAGCAAGAGCATTCACTTGGTACATTCTTCTTGTTGTCTTCATTGGCTCTCACAGGTTAGCAGTTAACAATCATATATAAGGATGTCATTGCAATCTGCACCAGAGACATTAATCTTAACTGTCTGATTTCTAGGTCCCAGAAGAAGTTGAGAATAACAATGAGAACATATATATTTCAAGGTCAAGTCCACCTAATGTATCGAAAGTTTATTCGGAACAATTTCGAAACGATTTTTCGAAATTTTTACGCCTTCGATCCGAAGAAATGATCAGTGGAGGAAGAATGTTGCTTACCATGATTGGTAGGAGCAGTACTGATCCTACAAGCAAAGACAATTGTTGCATATGGGAGCTTTTAACCAAATCACTCATGGATTTAGTAGACAAGGTTCGGTGTATTCTAAGATTTAAATTGTTTATACGACCAGGGACGAAGTCGAGATTTAGGGACGGGACGGAGTAATTGTCCCATCCTACAAAGTTTCGTCCCTGGTCTGACTAGTTTTTTAGTGACTGATGTATATGGTTTGCAGGGTTTGGTACATAAATCTGATGTGGATTCATTCTTCATACCATTATATTATCCCTGTGAAGAAGAAGTGAGGGACATCATCGAGAAGGAAGGTTCTTTCGTTCTCAACGATGTCGAAATTTTTGAAGTGAATTGGGATTTTGAAGACGATGATTGTAATGAAAATTTTGTGTTCGAAAAGAGTAGAAGCGGACACAACGTTTCGAACTGTATACGAGCAATTACAGAACCTCTGCTTGTGAGTCATTTTGGAGAGACCATAATTGATACTTTGTTCACAAGATATGCAGAACATGTGAGCGAGCATTTGTTACGTGAGAAGACAAAGTATGTGAACATTATCCTTGTAATGACTATGAAATAGTTAAGACTTCATGGTTCGATACGGATGTGACCATATGGATGAATCTATCACGTGTATCGAACACCGCTGAACATTATTAACATTGAACATCGCTGAATATTATTAAATTAATTAATAAAGTTTAAAAATTTCAAGGACTCAACATGCAATTAACAATTATTTATTGAATCTATCACTCTTTTATTAGTTGCATGTTGAATCCTTAAAATTTTTAATCTTTATTATTTTTTTTGGATAAATGGTTAAAATTTTATTCATCCAAAAGGAATCTCCTAAGAAAACTAACAAACAGATCAGTCTCAAAATAAGAAGAAAAAGAAAATTATACAATACCCTACTCAGAACATAAACCGAATGAATCTCGTGTAAGTTTGCATCCAAGAAGCTTCAAACGAATATCATGTATAATTTTATCAACAACATAAGAGAAAACCACACCAACACAAACGTAACAAAGTAGCTCTTAACGTTTTTTCTCTGCGTAGTATTTGAACCAAGTCAACCAAGCATGACCAAGTCACAAAACTATCATGAACATGACAAGCCTGTGAGCCATTTACAATTTAAATCATTGAACTTAATCTTTATTTTCGTATAGGTCACAAACCTTTGATTTAAGCAAATTAAATCATTAAACTTTTATTATTAACAAATTAAATCATTCACATCAACACCGTTAAATATTTTAATAAAAAAGTTAACTCAATAATTCTATTAGACATATTTTTTCACGTCAGCAAGTTAATATTAATTAAAATTAAAAAATATATATTTAAAATCTTTTTTCACATTAAATTATTAAAGAAATTATGGTTCAATACAATTTTTTAATAATTTAACATAAAAAAAGATTTTAAATATTTTTTCTTTAATTTTAATTAATATTAACTTGCTGACATGGAAAAATATGTCTAGTAAGATTATTGAGTCAGCTTTTCCGTTAAAATAATTAACGGTGTTAGTGTGAATGATTTAATTTGTTAATAATAAAAGTTTAATGATTTAATCTGATTAAATTAAAAGTTTATGACTTATACGAAAGTAGAGGGTAAGTTCAATGATTTAAATTGTAAATGGCTCCAAGCCTATTGTAAAATAATTTTCAGTATTTGCTTTGAGTAACCACAATCACAGAATAGATGATCTCTTATTTCAATACCAGTCTCACAAAGAACACAATAATGATCCACTTGACAACCCAACGAATCATACGGTTTTTGGTTGGTAGTTGATCCTGCAAAACAAGCCAAACCATGAAAGAGAATTTTGGAATTGATAAGTCTCCCCAGACCACCTCATCCCAAGAGACTCTTTCCTTTTTAAGTCTGAGAATCTCCCATATCTTCTTTGGTTTGAAATCTCCCTGGATGTTTCTAACATTTGCAAAGTCCTCTCTGAGTTTAAGAAGCTTCTTCCATGTTCAACTATTGTGAAGTTTAAAAGAGACATCCCAAATAAACATCCCCTTAAAAGGTACTTTAATTTAATGATATTTAACGATGTTTATCGTTAACGATATTCAATGATATTCAATGCTCGTCATAAAATTTTCCGTAATCATATGGCATCTTTGGTCGTTGTCTAGGTATGGGTTGGCAGGTGTGCTTGCTTTGATGTTAAATTGTGGCCTCACGAGTGTGTTAGGTAGTTTGTTCCTTCGATTAAGGGATTCTTAATTATCTTGAATTAATCTAGATTTTTTTAGATTTTATTGTTTACTTTGTGTTATATTTGTTACGTAAAAGGCTATATTTAATCAACTTTGATTCAATAGATACACAATTCTTTTTGAATTTCTCGAATTTCTCACATGATTTGATATAGATGTGATTTTATTATAAAATAATTTAAATCCGGATTTTTTAAAATAAACACCATTCATTTAATTACTATAACTAATTGTGGAGTTTGTAATCCACTTATTAGTAAGGAAGCAATATGACTTGAATTTGTTAGGTTCTGACCCGACTCGATAAGGTGTATTTTTTATTATTAAAAAATTATGTTCAGGTTAAGTTATTGGAGAATTAGTCGGGTCAGATTTAGGATAAAGAATCTCTGACCCGATAAATTTGTATCGGATGAGACCATAAACGACGTGATGGGTCAAATTTATCTAATAATTTTTTCATGTTAAGATCTAAATTTAAATTTATAGTTCTAGAAATCAGATTATCTAAACTTGAAAAAATTATATCATGGATCATTCATGGCGTATTATCTATGAAATCAATCAATCAGATGCATTAATTTAATTATTTTTTTACCTCAATTTTTTTCTCAAGTAAATCTTCACTAATATTTACTGTAATTTAATTTTTAAAAATATTTTATTAAGTGAAGATTGATACTGTAAAAATGATTATGTAAAAATAAATAAATAAATATATTTAATTAATTAATCTTATAAATAACACAACGAAAATAACCAATAATATTAGTTTTTGTCAAAATGTAAATTTAAAAATACGAACATTTTAATTCAAGGATCTGTTCATATATATTCCCATGTTAATCCAGAAAAGCAAACAACAATACACATAAAATGATAGATTATTATATTGTTCAATGTTCGTATATAAAATAATATTTTTAGAGATCCAGAAGTTAATAATATAATGTAATTTAAACGTTTTAAACTTTATATTAAAAAAATATTTGATGTTCACTAATTTAGTAAATGATAAAAATATTTAAATTATTTTGTTGGCAGAGTTTGGTGCATGAATCCACCGCCATAATGTATAAGATATGGTGCATCGATTAAAGAAAAGATTTTATTGTGACATATAAAAAATATTTAATAAAAAATTTGTTTAAGAGATTGTATTATTACACAACTTATTTAACAAGTCGATAAAAAATAATCACTTAACGAGTTTTCTAATTCGAATAGTTAAAAAAACGGTTGTTATTCTTATAAATCACGGGTTCAAGCATTAGTGATGTCAGCAGAATGATTAAGCGATCAATGTCAAATAGTGAAAATTATATTCTAGAACTGATATTATTGTAATCATTATTAGCTAATCCAAAAAAATAATATTATTTAGATGTCAACGACCTATTAATTAAACGATTAAAAACTCTTAATTAATATCATTAATTATCTTTAAAAAATTTGACATTAAATTTTAAATATATTTATTTTTATTATATTTTTTATCTCCCTCTTTTTTTATTTTCTTAAACATATTATTTTTTCTTCATCTCCCTCATTCCTTCTTCTCTACCTTCAATCACACATAACTTACAATACAACACTTACAAATTTTAAACGTTCTTTAAATATTATACTCCTTTGTCCTATAAAATTTATTTATTATTGACTTGTCATATAATTTAAAAAAATTATATAAGAGATATATTATAAAATAATTAAAATAATAATTTTACCTTAAAAAGTTAAAATTATTTTGTTATAAAAATTAAAATTAAACTAGGGTTAGAGATATATAATTTGTCTTCAATAATTATATACAAATAATTAATCTTATAATTTTTTTATTCAGCTATAGTGATTACAGTAATATTTATTTTAGAATTAACCCTATAACTACAATTATAGTTTCATGTTTTACTATATTTTTTTAGTATTAAGGGAGAATATCTAATCTAGTCGGTGTAACGATTTTTTTTTAATTAATGTTTTTATTTATGTTATTTTTGGATGTTTTAAAATCTTTGGTAGTTTTTTTTTATTTTACTTTTGTTTATCAACAAGTCTTTGGTTGATGTGTTATTTTTTTATAATTTTAACAATTAAATAATAATAATAGAAAAATTGATACGCATATCACGTAAATTTTAATTTGTACGTGCTTTTTAGTTTTAGGGATTTTAAGGTTTAATTTAGAGTTTAAAATTTAGGGTTTAAATTGTAAGGTTCAGAATTTAAAGTTAGTGCTTGGAATTGTGTATAAAGTTTAAGGTTCAATTTTTTAGGGTTAAGGTTAATAATTTAAGATTTAGTTTTTATAGTATAAATATATAAATTTGTGTAAAATTAATTTTATACGATTTATATATCAAATTTTTATTCGTAATAATAATAATAATAATTATTATTATTATTATTATAAAGGACCAATATCTATCAAATTAATCCCAAGCACATATACAAATCTAAATCTCAAATAAAACCCAATGTTCATATTTAAATCCAAATAAAATGAAACTCGAGTAATGTTAAATGATTTAGTTTAAAAAAAACTAATTCTAAATAAAATTCAAGTCCATCAACCCAAGCCCAATACTAAATGAAGCCCAACATACACTTGCAAATCTAAATAATTCTACCTACACTTACAAATTAAATTACTTAAACCCAAATCATCTAGTGTGAACATATAATCCTAGATCACTCGGTTCATACAGGGATGGGCACAAAATCCGAATTTAATGAGTTTCGATTCAACCCAATCCGATTAAGTTGGATTTTTTAGTAAAAAATTTGAGTTCGAGTCTGGTTGGATTTTTTAAGGGTGGTCTCGGGTCAGGTAGGGTTCGGATTTAAGGTGAAAAAATCTTACCCGATCTGACTCAGAATTAATAGTGTAATTTTTTATATATTTTTAGGGATATTTATAATAATGATCCCTCCTTATATATATTTTATACAATTAGGTCACTAAAATTATTTTTTATAACTAGATCACTAAAATTTTGTTTTTTACACTTAGATCCCTAAATTTTATTTTTTTATAATTAAGTCCCTAATATTTATTTTTTTAATGATTTGGGTTGGGTTAGATCAAGGTGAATTTTAAAGTTTAAAAATCGGGTTGAGTCGGGTCAGATCGAGGCGAATTTTTTCCACCCTAAAACCGGGTCGGGTGGAGAGTAGGAATCTTTGGGTCGGGTAGGGTGGACCGAAAATCCGACCCGACCTGTGTCCATCTGTAGAATCACAATTTACAAAATTATACTCTTCAACTTAATATTAACTTACAATTAACGTTTTTTTTAAAAAAAAATCAGTATCGAACTCAACGGGTAATTCCAATAGAAAAAATATTAATATTTATTTTAAGATACACGGATTCGAGTACATGTTTATGTAAGATGTATTTGCATTATCAAAGGTTAAAAAATGATTAAGCCTACCATGTTATCCGAGTTTGAATAACTTTAGTTGAATACCGTTGAATATCATTAAATTAATTAATAAATATTAAAATTTTCAATGATTCAAAAATACAATTATAAATTATTTAAAATAAAATATCAATTAAATTATTTTTATACATATTATATATTTTAATTTTTTTACAAATAATTCAAGCTCGATCATAAATATTTTTTAAACTATATTAATTTAGTTCAAAGTCTACAAACATAAGAATTAACATAAATTTTAAAATAAATAAAAATACATATAAAACACCATAATAAAATGTATAATCAAATTAAATTTTAAAAAAATAATAAATTTTTAGTTTAATTTAAATTGATTTATTTCGTACATCATAATATTAATAAATTTAAACATATTCCAAATCCACTTAATTTATCTTATAATATCATGTTAAAATAAATATTTTATCTTTTCAAAAATAGCTTTCGACAACGATAACAAACATTTTAAACTCAACTTTTCAAAAACAATTTTTACGTCACTTTTAAAATTATTTTTCTAAACTGTATTTTTTAAAAGCAATGCTTAGTATATAAGCGAATGTAGTATAGACGAATACAAAAATATATAGTATGAGTAAAATCTCAAATTTATTACCTATTCCCTAATTTTGGTGAATATAATTTTTTGTATTTATTTTCGTTCATTATCCATCAAACTCAAATTTATCTCACCTTAACTAAAATAAATACAATATAAATTTTACGAAACTATATTTATTTGTCATCCCTGATCGATATTTTAATTAATGTCTAGTCTTTGGTTCATCCGAAGCCTATTCGTTGGAAGTGGCTCATTTAATGCTGTGCTTGAAGCTTTCGACCTCGGAAGCAGTTGGTCCATCACGGTATGTAATTATTTTTCGAAATATAGTTGTTATCGTAGTCGTATTTATTTATTTGTCGGATTAGTCTCGATCTTAATGTATGTTTAAATAATATTAAACTGTTTATTATTTGGATAAATCTCACTGATTAAAGAGAGTTACGATATTCGATAGGGATAGATACTTGTTTTTGTTAATAAATACCAAAGACCTTGACTTAGAACTTGCAGACATTGGGACCAAATCCTTTAAACAATCAACGATCTTGACTTCACAATTACTTGTTGTACAATTATTTCAATTTCGGACAACCAATTCTCAGTTGTATGATTTGAGACATGTGTT
This sequence comes from Abelmoschus esculentus, assembly GCA_035048815.1. NCBI lineage: Eukaryota > Viridiplantae > Streptophyta > Magnoliopsida > Malvales > Malvaceae > Abelmoschus > Abelmoschus esculentus. The sequence continues at coordinate 24,889,694 of JAUCBN010000004.1, forward strand.
TCGATCAAAGAAGAATCACTTGACATGTTCAACAGTCTGACTTAAAATCAAGTACTAATAAATACTATATAAATTCTTTGTGAATAATTTTTTCTTTGGTCAGGTGAGGTTTAATTTTAAAATTAATATATACTAAAAATATAAATTAGAAAATTTTGAAAGTGACTTAGTTTTAATAGTGTTGAAACTTTCAAAAACTTCGAATATAATTAAATTATAAAAGTTAGGACAGGTCCAAGGACGGAATTAAGATTTTGGGTTGAGGGGGACAAAACATAAATGTTTAGAAGTAGGGGGCAAATTCATAAAAAAATAATTTTTAAAAGAATTTAAACAGGGGGCAAAAGTGGGAAAAAATTTCTTCGGGAGTGAAGGGCGATTGCCCCTCCCCACCGCTTAGTAGCTCCGTCTTTGGGTAGGTCACATCTTTAAGGACAGAGTTAAGATTTTAAGTTGGAGGGCAAAACATAAATATTTAGTATTAAAATATAAATTTATAAATAAACTAAAATTTAAAAAAATAAATAAAAAGTAGGGACGATTTCCTTCCCTACTCCTATACAATTTCTTCGCATATCCCCTTATAGAGAAAATCTAGAAAGAACTCATATTATTGAGAAATTATATCATGGGTAAGTCTCATCACGTCATCTATAGTACCAACCACTAAAAATCGTCTATATCATTATTTTTTCATATCATATATTTTCAAAGTGAATCTTCACTCATATTTATTGTTAATTTATTTTAAAAATAGTTTTTTCAAGTGAAGATTCACTTTGAAAAATATGACATAAAAAAATAATGATATGGATGGTTTTTAGTGGTTGGTCTCATGGACATGATGAGACTTACTCATGATATAATTTCTCTATATTATTAATTTATTACTCATAAATTTATAAATGTGATGACATGTGATTATATTATTAGTCAATATAGTTCTTTAATGTACTCAGGCTTTGTTTGGTAAAAAGGAGAGAAAAATAGAAAGATGGAAAATTAAAGATGAAATATAATTAAATTTAAATTTCAAGAAATAAATAATAATAAAATCATATTTTATTAAATTATTCTAGTTATATTCGTAATTTTAAAAAAAATTATTAATTAAAAATATTAAAGGATTATAAATTTATATAAAAATCTTTTATAAAATCATTATCTTATTAATTTATATTTTGGGTCCAAATTAAAACCTAAAATAATTACTGTTTTAGAAATAGTATTAATTTATAGAAGTTCTAACCTATATTTGTTTTCATTTGAAATCGACTTGCTTTCCGCAATAATGAATTGGTACGAATGCATGCAAAGACTAAATCAACAAAGCAGGGCGTCAAGAATGGCTTGGCCAGGAAAATTATATCATTACTCTTACTGTCACGTTATTTATGATATCGATTAATTAATTATATTAAATTTTATTTTATATTTTATTAAATAAGTTTTTTATTTTTTACTGTAAATTAAATTTAAAAACATTTTTCAAATAAAGATTCACTTAGCAAAAAAATAGATAAAACAATTAATAAAATAGATACATTTAATTAATTAGTTGATCTCGTGAATAACATGACGAGAATGATCTATACTATAATTTCATTGATTGTTTCTCTGAAGATCACACATGTTTCCCAATTCAGTTGGGGTCATAATTTTTAGTGCTACTCTTCGACGAATAAAAATATTTTGAATTTTTTGTTTATAATTTATATCTCTTGTTAAAAAAAATAAATTTAAAATTTAAGATTGAAATTAAGGTCTAAAGAATTGTAGGTTATTAATGTATTTCTTAGAGTTTATAGTTTAAGGTTTAAAATTTAGAAGTTAAGGCTATGACATAGAAATTATTTTTTAGAGTTGAATATAGAAAGAGACGCTAGAAGAAAAATATTTTTGTTCCTCTTCAACTTGAGACCAAGTTGTGCAATTTTTTTTTATAAAACCTATTTCTACTTTTACGTAGAGGGAAAAAAGGAGACTTTTAAAAACGGATGTTTCTGTTCGATCATAAACCCAAAACTTAAATAAAAAGATAAAATGGATAAATAATTCTATCAACCGATCATCGATACTTGCTTCTCCGAATTCTTGTATTTTAAACTAACAATAATTATAGGCATTTCATATTCAAATTATGACTCAAATGACACCCTACCTGATTCCATATTATTTAAAGACATTGAACTAACAATAGAGAAGCATTAAGCTCAGTTGTTTCTCTCTTCATGATGTGCATTACACCCACACCCATCCTCATGGCAAACACCACCTTCCTCCCTCTTCTTATGTTCTTATTGCTCTTTGCAACCACTAGGACTACTTTGTCTGCAAATCCACCCAACATCTCCACCGACCAATCTGCCCTTTTAGCCTTCAAATCTCATATAACTCATGATCCACACCATCTCTTAGCAACCAACTGGTCCACTTCTACCTCTGTCTGCAATTGGATTGGTGTCACCTGTGGATCCAAACACCATAGAGTCATTGCTCTAAATCTGTCATTTATGGATCTCACAGGCACCATCCAACCTCACTTGGGAAATCTATCTTTTCTTGCCTCTCTCAGCATTAGACAAAATCATTTCCATGGCTCAGTACCTACTGAGCTAACTAATCTGCATCGGTTGAAATATTTGAACTTTGGTGACAACAACTTCAATGGAGAAATCCCATCATGGTTTGGTTACTTGGCTAAACTTCAACGCTTGCTGTTGTACGGTAACAACTTCACTGGTGCTATCCCATCCACCCTAGGCAATCTGTCAAAACTAGAAAAGTTGAGCTTGTACAACAACAATCTCAAAGGACAAATCCCTGCAACTATAGGAAACCTTTCAAACTTGAAATGGTTGTTCCTGGATAATAACTCTCTTTCAGGTTTCATACTTTTCATAAGATTGCAGGAAATATGTACTGATAGAAATGGAGAACTAACACTCGAATTGCAGGAAATATACCGATAGAAATCGGAAACTTGACGATGCTCGAATCTTTGGAACTTGATAGTAACAACCTTAATGGTAAATAGTTAGTTTGAATAAGTGAAACTAGTTGTAGCATTGTATCATTCTTTAAGACCTTTTTTCATTTATTGCAGGTTCTATTCCTTCCTCAATCTTCAAATGCAGAAAGTTAAAAGACTTGTTTTTGGGTTATAATCATTTGGAGGGGACTCTGCCATTAGAGATTTCAAATTTAACTTCACTTGAATATTTCTCCATCCCATCTAACAACTTCTCAGGTAAGTTAAATGACTTATGCTGCCATTAAAGATTTGTTTTGGGGTTGTCGATTGCCACGTCTGTATGGCCATAACCCTCGGGATGCGGTTAGGGCCGTAAATGAGACGAGACAGATCGCGAGCTACTCGAGTTCGACTCGGTTAAAGCTCGGTCAAAATTCAACTCAATTGGATTCGGCTCGAGTTCTTGACGAGCCGAGCTACATGATACCTGACTCGAAAAGCTCACGAGCTACTCGAAAATATAAATATACTTTAAAACCTTAAAATCTAAACCCTAAACATAAGTCTTACACTCTAAATTAACATACTAAAACCTAAAATTAACAAGCTTGAGTTTACACAACTTGTGTATCAAAAAATTTTCTCCGTTAGGCTTTAAACGAGACGTAAAAAATAAGATTTACCCAAGTCTAACATGGTCAAAAATCGGTTAATACTTAGCTCGATTAGGCTCGAAAAAAACTAGAACTCGACTCAAGTTCTAAACGAGTCGAGCCGAGCTCAGATTTTTTAGGCTCGTTTAAAATTACTCAAGCTCGAACTCGACTCAAAATCTTAACGAGTCGAGCCGAGCTTAGCACTACTCGAGCTCGACTCGGCTCGTTTACACCCCTAGATGCGGTAATACATCTAAGAAGTTATTCCATCGAACATATTCCCCGGGATCCAAGAATAGCGACATGGACTAAGTGGCATGTCCAAGCCAAGAAACTTACTCTGAATAGTCCTAACAAATGATGATTAAGACGAGATTCGGCGTTTTTGATCGTGGACTATATTGATTTTTTTGGCTCGAACTCGGGATAAAAATACCCTTTAATCTATGTAATATAACCTATAATTTACAACATATGTACACAACTTGCTGCCGCAAATTTGTTACACCAAATTAAGAACACTCTTTATCACTTGCACACACACTTTTCTTTCACAAAACTTAGATTCTTAACATAGCTTTATTTATTTCTCAGGTTCTATTCCTTCCTCCATCTTCAACATTTCCTCTCTGCAACTCATTTCATTGGGATACAACAATCTCTTTGGTTCTCTTTCCTCTAACATGTTTGATAATCTTCCCGGATTACTTTATCTTCGCTTGGGAGAATGTCAACTTTCCGGGAAAATTCCAATGAATTTATTCAAATGCAAAGATTTAAGAAGATTGTATTTGGGTTACAATCATTTGGAAGGGACTGTACCAGTAGAAATCTCAAATTTAACTTCACTAGAGATTTTCTACATCTCAGGAAACAACTTCTCAGGTAAGTCCATTGGCGCTAATTTAACATTGCTTTTAAAAAATACGGTAAGAAAGTACTTTCTCGAACAATAATTTAAGTTTGTTTATTTATTGCAGGTTCTATTCCTTCCTCCATCTTCAACATTTCCTCTCTGCAAGAACTTTCACTGGGAAACAACAATCTCCTTGGTTCTCTTTCCTCCAATATGTTTGATTACCTTCCTCAATTATCTTATCTTGATTTGAGCGGATGTCAACTTTCTGGAAGAATTCCAGCAAGCTTATTCAAATGCAAGGAGTTAGAAAATATATTTTTGTATTATAATTATTTGGAGGGGACTGTGCCAGTAGAAATCTCAAATTTAACTTCACTCAAGTATTTCTTCATTGATGGGAACAATTTCTCAGGTAAGCTAAAAGACTTGTCGTAAAAATCATATATCTCTTTCTCATGTCTCTAGAGACAGAACAAAAGAGGGGTAGAGAGGTACAATCTTCCTTCACCCTCGATTTTTTTTTTACTTTTGTCTTCTTATTTAATTTTTTTTAATTTTTTTTTATAAATTTGTCCCTCTACTTTTAAATATTTATGTTTTGTCCCCCTTAACCTCAAATTCTGGCTCCATCCCTGCATGCCTTTTTCTATGTCTTCATTTTAAATTAGAGGGTTTAGGGTTTAGAGTGCAAGATTGGGAGTTATGGTTCGGGTTTAGAGAATTAGGGGTAGGGTATATTTTTTGACCAATTTTAAGGAATAATGATGTTTAGGGTTATATTTAAGAAAATAGACTCAAATCTACGGTGTTGCTTAGACCTCGCCATCTACAGGTGACTAGGTTCTTGGAGGCCATCGAATTAAATTAAAAATATATTAATTTTAACGGTGTACTTGTACGTCACCACCTATCTAAATAACACCGTAGATTTTGACATATTTCCTTAAAATTACTCTAAACTTACCTATTTTCTTAAATATAATCCTAAATATCATTATGATCTTAATTTTTTGTATTTTTAAAGTTTAGAATTTGAGAATTAAAGTTTTAAATTTAATTTTTTAAAAAACGAGAAAAAAAATTGTTCTTAATTTATTTTAGCTCTTAGATTTTGGCTCATAAGATGAATTAATTACATGAAAACATTAATTATATTATTATTTTCCCAGTCTTATGTTATTTTGACGTAATATAATTATACTATTGAATTATTTATTTTGACAAGTTTATTTGTATGTTTCAGGTAGAATTCCATCGATTATCGGAAACGTGACTTCTCTCGAAGTCATTAGTTTTTCCGGTAACTACTTAACAGGTATAATATTATATATATATTTTTTTTCTTTTGTTGTTATTTTTATATATTTATTAATTAGTTGTGCCATTTTTTATCATTTGGCGTGTCTTTTTTTATCGAAATAAAAATATCATAAATATTAAATTTGAATAAATCAATTAAAATTATTAAGGTCTAAAATAAAATATTTTTTCAACTCTAAACGAGTTAATCGGATAATCAGGTAATGGATATCCGATTTATAAATTTTTTAGTGATTTAAAGTTAATTTTATAATATTTAAATATATATACATACATATATATTTATTAAATTTTATCATTAAAATGATATTAAAATATTAATCTTGTTTTTTTTCTTGCGACATTAATAAATTAATAAAAATATATTATTTAAGATTTTTAAAACTTAAAAGTAATACAAATATAGAACTAATTTGAAGATTTAAATTTAATTTTAGGTACAAATATTAAGAAATATATAATAAAAATATGATTTAAAATTATATATTAAAATTAATTGGGTCGGGTCGGGTATCTAAAAATTAAAAAAAAAATTGGCTCAGGTCTGTCCCAATAATTCTCGAGTCGAGTATCAGCCCGATTGGATAATTTTTTCGAGAATTATTCAATATTTTTTTTCAGATCGTCGGGTCGAGAAATTTTGAGCACCCCTAGTTTTAATGTATGTGTTTAATGCTTAAGGTTAATTGTTAGAATTTAGGGCTTAAAGGATAAAATTTAAGGTAGTATTATTAGAGATTTAAGTTTAAAACTATAAACCCTAAATTTTATTTACAACCCGTAAAATAACTACTACACTCAAACATCTAAAAACTTAACCCTAAATAAAATCTCTAAACCCCAAAACCAAAATGTTTGCGTAAACAAAACTTTTAGAAATGCTTATGTACATAATAATTACCCTAAAAAATATTATAAATGAGTAAAAATTATGTCTTTTTATCATGTCTCTTTTCATGTCTTTTGTTGAAAGTTTCTAAAATCTAAAATTTTAAATCTTAATCCTTATTTTTTATATCTTAAACCCTAAACTCTAAAAAATACATTTTACCCTAATTTCTTAAACCATAACTATAATCCTAACCTTAAATCCTAAACCCTAAACTCTATAATTTAAAACAGAGACATAAAAGGAGATAGGAAAGAAACTGGGGATTTTCACCATTATAAAGACTCATGATGCATGTTTTACATCACAAACATTATTTATTTGTTTCAAAGATTATCCCAACTTCTAACTGCAACTCTTATTCTAAATTTTCTGCCAGGCCAAATTCCTTCCTCAATATGCAATTTGAGTTCCCTCAAGTTTCTCTTTTTATCCAGGGATGGTTTGGATGGAGAAATCCCAGAATGTATCGGAAGCTTGAGTTCTTCTCTTTTGCACCTTGATCTAAGAGGGAATAATTTTCATGGTAAAATACCAGAAAATTTTGTCAAAGGTTGCACATTACTCAGTTTTCTAATCAGCAACAACAAGGTAGAAGGGTCACTACCAGAATCTTTGGGTAATTGCAGAGATTTGCAGTTTCTAGACCTTGGGAATAACTATATAAATAGCACTTTCCCAAACTGGTTAGGAAATTTGGATCAGCTGCAAATTATTATGTTGAGATCGAACAGGTTTTATGGAGAAGTGGATGGTTCTAAGATTCCAGTTTCCTTCCCTCGTTTGCAAGTTATTGATCTTTCTCATAATAATTTCAGTGGTTACTTGCCTACCAAGTTTTTTGAAAATTTGGATTCCATTAAAGAAGGGTATGAAAAGAAAGCTAAACCTGAGTACATGGAAGATGTGGTAGCAGATGGAGTGTGGGGTTATTCCTTTGATTTGTCTTTTACATCAAAGGGGTTGGAAACAGAGTTTGAGAGACTGTTAACCATATGGACAGCTATTGATTTCTCCAACAATCAGTTCTGTGGAGAAATTCCTGTAACACTTGGTGAACTTCACGCACTGATTGTCCTAAATCTCTCACACAATAGTTTAACAGGTCCGATACCGGCATCATTAGGTGATTTGTCTGAACTTGAATCTTTAGATCTCTCATCCAACAAGCTCAAAGGAAGAATTCCAATGGAGTTGAACAATCTTGGATTCTTGGAGGTGTTAAACCTTTCTCAGAATAATCTCGTGGGAGTCATTCCTCAAGGCAAACAATTTGATACTTTCAGTAATGATTCCTACATGGGAAACTTGGGTTTATGTGGGTTGCCTTTATCAAAAAGATGTGACAATGATGAGGAAACTGCACCCAAATTTGATACAGATGATGTTGGTGAAGATGGTGGATTGAATTGGAAATTTTCTATATTGATGGGGTATGGATGTGGGTTGGTGCTGGGACTGAGCATGGGATACATCGTATTCGCAACTCGAAAACCACGGTGGTTCATTAGGATCTACGAGAGAGCTCGACAAAGAATTATAAAAAGGTAGAGAAGCCAACTCTTTGATGGATTTTTGTTGCAAAACAAGCAGTGGACAGAGCAGCAAACTTCATTGCATGGTGGTAGGCAGGCCTTTTTCTATAGCTGTTTTATATCTATGCTGTGTGAGTACTATCTTGTATGTTGTGTCGCTTGTATTATGTTTTTCCCCCTTAAATTTTACGAAATTAGACTAAAATCACCTTTTAAGATCTCTGAAAACCTCTCCCGCCACCGTTTAGCTCCGTCCCGAAACCCAACTGCAACTCGACACACAGCATTTCGTGTTTATCGGACCATCGCATCATAGAATAAATACAAAAAGGAAAGCTTAAGCAAAGTGAACCATGCATGCATCGGACCGTTTGGAAATCCGTTTGTGTAATAAAGATTGCAAATTTCATTTCACTGCTAAACAGAGCTTGAATTTTGAAATACGTGTCTCCCCTAAGAAAATGGAAGCAATTTTATTTCACTGCAAGAAATTCAATGATACAACAGTCTAATTACAGGACATAAATTAGATAAATGGGAACCAAGCAAATACCAGAGACCGATCTTGCCTTTGACAACGTGCTATACAAACCCCGTTTCAAGATAATCCATACTGAACCGTCCCTACATTCCGGTGAGCCGCTACGGCAACAGCTGCAGCACCTACTGCACCAAACTGGGTTTGAGCCTGCAGGAGGTTTGTGCCGAGGGGTATTTGCTCAGTCTTGGTTTGAGTTCGGTAATAGGGGTTGCTGTTCATATCAAAAGTTGTTCCCGGGGATGATTTTCCCACCATGCTAAACTGTGGTTGCAGTTTGGCTTGTGGATTCTTGTCGGTCTGTATTCCCGAATTCTCTTGATTTACGAGGAAACAATGGGGGGAGAAATTCTGTGGAGGAAGGACTGTGTTTCTGTAGAAGTTCTTAGCATCATAACCTTCTTTAACGGTTTTACCATCATCGTATGGTACAACCGATCCGATAGCTCGACCAGGCTTCGCTGTAAAAAGAGGAGAAAGAATTTTAATAATTGGTGAACCAACTAAGGGGAAATACTTATTAAGAGATCCAGAATGAGAAAAAATATTTTCAATTTTCATGCTGTAGAATGTCTATGGAATAATATATTCTTAAAACCAAATCTATTAAGAGATCCGGTTTCGATTTTGAAATACCAAATAGCATTTTATATGATAAATGATATTAAACCAAAAGAAAACCGAGTAATAGCAGCAGAAACCACTTACCTGATGGCACTCTAGGCGGAGGCCGTGTTGGCCTCGGACCAGAAATCATATTCGTTACTTTTTTGGAATCAGCTTCTGTATGTTGTCGGTTCTCACACGAAACAAACGTTGACTGTGTATTTGGCGGGATAGAATTCGAGTGAACAGTAGATCTGCAACAAACAGAATAAAATGTTGCAAAGTTTCATCTCACAGAGGGGGAGAAAAGGTGTTATTTTCTTTTGAGTCCATGTCATTCAACCAGAAAAAAGTTCATATAAAATTATGAAACTCATGTAAGGACACTTATAACCATATCCGAGATTCGCTCAAGCCCAAACAACATTATTAGAAACTGAGTTTACAGGAACATTCAATACCTTGGGAGCGACACGTGCTTCCTATCCAGAGGGAAAACCGGTGCACTTTTACCATTTTCCTCAAGATAAGCGAACTGCTTTTTGAATTGACTGACAGGGCTGTAATAAAAAAAATGTTATAATCAAGTGTATATATATATATATATATACAAAAGATACAAAGATTAACATTTACAATTAATATATTACTACATAATTAGGAAGCATGCAAACCTAGGATAAAGAAAATTGGCTCCTTCATGTCCATTTAGATAGTCTTTGAGCAGCTGAGGATGATATTCTAGTGCTTCCCTGTAAATTAATTCTCTAATGTCCTCCTTTGTCACTCGTCGCCTCTCAAACTCGAACTCTATTTTCGAGATTGGTTGACAAGAAGGTTCCCTCTCGATTTTAGCCAAGCCTTTGAAGTAAGGATCGGCTAAAGCCTATTAAATTTGTACAGAAGAGTTTTAGTGTGATGAATTGAGAAGAATGCACACAAGAAAGTTCTGTTTAGTATTGACTAGAAAAAATATGATAAACCCACCTCCTCGGCAGTTGGCCGGTCCTTGGGATCAAAGGCTAACAGCCTCTGCAATAACCGAACTGCTAACGGATCTGCATTTGGAAACTTTTGTGAAAACAACACAGGACGTTTTTTCCGCATTTCAGACAAGTATCTTCTAGCTTTGTCATTTCGAACCTGCACTCATGTGAACCAAAATCACCAACGTAAACTAAAACACACACAACCACAACAACAACAAAGGAGAAAAAGCAAGATGCCGTACCCCAGAAATGGTTTCCTGTGAAGGTGTCCCTACAAGATCAGTTATCAATTCCAACTGATGAACGACACTTTTTCCAGGAAATAGAGGCTTCCCTGTCAATACCTCAGCGAAGATACAGCCAATGCCCCAAATATCAATAGCTGGTGTATACTGCAAAAAGTTTCCAAAAAAATTAAGACAAATTATTAAAATTTAAATGCCACACATCCGTTAAGGCACTGCCGACATAACCGGACACAATTACCTGAACAGAATCAACTTCCAGGAGAGTTCATAGTCCTCCCTGAACAACAATTATTTTAATCTAGGCATTACTGCTTACTAAAAAGCACTCAAGCATTCGGTATACATATAAGAAAACTACCTGATTTTCTAGGTGAGACAACCTAAACCAGAAAAGGTGTCTCAATATTGTATAAAAAATATAGGTCAATAAAAATTTAACCCCCAAAAATAGAAGATGCTAAACAACAAATCTCATACAGAGTACAGACATGATAATATATAATGCTTTACCGTACTAACTGAAAGGACACACATTAAGGAGAAGCCATACCTTAGAAAAGAAAGATCCACAAAGCTCTGGAGCTCTATACCACCGTGTGGCAACATAGTCCTGCAAGGGCAACAAATACGCATAAATACATATAAATATACATATCCACTCTTTTTAAGAATAAAAGAAAAGGAAGGCATGCAAAAAGAAAAGAATTACATACCGTCCAGAAGACTGTTGTTGGAGTGTCACTAAAAGCAACTCTTGCTAGCCCAAAGTCACAAACTTTAAGCTTGCAATTTGCATTAGCCAGTATGTTCTTCGGTTTAAGGTCACGGTGATACACATTGGCTGAAATCAATAACTTAGAAGTCAGTACAAATGTACACAGATATTTCAATGCAAGTGAAACATTACAGAAACAAAAGGGGACAAAATGCACTTTACCCGTATGCATATATTTCATCGCACGGAGCATTTGGTAAAGGAAAAACTGGTGGTGTTCTCGCGTTAAGTCATCATTAGCTTTGATAACTTGGTGAAGATCCGACTCCATAAGCTCAAAAACTACAAATAAGTCTTTGAACTCCCTCTTTGAGGGTGGCAACATTATACGTTTAATTTCAACAATGTCGGGGTGTCTAAGAAGTCTAAGCAGCTTTACTTCACGCAAAATCCTAATTGCATCGGACATATGCTCGAATACATCCTGTATCTTCTTTATTGCCACTTTCTCCCCCGTATGTGTGTCGAGCGCTGCACAAACTACTCCATAGCTTCCCTTACCAATGACTTCAAGAATTTTATACCTATTTGCATCCCCGTACTCAGTGAAAAAATCCATCTCTTTTACCTCCTGAAGAATGAAAGTTAAACTATATCAGAATCAGGCATGCTTTGACCATAAATCGACTAATTTATCCACAGATTTAAGAAATGAGCACTTCAAGAGGCAATGCAACAACATATCTATGGGAACCCAAATCAGTGAAAAGAGAATAATATTCTGTAATTATTTCCAACATTAAGCACTTCAAATAATGCAATGAAATCCAACATTTTACAAGTCCTTAACCAGTAATACAAGACAATAACTACATCAATCTGATAACCATGTCCATGATCATTGATCCAACTAAAACACCACCAAAGGTACAAATGCAGAACAAAATTTTAACATTTTAGAAACTTCAATTTCATTGAATAAACTGAAATTTAAGTACAAATCAAGGTTATTTTTTCCCTCTCTTCCATTTCAAAACTAGGTCCTCTAAAAATATATTCTCAATTTATTTCCTTTCAGTACACATTTTCACCGACAGAACAACTAAAAAACTCAACCAATACCTTAACTTTCTGAAAAATAAATGACAAAACTTTAGTAATTTAACTTTTCATAGAACATTAAGAGGGTTATTAACCTAAATTTCGATCACCTTAAAATCTACAAAAAAAAAGTCAGATCCTTTCCAAGAAATCAAGAGAGATAAAAAATAGAACAGCCTTAAATTGTTCATGTCGAAACTATGTTAAATGAAATTAAAAGTTACTTTCATACACAAAACCCAGATCTTAAAACAACAAGTTATACACCCCAAAAGGGAAAAAAGAAACTAACCTTCTTCAACTGATTTTGTTGCATCTTTCTTTCAACCCAAATAAAGAAAACACCCAAAAAGATCTCTTCTTTTTCCCCTCTAGCTCTCCTTTCACTAAAACAACCAAAAGATCCAGAAACAAGAAAAGGGAACACAAGATTTTCTCGGTAACCAAACAAAAGCAGAGTGGAAAGAGAAATTCAAACCGCATTTAACCACCCCCACACCTAGACCTGCTTTCAATCACCAACCACGCAAACAGATCAAAATCTGTGAGAAGTTCCTGAATTCTGGGTCTAATGAGAATCTATAAGATCTGGGAGATGAAGTGCAAGGAGAGAACTGAAATGGGTGTTTCTTTTGGATCTCAAGAACAGGAGAAAACAATAAAGGTGGAGAGATGAAAAGATTGGTGGTGAATGAAAATATAAAAGACATAGTTTTTGTACCGTTTGGTTCGGTACATCGTTACGTACGGTAAATGGACATACGGTAGTGGCAGTATTGTAATTTCATAAGGTATTCCGTGTATTGGTTCACATATATATTTAAAAAGCTCAAATAAAAAAATCAACCCTTAAATTATGTTTTTTAATTATTTTTTATTAAGATAAATATCTAAATTATATTATTTTTTCAATTTCTAAATATTTATTGATAAAAATATTTTTGATTTATCAGTATTTTATTGGTCGAAATAATTTATTTACTTAAATAATAACTGAACTAAAAGTAATCAAAAATTATAGCTTAAAGACTTATTTGATTAAATAATAATTTAAATGTTAAAAATAAATAAAAGACATAATTTAGTGGTTGATTTTTCATTTAAATTTTAAAAACCTATTAAGCTTAAATAAAATTCAATTTTAAAAAATTAGAAAAATAAATTTTATAAAAATAATATATATATATATATATATATAATAGTGCAACTCATTTCATCAAAAATAGATTGACTTAGAGGTTAAACCTTTTAATTTTGGATTAGAGTAAATTAAATTTTAAATAAATTATATTAAAATTAGAGTAAAATAATTTAATTGAGTGATAATATGTGTCATAATCTATCAAATATCATAACACGTGTTGTTGTTTAATTAGTTAATTAATTTTATTTAATTAAATTAAAATTAAAATTAAATTGATATAATAAATAAATAATAAAGATCAAATATATAATTTTAAAAAATCTATTAATTATCACGTCATCCTTTATCAGTTTTATAACAACATTAATTATAATAAAACTAATTTAAAATTTAATAATTTGATTAATAAATTATATAATTGAATGATTAAAATAAATTCACCCTTAAAATTCAGTAATCACCTGATTAATTTATTTAAAATTAAATTTGATTCGATTAAATTTTGATTTTGAGTCGAATAAATACCAATGATATGGATGGTATGTCCTGATCGTCGGTGGTAGAGTAGTAGTGACTCTCAAGGTAATTTATTCCACGTAAAGGGACAAAGTATTTAACGTGGAGGTTCAACAAAAACATTCAATATTTATTTATTTAAATAATTAATATAATACACATGCAAGTATTTTAATCAATTATTGATATTAATTATTATTAAATAATTAATTAATTAAAGTGTTAATAAATAATTAATTAAATTAATCTTAGTTTATATTAGGCTTTTTCATACATTTGAATTTTAACTTTCGAATAAAAGTATTAAGCTAATACAAACAAAATTTAAATTCGAGATTTTTAAAAATATATACCTAAATCCAATCTGAACTTAATTAAAAACATGTTAAATTTAAGAAAACCGTTAATTGATAAAAAATATATTTTTTAATTTAAACTTTTCAATTACACGATATTAGATTTCATCACCCGAGAAAATTATTTTAACATATCAGATTATACAAATAAAAATAATAGGAGTCAATATTAAATTAAATATAGATTTTTAGGTTAAATTGAATAAAAATATTATTATATTAAAAATATTAAATTAAATTTTAAAATTTTTAAAAATACGATTAATTTTGGGTTAAATAAAGATTTTTAATACTAAATTAAAAAAATTTAACAAACTTTACATACAATTTAACTTTTTTTTAATCAACTGCAATGGTTATAGCATTATTTGTTATGGAATATACCGTCAACCATTAGATATTTATTGTTAAATCACTGTGTTGTAATATTGATATTTGAATACGTTACCTCTAGAGACAATAACAGTTCCCTTAACTACTGAGACTAGGGGTAAGCAAAACTCGATTCGACTCGAAAAAATCAAATAAATCGATTTGACTCGAGGCGAAAATACTCGACTTGTTTTGACTCGACTCGAAAAAATTTCAAATAAAGTTCGAGTTGTAAAATGAAATTCGAATAACTCGAAATTTTTAGTAACTAAAGGATTAATTTTTAAGTTTAAGATGAATCTCTCAATTTCTTATGATATATATACATTGATATATAAAAATATAAAGAAATTTTGCTACATATGAAAAAAATATATATATGCATATCTTATATGATTAGATAAAGTCGTTTAAATTAAAATCAAACCATATTATAACATGATAAATAATTACAATTAAATATTTATAAAAACTCGAAAACTCGACTCGATTCAACTTGACTCAAATATCTTAAACTCGATTTGAACCAAAAAAATTCAAATAAAGTTTGAGTTGTAAAATATAACTAGTCAACTCAAATAATTTAAATTTTTTTATTCAACTCGATCAAATACTCACTCTTAATAAGAGTAATTCAATTATATTTTAATATATAATTTAAATAAGATCCTAAAATAATTAAATATTAACATAAATTATGATAGGATACTATAAATAATATATTTTTTTTTATAAAAATGTTCCATTGATGTGATATTATTAAACTTGTGAGGTCCCTTGTTCTTGGCATTGTCCCAACTTCTTTAGATTCTACCCACAACTTCAAACTTGGAAAGCTTTTTATGTCTCATGGAATAAAACAAAGAAAGAAATAAAGTTATTATATGATTTTCTATTCTATTTTTAATAAATTTAATAATTAAAAAAGCTAAAAGTTAAAGGTGATCTTCAATTAATTTAAATATAAATTTCAGTGTTTATAATATTTTTATAACGGTCGGCAATTTTTTTTTATAAAAATAAATAAATCAATAAATGTTTTCTAATGGGTTGGTCTGTCCCTGTCATGGACCAACTTTTAAGACAAGCATGCTTCTTCTATTATTGAGTGGTTTGGCAGGGAAAGATATGAGGAAACAACTGAATTCACTAATCATTGTTGGTTAATAATGCGAGTAAAAATCTTTTATCTTTTATTTATATTTTTTATATATATTATATTAAATTTTAAATTTAAATATTTACTTTTGTATATTAAATTTTATATCTTAAAAAATATATTTTATCTAGGGGTGTTTAAAGAGTTGAATTGTTCAAATTCCACTCGTTCAAACTCGATCAATATTCGATCTGATTGGTTCAACTCGAACTTGATTCGATATTTTAACGAGTTAAATCGAGAAAAATCTAAATAATAGTTATTAATTGATGAATTGTAATATGTTAGTTTAATATATTTATGGATTGTTATTTTTTAATTTAGACTTTGAAAGTGTTTTATACACTTTTTTTTATATTTTATGTTAATATTGAGCCTAATGTAGTATTATTAAATTTTACTTTTAATTAAAAATAAGATAAATTTTTAGTGAACTTAACAAGCAACGAGTCGAGTTAAGCAATAAAATATTTTAACGAGTATGAGTCGAACATAATTTTAACGAGCAACGAATCGAGTTGTGCAACAAATTTTTTTAACAAGCACGAGTCGAGTAATGTCCAACTTGCAATCGATTCACTCGATAAGCTCCCTAACTACCCCTACTTCCCTAAACCTTAACCACAAACCTTAACCTTAAACCCTAATCTCTAAACCATAAAATCATTGATTTAAAATGAAAGCACCAATAGAAGCACGATTAAGAAATAGACGATTTACACCTCTAATAATACCATACTCTAATAATACCATACGCAACAAAAAATGACTTAATACATTTTTTAAATTACATCATTAATCCTTAAACTCTTTAGATTTTATAATTTAAACTTTAAAATTCATTATGTATTTAATTTCTATCATTCTATCCACCGGTGGATCTACGTTCATAAGAGGGTGGACACGAAACTTTTTAAAATTTATATATTTATTCTTAATTTTTTTAATTTTTATAAATTAATCCTTAAATTTTTATAATATTTAAACTTTGTGCCCACCCTGAGATTTTAAAATTTTATATGTGTTCACCCTCAAATAAATTTTTGAATCCAACACTGATTTTATCGACCAACATACTAGCTTTATGAACAGGGATGGTTCATAAACTCTTTGTATACATTTTCTTGTTATTCATATATCTATATAGTTATGATAAATTCCAATTTATCATTGTAAAACTTTGAATTATATATTTTATATAATAACAGGAATAAAATTTTATGTAACCTTATTTATATATTAAATTCTATCAAAACTTACAAGAATACCATATCCTTACCAAGAAAAATCCACGTCATCTCCAGTCAACCTTTTGACTTCGCTTTCAACTAATTTAAACCAAAGTCGTTGTCTTTTAGAGTGACTGCTAAGCTTTTCTGGGTTTTTGGTTTTTAGTTTTGTTCTTCTTTTGTTTAAGCAAAAGGGGGAGAAGTAATGGGAGAGAATAATCTGATAATAGGAGAAAAAGATTACATTTTGTTGAAGGATTTCAAAGTGGAAACTGAAGTTGATAAAGAAAAGGGTTTTGTTTTATGCTTCTGGGTTTATATTTTCGACTCCAATGCATTTCCCGCCACCATTCTTAAACAGGTTTAGCAACTGCTGCTCTCTTTTTCTGATTTGGGTTTCTCTTTTTGATTCAAAATTTGATCTTTTTGGGTTAGGGAAATTACCCATTTTTTATTTCTTGTTGTTTTTGTTTTGCTTGTGTTTTTTATGCTATTTAATGGTTAGTTTATAAGAAGAAATTGGTGGTGGTGGTGGTTCTGATAATTTTTAATCATGGGCTAAAAGTTCTCTTTCTTGGTTTAATTTCTGCTGCTTGGTCGTTAGGAAAATACCCATTTCTTAATTTTTTGTTTCTTTTAATGATTTTTTGAGTGTTTTGTGTTTTTTTAGAAGTTTTAGCAGCTGCCATCAGAAAAGTTTGCATCCATATGTGGTTTTTAATTCTTTTGTAGCTTCATCTTTCCTGTTATCTCCTACTAGAGCAACGATCTTCATTATTTTGATCTTTTTCTTGAATTTGGATTGGTCATTTACCTTTACTAGAGTTTTCGATTTCCATATCTCTATTAATTCGAGATGTTTTTCTGTTTATAGGTATATGCAGAGGCTAACAGAGGCTCTCCTTTACTTGTTCTCAATGAAAAGACATTGATGATCTTACCATTGACTTGCCTACACAATGAAGCTCCTGGTCTTGGAAACACTGATTTACCGATCACTGCCGAGATTGAACAGGCTCAAAACAAATGGATACATGTTGGATATGAGGTATGCCTTTTAAATCCGACAACACTATTAGCATAAAGGCATTATTGGATTGAGAATTTCACCTTTATATGTAGTTTCATATGTTGCTTTAATGTCTTGCCAGGATGTTTGAATTGTTTGAGATGATTTTGGGAATGAGTGAACCGAATGGAATGGTTTTAATTTGGTCTGTTTAGTTACCTTGAATTCGAAATATTGATCACATGGATAGTAGGCTCTTACACTTGCTTATGTATGGGTTATCTATTTTGTGCTTAACTTGAATCATTTTTTCGGATTGCCATTATATTGGGCTTGAAAAGAGGTATTTCTATGTAAGTTCTATAAATACAAGGACATATTCAAGCAACTTCCCGTCTTTTGAGAATCCATCCCTGTATAAATACATAAGGAACATTGAAGAGAAGGATAAAGAAATAGAGAAAATGAGCAAAGATGGATTAGGTGGGTGTATATGAAAATTTGAGGTTATGCGGTGTACATCAATGACCAATCTCTCAAGGCATCAGAGAAAAAGAAAGAGGGTAAAACTGGAACATGAAATCTAACATCGGAAAGGAGTAGGAGAAAATGTTTTTCGTGGCAACAGTCATCTATTTGGATATGTTCCTGTTTGTTTTTCTCATTTTTCACTTTGATATGGAGACGTTGCATGTAGCTTTCTGCCTAAGGTTTTACTGAAGTATACTTTCTAGATGAATATTAATTTTCTTGTCATGGTTATTATCATGTTTGTCAAGTTGTCTGTTTTTCCTTTCCTTGTCAGGTTTCTTCTGATTTTGTGCGGCTTTACATTAACGGGGAGATTGAAGGAGAGCCGCATCTCTCTTCCTTCTTAAACAGAGATTCCATCCCAAATGGTTCGACGCAGAGGACATTAATTGGTATTAGCGGGGATAGTAAATTACAGGGTTTTATCCATGATGCAAAAGTCTTGCCTTCAACGTTGTCCATAAAGGACCAATATGTTAAGGTGGCTTACTTGTAGTTCTCATGTTTCCTCGATGTTCTTCAATAGCATGCAAGTTTACCTTAAGGTTTAGAAAACTGATGCAAAAATATAATGTCAGGATCCGCCTCTAAGATTGTCAATCGATAAGTCTTCTATATCTGATATTGAAGAAGATAATGGCTTTTGGAATATTGTTGGCGGGAAGGTAAATACCAAAGAGTTCCAAACAATTTTTGCTACAAGTTTTATACTCAAATCTTAGCAGTTATGTGTTTCATTTGTGATATTATTAATGTATTCTTTGTACAGTCTGAAAGTGATCTTACAGAAGCATCGCTATGAGTATAACTGAACTTCACTTCCTACTTGTTTTTATCATCTATTGGGAAATATACAAAATTGTTATCAACTTAAAAAATGTATCCCAATATAGAGGCCCAATTGTAAAATAAATAAAGTAATAGGTTGTTAACTTGTATGCCTCTACTTTAGTCGAAGCAATATATGTTGAATAGGTTGGTAATTAGTATAGATCTTTTGCTTTTAAGTTCAACCCTCGTGGAGCCAGAAAATTGTAAAGACATTCGTAGTCAAAAGATAATGGATATTCTTATCTTAGTATGTAAATATTGATGATATTTTAGCTTTTATTCTCACTGTCTTAAACATTTTATGTGGTAATATAGCCTATTTACTCAGACTGTTGCAAAAATCATTTTATTTTCAAGATTTACGTGTACAAGTTTGGGTATGTGTTTGAAGAGTCAGAGTAGCATTGAATATAGCTTACTCATTTCACAAAATACAACAGGTTTTCAACCATATTGATTCCTGAGTGATATGATTTTACCACTATATTTTCTCTAAATTTACCCTTTCACAGGCATCTTGTCGTCGGATCTTTTCCTTGGATGTTATTCTATTAAATGTCTTTGGCCAGCCAGTAAACAAGGAACTAGAGGTAATTTAATCTTTATGTTTAGTTTCACTGGACTGTTTTTACTTTCAGCACCTATTTTTTCACATTGCTTGTTGGAAAGGTCATTGCATCACTCTTGTATGCTCATAATCGATTACCTGTTGAGAAGTCAAATGATGAAGAACCTCCTCTTCTAGCTAGCTGTGATGGAATTGAATTTGCCGCTTCTGATCGACCTGGTAAACTATCAAAAGGACGGGCATCCTTTAAGCTGAAGATCTCCAAGGTGGTAATATTATATTTAGTTTGTGCAATATTTTGTTCAATATGCGTGCTTCTAGGTATTTTTTTAAATTTCTATGAGGATCTTGTTCCACGCAAAACTAGTCCGTGGTTTTTCATTCTCCTAGAGTTCTTCTACTGCCAAAAATAATGTCTTCTGTTGGTAACAACCCCCCTATAATATAACTGCAGCTAAACTTCTTCTCATAGCAGAGGTTATGATGTTTTGTTTTAGCTAAGTTGAGTGAGTTAAAGTCCTGGTATAAATTTGCAATGGCCAATGATAAGCACATAAGCAAATAATTAAAATGTTCTTTTATTCCGATCTGAAATAAATACAAGCTCATCTGATAAGGTTCACAAACTTATCCCAAAAGTCGGCTCATAGGCATGATGTATATTGGCTATTTGGAAAATCAAGCTCGTAAGTGGTACTCAAAGAAATTCATGGCTTGAGCTTGAATTTAACTTTAGCTAGCCAAGCTTGATTAAAATTACTGGATTGTCTATTACAGCCTCCGTCAGAATCAATAATAATGGCAGGGAATTAAATATATTTTTGCGAGAATTTGACTTCCTGTAACATTTTTTTAATTTTCTTATTGATTCATATTGAATTCGCTAACGGTCTGGTTCTGATACTTGTCTCAGCTCTCGTCCAAGTGTGATAATAGGCAATTCTGCATTAAGTTCGGAATATCAAGGTTCGAGGGTTATCGTTTCCTTGAGTACTTCTCCCCTTCAATTCGTTGCATCTCTCGGAATCGTACCCCAAGGACATCTACTATCATTTGGAAAAAAACCTCTGTAGTCCATCCAGTGAATGGATCTCAATCATTTGGCTTAGATGATATTTCTTGTGAACCTAAGCACAATACTGTGCATGAAGCAAAACTCAGTCCAACGTCTAAGAGAGTTAGATTGGGAGAAGCAAAGATTTCTAAAATAGACCAACACTATGAAGAATGCAACTCTATTATCTCGAAGCACAATCAGGTATGGATCGAGACTTTTTTCCTTTTCCTTTTCCTTTTCCATAACATCATCATTACCAATGTTATGTCTTTATAGACCGTTAATACAAGAGGAGCATAAATTACTTTTGAACTATAAACAATTGCATTGCCATTTACAATCAGGTCCAGAATGGTTTTTGGTCAAGATCGGAGGCAAGACCTGAGAATTCTGAAGAAGTGAACACTTTCCAATCTGACTCAGAGAGCACTGGGGCCCGTGATTCAGCTTTAAAGAGTGTGTCAAGTGGGGGACATTCAGTTTCAGATGTAACAATTTTTAGGTACTGCCTGGGGGGCTTGACCGATAGGTCTCTTTTACTCAAGGAAATTTCAACAACTGTTTCGGATGAAGAAATTTCAGGCTTTGCAGACCAGGTTTCAATCTACTCTGGATGTTCTCATCATAGGTAATTTACAATGCTTTGCTTCTTTTGGAGTTGGACATTATTGTCCATGATCATTATATATTCGTGTTGGGTTATAGCGGTGAATGTAATAGTACTGATCATGATATCTGGATAGTGAATATGGGGAAAATATACACCAGTGTCAATTTTTCATGGGATCTATATCGAGTATCGTTTAAGTTTTGTAATTCCTTTTGGTAATTAAAAAACGTTGTTGCCTTCTCTTAGAAATCAAATAAAAATGGCAAAGAGATTGATAGATGAGGGAACTATAACCTGGAATTCGATTTCACAAAACAACCTTCAAGTTCAATGGGAGAGTGCAACCATCGAGATTGAAGAGCAGTTCATGAAGATTGCTTGCTGCACGACTAGATCTCTTTCCCAACAGGTATCTATATAGCCATGCATCTCTAGTAATGGATGCTTTTTTTGGGTACAAAATTACAAGTATCTCTTTTGATTAGTCTTCTTTTATCTGTACTAAATATTGCTACTGGAGAGAAATAACAGGAATGGGGCTTTGTATGCATTGTCCATCGGTTGCACCTCAAAATCTGCTTCTGAGGCTTGGTTTCTTACTATTTGGTTTCCTCGTAAAAACATGATTCCTCACAAGTCTGTAAAAATATAAAAGATTAAGTATCCGAACAAAAAGGAAAAAGACACCCCTCCCAGAAAAAAAAATCAAAGATCTTTCATATACTTATTTTCAATTTCTCTCAAATTTATTTGTCAATCCCTACTTCTTAGTCCTGCAAGCGTCAGTTTCTTATAGTATAGGCTTATGTTACTATTTTTTGTTTCCGTCATTGTTTCAAGATTAAACTTTTTTCTCATCGCTTGCACTCGCATAAAACATCATTCAAAGACAACAAATTTTCATATTGCTAGTTAGATGAGGACTTGTAGACAAGCGTGTATATGTGCACATAATACACGCATATGTAATTGTTACCGTCAATCCGTCATATCTTGATGCCATATTTGTTAAGAAAATCAGTGTGAAAATTTGATTGTCAGATGAAAATTCATTGAGGTAACACTTGTTTCAGGACTTTGAGCTTCTGCGGAAAATTGCTGGATGCCAAGATTACATTGCCCAAGAAAATTTTGAGAAGATGTGGTGTTGGTTATACCCTGTAGCTTTTACATTATCGAGTGATCGGATAAAGGGAATGTGGAATTCTACATCACCAAAGTGGATAGAAGGATTTATAACAAAGGAAGAAGCTGAACTCTCACTTCAAGGTCCTAGAGGCCTGCAAGAACCTGGGACATTTATACTTAGGTTTCCTACTTCAAGGAGTTGGCCCCACCCAGACGCTGGTAGCTTAGTAGTGACATATGTTGGCAATGATTATGCTCTCCACAACCGGCTGCTTTCCCTCGATAATGTATATAGGTGCGTGTTTCTTGCTTTATCAAATTTCATTGTTGTCTCAGTTTGAACTGTTACTTCAACATGTATGTTCAGCTTTTAGATTGAGCATTCTTCGATGTTACCTGGACCCGGGTATGAATGTCTTGTACGACCTTTTCCGATTTAAAGGGTTTTTGGAGGGTTCTTCACTTTTAAACAATAGTGGATACTTTAGGTGCCATTGGTTTAGTTACATCATTTATAAACATTTATCTTTATCGCCATGAGACGAGTTTATAGATCAATTGTCTTGTATCCTTCCCGTACATGGATTGAAAGAAATTGGTTGTCTACATTTTTGCTTATAGCTCCAGAGTACGGGAAACGAGAGTTGAAGTAAAACCGTTGCAAGATATGCTATTGGAAGAGCCCGAGCTCTCTCGACTGGGAAGGTAGAAAATCATCCACTTCAATTTCCTTCTGTGTAAATTAGACATGTCATATTAATTTTTTCGTTTTTAACCAGTAAAAATGCAGGATAAGGAGACACCATTGACCTATGTTGGATGTAACATGGGGTTTACGTGTTTGGTTTGCGATGATCGTTGTCATAACCGTGCTGCTAGTTTAGGTTTGCTTGCTCAAACCCCGTTCCCCTATATGTGATATTAGAAGCCGATGCAGTACCATATCGACACTGTAAACCGGCATTGTTCTGATGATAATCAGTTACTATACATGACAAGAAAACAATTTTGAAAAGCTTTTTTCTTGTAAATCTATTTCTAATTGCATCATAACTCTGTTATTTAGCATTTTTTACCGGACATGTATTCGGATATGTATACGAAGCATGATCTCCCTTTTGTAACAAGTAGAAACACAAAATATTAGAATTAGAGGAAGGAAACAGATTAAAGCAATAGAATAGAAGGAATTAGAAATAGAAAACAAGATATAAGAGGGAATGGCAGAGAAGAAAACAAACTAAAATAAACGGATTCGAGTCCATTCGAACTCGTATGAATTTAGATAACATAAATAGAGTAAAAAGGATCTAAAATCTCACAAAAGTCCAGTAGGAACAATCATCGGCCGCCAAGGAAATTCCAGAGTTACTGAATTTCTTGTATTGTAAGGCACAATGATTATTGCATGGATCATTCGTTAAGAACGAGAGGAACAGAAAACACATGTTATAAAAACAAGTTAAAACGACAAGTCCAAATCCTTGCACAATAAATCACTTCAATTTTTTCGTGTTGGGTTTGTTTCGGATTAGCTAATGGAAATAATTGATGCTCAGCAAGACAGCAAACCAGGTTTCTTCTGTCCCTTCTCTCTTTCCCTATTTTGATGTTTATTTCTTGTTTATCGTGGTTACAGATGTAATGAATGTCGTGTAATTGATTTTCTGTAAATATTAACAGCAGAAGCTCAAACACCTCATCAAGAGGAAGCAGTCAGTGCCACCACAGACCAACATCCGGTATTCAGACCTGAAAACCGCTGGAAATGGTGGCTTCTAGTGGCACTCAATGTCGTCTTCGTACTCGTTGGTCAATCAACGGCTGTTCTTTTAACCAAATTTTATTTCAATCATGGCGGAAATAGTAGATGGTTGGCATCTCTCACGCAAACAGCCGGTTTTCCTCTCCTTTATCTCCCCCTCTTCTTCTTCCGCTCCAATAACATGTCCCCGAGTTCCTTAAACAACATACGCCATTGTCTGGTCTACTTTTTGCTCGGTTGTCTGCTAGCCATCGATGATCTCTTGTATTCAATAGGCGTCAAACCACTTTCTGTTTCGACATACACTCTCATTTGTGCAAGCCAGTTGGTATTCAATGCGATCTTCTCGTTCGTTATCAATTCCGAAAAGCTCACTATCCTAATACTCAACTCAATTATCTTCATTACGATATCGGCTTCAATGGTCGCGATTCACCCCGACACATCCAAAGATAAAGATGGGAAACCTCCGGCAGGAGACCGAGAACGTATCATTGCTATTTTATCAACAATAGGTGCTTCAGCTGGCTATGCCTTATTTCTTTCCCTAACGCAATTCTCATTCGAAAAAGTATTTAAAAAGGACACATTCAGCATCGTGTTTGAAATGCAGATTTACACTTCGATTGTCGCCACATTCATCTGCATGCTCGGGTTGTTTTCGAGTTTGGAATTTACATATTTAAAGTCCGAGATGGAGAGATTCGATAAAGGGAAGGCAAGTTATGTTTCGAGCTTGATCGGAACAACATTGGCATGGCAGATTTGTACAGTGGGAGTTGTGGGATTGATCTATTTGGTGTCTTCTCTGTTCTCAAATGTTGTTAGCATGCTTAGTTCGCCATTTGTTCCTGTTGTTGGTGTGATGTTTTATGGTGAAAAAATGGATGCAATTAAGGTATTGGCAATGCTGTTCACTCTGTGGGGCTTTGCTTCTTATATCTACCAGCAATATCTTGATGAAAATAAATCAAAGGAAAAGGAATCCGAGGGAATCCAAGATTCGAATTCCGAACTTAATTTAATCGATTCAGATGATATTTAATAAATTTAAAGTTCAAATATATCTGTAATCTTTTTCCTATGTATCTGTAAGCTTTCTTATTTCAATTGTCTTGAAATTTTTAAAGATACAAGTATATGTTTAATATGAGTATATCTAATCCGATAATATATCGAACACAGATATTCGATGAAAAATGACCATTGCCAACTGCAAAAACCAAGCTAAGATCAGATTAATCAGACATGATTATATATGTGTATACATGTAGGATAATCATATATGTCACACTAATTAGCTGAAATATAAATTGTTTCAAATACAACTACAAGAAAGCACCCATGCAGGCTGCAGCATAGAATATAAAACAGCTATAGAAAAGGGCCTGCCTACGCCTACCACCATGCAAGGAAGTGTTCTGCTCTCTTCGTTGCTTGCCTTGCAACAAAAATCCATCAGAAGGGTTTGATTCTCCACCTTTTCGTAATTTTTTGTTGAACTCTCTCAAAGTTCCTAATGAACCACCATGGTTTTCCGGTTGCGAATACGATGTGTCCCATGCTCAGTCCCAGCACCAATCCACATCCATACCCCATCAGTATAGAGAATTTCCAATTCAATCCACCGCCACCATCACCATCTGTGTCAAATTTGGCTTGAGTTCCCTCATCATCACCACAGGTTTTTGACAATGGCAGCCCACATAAACCCAAGTTTCCTATGTAGGAATCATTACTGAAAGTGTCAAATTGTTTTCCTTGAGGTATAGGTCCCTTGAGATCATTCTGAGAAAGGTTCAACACTTCTAAGAACCTAAGATTTTTCAACTCAGTTGGAATTCTTCCATGGAGCTTGTTTGATGAGAGATCTAATGACTCAAGCTCAGACAAATCACCCAATGATGCTGGGATGAGACCTGTTAAACAGTTGTGAGAGAGGTTTAGGACAATAAGAGACTGAAGCTCACCAAGTGTTACAGGAATTTCTCCACTGAACTGATTGTTGGAGAAGTCAATAGCTGCAAATATGGTTAACAATTTCTCAAACTCTATTTCCAACCCTTTTGCCATAAAAGATAAATCAAAGACATAATTATAATTCCACACCCCATCTGTTAATTTATCTGTCATGTACTCTGCTATATCTTTCCTTTCATAACCTTCTCTAATGGCATGCAAATTTGCCAAAAACTGTATAGGTAAACCACCACCAAAGCTACTATCAGAAAGGTCAATCACACGTAAATGAGTGAAGGAGACTGTAACATTAGAGCTATCCACTTGACCATAGAATCTGTTTGATCTCAAGATAAGCACTTGTAGCTGATCCAAATGTCCTAACCAACTCGGGAAAGTGTCATTTAAATGATTGTTTCCAACATCCAGAATCTCCAAGTCTTTACATGTAACCCCTAAAATTTAACCTAATTTCTTAGATTACAAGTTAGGGTTTACGGTTTGAAAACTTGTTTAGCAAGTTAGGGTTTTTACAAAATTAGATATTTTATTCTGATAAATTATTATTTAATTAATAATTTAAAATACTGGAAAATTTATCGTTTAAAATATACAGAGTTCAATCCGAAATAATAACATAAATAGTTCATAAAAAAATCCGAACATAAATCCAAAGTTCTTAATACATTAAATATTGTCCAAATAAAAATCATAATCTGAAAATAAATCTGTAATACATACTATAGCAATAAACTGAATCAGGTTCCTCCAAGTACCGTACCGAGCCTAAGACTGAGATCTGAAACAGGAAACTGAGGGGGTGTAAGCTAGGGAGCCTAGTGTGTCTCTAGAACAGATAACGGAATTACAGAACAGAATATGCAGAGTATGCATGATATGCACCCATCTCCGAACACCACAGAAGAGTAGGTCCCCAGACCACTCTAACACCATTACACCAACAGAAGTGGTATCTCGACCCGTAGGTGGAGCCACTGAACAGAAGTGATAAATCACTAACTTCCCCGTACACATATAGTCCAACCAGATGCAATGTTATATGCAAATACAGGATCAGAGTGCATGCCTAAATATCTAACAGGAGGCATACATGACAGATATTAGAATCAGAAACGATATATCAGAATGATGCATGATCATACAGTTTTAACAGGAATCGAGTATACAGAATTTAACAGGATTGACGGGAGAGAACACACATGTAACAGAAGACTCAACGTCGACTCTGACGTCTACTGGACTCGGCTCTACCACCAGACTGAGCAGGAGTAGAGTCTACAATAAACGAAATACATTAGACATCCTACTATGCCACTATACCGAAAAGTATACTAAACAGAAATTAATCACTACTCACGTGAAGGTCCCGAATGCGGATGAATGGGACAGCGTACAGGAGGAGGAGGAGGCAGATGCTCGGGATCGGAATCCACGTCACCTGAAGCAAACAGAAACTGATTCAGAAACCTTTTCAGATAACTTCCAAATAACTGATCGAACTTAAAAGCCCCAAAAACGACACTTCGGGTTCGAATTTCGAAAAACGGACAGCGCCATTGGACTCAGGACGTCGAAAAACATAAAGTAGGATCGGGTTGAAAAAGTCAACGCTGACGTCAACAGATGACGTCATCAGTCAACGCTGACGTCATCAGATGACGTCATCAGTCAACGCTGACGTCAGCAGATGACGTCAGCGGGTCATGGGTCGGGTCGGACGGGTCGAGTTTCGGGTCGGGTCGGGTCGGTCACGGGTCGGGACAAATTTTCCAGATTTTCCCCAGATTTTCCGGGAAAATCTGGAAAAATCCAGATTATTCCCAGGCCAAAATTCAATCGATTTTCGATACTAAACACCCTCAGATTCGATTCAAAAATAGTTCAAAACATCCCTAAATCGATTCGAACACTTTAAAACATCCAACAACCAACTACATTCGAATCAAAATAATTCCTTCAACCCAACACAAAACCGAAACCCTTTAAACCAAAAATTAACCCCCATCATTCCCGTATGCTCAGATTCGATATCAAAAACCAAGGTTCACTACTGAATCCAGTAAGCTAGATCGAAAGAACACAAAAATTAGAGTGAAAAGCTTACCGATCTTACTAACCCGAAGAAAAGACGAACACTCGACGCAAGCTTGACTGAAAAAGGAAGGAAGAAGAGAGAGCAAGGCAATACGATTTTCGGTTTGAAAACCTCAGATGAGAATCAAAATTTTGGAATTAAAATCAGACTTAATGGGGAATTAAATCCCTGCCTTAACTCAAAAACGGAAAAGATGGGAGAACATTAAAAAGGAAGAAATGGCAAAATCACAGAATAAGGGTCTGAGCATTTTCAGAAAATACAATCTGGTCCCTGAAATTCCCAAATCCTAGGGTTTTAGAATTAGGGATTCTAACTTAGTCAAAGGGGGAAAAATTGGGTTGTGACAACTCTCCCCCCTTACAGAAATTTCGTCCTCGAAATTTACCTGGATCAAATAGATGCGGATACTGGGCCTTGATAACAGACTTAGGCTCCCACGTAGCCTCATCAAGACCTCGATTGCGCCAGAGAACTTTAACCATCTTAATGGTTTTTCTCCGAAGAACTCTCTGATCCTGATCAATAATCTCAACGGGCTCCTCCTCATAACACAGATCTGGCCGAATCTCAAAATCCTCGACTGACAGAACATGAGACGGATCTGCTCGATAACGTCTCAGTATAGAAACATGGAACACATCATGAATTCGCTTGAATTCAGGTGGTAACTCAAGCTGATAAGCTACAGGTCCAATACGTCTGAGGATGCGATAGGGTCCGATATAACGTGGACTGAGTTTACCTTTACGAACAAAACGTAGTACCTTTCTCCAAGGAGAAACTTTCAGGAACACCTCGTCACCTACCTCAAACTCTAGATCCTTACGCCTCAAATCCGCGTAAGATTTCTGTCTATCAAAAGCGGCTTTAAGCCGATCCCGAATCAATCTAACAGTCTCCTCAGCCTCATGTACAAGATCTGGACCCAATAAACGATGCTCAGTGAGCTCAGTCCATCCAATTGGAGTGCGACACTTACGTCCGTACAGAGCCTCATAAGGTGCTATCTTAATGCTGGCCTGATAACTGTTATTGTATGCAAACTCGGCCAACGGTAAGAAATCCTCCCAACTACCTCTGAAATCCAGAATACATCCTCTCAACATATCCTCGAGGATCTGAATCACATGCTCAGACTGACCATCGGTCTGTGGGTGATAAGCAGTACTGAAGTTCAATCTAGTGCCCAGAGCAGAATGCAGAGATCCCCAGAACTTTGACGTAAACCGCGAATCCCGATCAGAAATAATAGACAGAGGGACACCATGCAGCCGGACGATCTCAGAGATGTATAACCGGGCCAACTTACTAGAGGGTAAGTGGTCTTGACAGGAATGAAGTGTGCAGACTTGGTCAATCGATCCACGATGACCCAAACAGAATCCTTCTTCGACGGAGTCAAAGGCAAACCACTGACAAAATCCATGGTTACACGCTCCCATTTCCACTGAGGAATCTATATACGCTGAAGAAGCCCAGATGGACGTTGATGCTCCGCTTTAACTTTTTGGCAAGTTAAGCACTTGGACACAAAACTGACAACGTCTCGCTTGAGACCCTTCCACCAGTACTTTTCCCGGAGATTCTTATACATCTTGTCACCACCAGGATGCATAGAATACGGACTATCATGAGCTTCTCGTAGAATCACCTGTTTCAGCTCAGAGTTCCTCGGAACACAGAGTCGACCCCGGAAACACAAAACTCCATCCTGGTTCAGAGAAAAATCTTGAGAAATTCCCTCCTGAACTTCCGCAATACGGTGAGCCAGGTACGGATCATTAGGTTGTTCAGCCTGAATCTCAGATATCAGAGTGGGAACCACTCGAAGCTCCTCCAACAGACTACCATCTTCCAACAGACTCATCCGAGCAAACAGAGCCCTCAGATCAGAAATGGCGTTGCGACTCAAAGCATCCGCAACGACATTAGCTTTACCAGGGTGGTAATCAATCTCACAGTCATAGTCTTTCAGAAGCTCTAACCAGCGACGCTGTCTCAGATTAAGTTCCTTCTGGGTGAGAAGGTACTTAAGACTCTTATGACCAGTGAAGATATAACACTTCTCTCCATAGAGATAGTGTCTCCAGATTTTCAAAGCAAAGATCACTGCTGCCAACTCCAGATCGTGTGTAGGGTAATTACACTCATGCGATTATAATTGTCGAGACGCATAAGCCACTACCTTCCCATCCTGCATCAGAACACAGCCCAAACAGGTGTACGAGGCATCACTGTAAACAGTATAGGGTTTCCCCGCCTCTGGCTGTATCAGAACTGGTGCTTGTGTCAGAACGGACTTGAGTTTTTCAAAACTCACCTTCTGAGCTTCAGACCAAGAAAAAGGAACATCCTTCCTTAGAAGCTTAGTTAACGGAGCAGCAATAGACGAGAAACCCTCTACAAATCTCCGATAGTAACCAGCCAATCCCAGAAAACTACGAACCTCTGCCACATTCTTCGGTTGCTGCCAACACATAATGGCCTCAATTTTCGTCGGGTCAACCTGAATACCCTTAGCTGATACTACGTGTCCCAGAAAAACAACCTCAGAAAGCCAGAACTCACATTTGCTGAACTTGGCATATAGCTGTTTCTCCCTCAGGGTCTGCAAAACAATACGAAGATGCCGCTCATGCTCATCCTTAAACTTGGAGTAAACCAGAATGTCATCAATGAAAACCACTACAAACTGATCCAGATAGGGTCAAAACACCCTATTCATCATGTCCATGAATGCTGCAGGGGCATTCGTAAGACCGAAGGGCATTACCAAAAACTCGTAGTGCCCATAACGAGTTCGGAAAGCTATCTTGGACACATCAGAATCCTTAACCTTGAGTTGGTAATAACCAGATCTCAGGTCTATCTTAGAGAAAACCGAAGCTCCTCGGAACTGATCAAACAGATCGTCGATGCGGGGAAGGGGGTACTTATTCTTGACGGTCAACTTGTTCAACTTCCGGTAGTCAATACACAAGCGTAGAGAACCATCTTTCTTCTTAACAAACAGAACAGGGGCTCCCCACGGAGAAACACTGTGTCGTATGAAACCTCTATCCAGAAGTTCCTGTAGCTGAACCTTAAGCTCCTTAAGCTCCTTCGGAGCCATCCGATATGGTGCCATAGACACTGGAGTAGTCCCCGGATACAACTCAATACCGAACTCCACCTCCTCACGCTTAGGGGGTACTCCGAGTAGCTCTTCTGGAAAAACATCAGGAAATTCACACACCACCCGGATCTTATCCATTCCAGAATCGGATTGCCTTGGGTCAAGGATGTAGGCAAGATAGGCTATAGACCCTTTCCTGATCATCTTCTCGGCCTTCAGAGCAGAAATAATATTGGACAGAAACCCTCTACGCTCACCAATAAGAGTTACCTCTCGGTTATCAGGAGTTCTCAGAGTTGCCCTCTGTCGCTCACAGTCAAGAGTGACTCAGTGAGCAGTCAACCAATCCATCTCCAGAATCAAGTCAAAATCCACAAATGGCAGCTGCATCAGATTAGCAGGAAAAACTTCCCCTTGGACCTCAAGGGGACAATCCTTGTAAACTTTGGTAACCTCCACAGGGTGACCTACAGGACTATAAACTGAGACAGATCTACTCGTATTTTCTACTAGAATTTCCAGATACCCCGATACAGAACTAGAGACATATGAATGTGTCGGCCCAATATCCAACAGTGCAAATAAAGAAACAGCATGTATAGTAAAAGTACCAGCAATGACGTCTGGCTCATCCCGGTCCTCTTGTCTCCTCGTAGCATAAATTAAGCCTGCCTGAGATCCCCCTGAACGAGCAGCTCCCCTGAATTGACTGGCTCGGCCTCTGCTACCAGTACCAGATGCTGTCGGTCTATTCTGTCCTCTTCCCCCAGCTGGGGTCTGAACTGATGCCTGTGATTGCCCCAGAGCGTAACTAGACTGTGGAGCTACAGGACAGTCCCTAAGACGGTGATCAAGAGAACCACATCAGAAACAGGCTCCACTCCGCATGCGACACTCTCCTAGGTGCCACTTCTTACAGAACGAACACTGAGGCAACGCCCGAGTACTAACGGATCCAGCTCCACTAGCAGCAGGAACAACTGACATTGCTGGTCTAGATCGTGTCGAACTCTGAGGTTCAAACTCATCGCGGCCTCTCTTCCGGGACTGAAAACCCTGGCTGTACTGAGCAGGTACAGCAGGCTGTCGTCTACCTCTATCCTGACCTTGGGATTCCATCTGAATCCTCAAAGCCTCATTACGCTCGGCTGTCCTAGCACGCCGAGTGATCATCTTGAACTCCGTATCATGATGTGTGGCAACTGCAATCCTCAATGGTACCCGAAGCCCTTTCAGAAAGTGATCACACTTCTGCTTCTCAGTGGAAACTATACCAGGAGCATACTGAAGTAGACGGAGGAACTCGATCTCATAATCAGTTACCGACATGTTGTTCTGTTGCAAACTCAGAAAATCCTCTCGGCACTTAGCCAAATACTCAGGGCCCACATACCGATCCTCAAAACTCTGTTTAAAAAATTCCCAGTTGATCCGTTCAGAAGTAGTAACCTTTTCTTCTGCCTCCCACCAGTTCAGGGCCTCTCCTTGTAACAATGATATAGCTGCCCTCAATTTCCTGTCAGAGGGGTATTCCATCTCGACGAACAGACGCTGAAGTTTCTTCAGCCAGTACTCTGCATCGGCTGGGTCAGTACCGGTCTTGCCATCAAACATGGTCATCCCAGCAGCTAGAAGCTCAGTAGATATGGGTTTCCTGGAACCCTCATTCTGTCGCAGATATCTCAGTAATTCCCTCTGTACTGTCACTTAGTCCAAACCGACAGTCTCACTATCATCAGGCACATATGGTCCTTCACTCTGGACCGGCTGATCAACCTCGGCTTGCTGCGCCTCGGTCTGAATCTCAGGCTGAACCTCCCCTCCTAAATCCTGGGCCAGACTCTGATCCTGTGGCGGATCCACAGGAGGTGGAACCTCACTAGTAGAGCCAGCAGAACGACCTCGGCCACGGCCTCGGCCATGACCTCTACCGGTCGCTAAACGGGTACTTCGACGCGGTGGCATAATAGTATATCTACAGAAAGACAGACAGAATCCTACATTAGAATCGGTACTTGGAGTAATATTCAAAAATATTTCAGAAAACTTAAAATACGAGTCAAAACAGAAATCCGAATTTTCAGTTAATTTGACAAAACATTTTCGGATCAAAAATCATTTCGGACTTCACAGTTCGAGGGTTGAACTTGGCTCTGATACCACTAAATGTAACCCCTAAAATTTAACCTAATTTCTTAGATTACAAGTTAGGGTTTACGGTTTGAAAACTTGTTTAGCAAGTTAGGGTTTTTACAAAATTAGATATTTTATTCTGATAAATTATTATTTAATTAATAATTTAAAATACTGGAAAATTTATCGTTTAAAATATACAGAGTTCAACCCGAAATAATAACATAAATAGTTCATAAAAAAATCCGAACATAAATCCAAAGTTCTTAATACATTAAATATTGTCCAAATAAAAATCATAATCTGAAAATAAATCTGTAATACATACTATAGCAATAAACTGAATCAGGTTCCTCCAAGTACCGTACCGAGCCTAAGACTGAGATCTAAAACAGGAAACTGAGGGGGTGTAAGCTAGGGAGCCTAGTGTGTCTCTAGAACAGATAACGGAATTACAGAACAGAATATGCAGAGTATGCATGATATGCACCCATCTCCGAACACCACAGAAGAGTAGGTCCCCAGACCACTCTAACACCATCACACCAACAGAAGTGGTATCTCGACCCGTAGGTGGAGCCACTGAACAGAAGTGATAAATCACTAACTTCCCCGTACACATATAGTCCAACCAGATGCAATGTTATATGCAAATACAGGATCAGAGTGCATGCCTAAATATCTAACAGGAGGCATACATGACAGATATTAGAATCAGAAACGATATATCAGAATGATGCATGATCATACAGTTTTAACAGGAATCGAGTATACAGAATTTAACAGGATTGACGGGAGAGAACACACATGTAACAGAAGACTCAACGTCGACTCTGACGTCTACTGGACTCGGCTCTACCACCAGACTGAGCAGGAGTAGAGTCTACAATAAACGAAATACATTAGACATCCTACTATGCCACTATACCGAAAAGTATACTAAACAGAAATTAATCACTACTCACGTGAAGGTCCCGAATGCGGATGAATGGGACAGCGTACAGGAGGAGGAGGAGGCAGATGCTCGGGGTCAGAATCCACGTCACCTGAAGCAAACAGAAACTGATTCAGAAACCTTTTCAGATAACTTCCAAATAACTGATCGAACTTAAAAGCCCCAAAAACGACACTTCGGGTTCAAATTTCGAAAACGGACAGCGCCATTGGACTCAGGACGTCGAAAAACATAAAGTAGGACCGGGTTGAAAAAGTCAACTGCTGACGTCAGCATGGTCAACGCTGACGTCAGCAGATGACGTCAGCGGGTCATGGGTTAGGTCGGACGGGTCGGGTTTCGGGTCAGACGGGTCGGGACAGATTTTCCCGAGAAAAATCTGGAAAAATCCAGATTATTCCCAGGCCAAAATTCAATCGATTTTCGATACTAAACACCCTCGGATTCGATTCAAAAACAGTTCGAAACATCCCTAAATCAATTCGAACACTTTAAAACATCCAACAACCAACTACATTCGAATCAAAATAATTCCTTCAACCCAACACAAAACCGAAACCCTTTAAACCAAAAATTAACCCCCATCATTCCCGTATGCTCAGATTCGATATCAAAAACCAAGGTTCACTACTGAATCCAGTAAGCCAGATCTAAAGAACACAAAAATTAGAGTGAAAAGCTTACCGATCTTACTAACCTGAAGAAAAGACGAACACTCGACGCAAGCTTGACTGAAAAAGGAAGGAAGAAGAGAGAGCAAGGCAATACGATTTTCGGTTTGAAAACCTCAGATGAGAATCAAAATTTTGGAATTAAAATCAGACTTAATGGGGAATTAAATCCCTGCCTTAACTCAAAAACGGAAAAGATGGGAGAACATTAAAAAGGAAGAAATGGCAAAATCACAGAATAAGGGTCTGAGCATTTTCAGAAAATGCAATCTGGTTCCTGAAATTCCCAAATCCTAGGGTTTTAGAATTAGGGATTTTGACTTAGTCAAAAGGGGAAAAATTGGGTTGTGACATTACAATGACCCAAAGATCGTGGAAGTGACCCTTCTACTCTGTTGTTGTTGATTCGAAAACTGTGTAACCTGCAACCTTTAATAAAACTGTCTGGTATTTTACCATGAAACTGATTCTCCCTTAGATCAAGTTCTGAAAGGGAAGCATTCATGTTTCCAATGCAGTCTGGAATTTGTCCATCAAAACTATTGTTCGATAAAAAGAGACCAACAAGGGAAGTCATATTTCAAATTGAGGAAGGAATACGACCTTGCAGAACATTTAGAATAGAGTTAGAATGATGAGTTTTATTAGTCTTTGAAACAAACAAATAAATATTACCATGTGAAGAAACTAAATTGAAAAGCTAAAAGAAATATAATCTTACCTGAGAAGTAATTATCCATGATGGAGAAATACTTGAGTGAAGTTAAATTTGATATTTCTAAAGGCACAATCCCCTCCCAACGGATATTATCCAAATTCAATGTTCTTAACTCTTTGCATTTGAATAAACTCATTGGAATTCTTCCTGAAAGTTGACAGTTTTTCAAGTCAAGTAAAAATAAACGAGGAAGATGATCAAACATATTGGAGGAGAGATAACCAAAGAGATCATTGTTGTCTCCTAGTGAAAGGTGTTCCAATGAAGAAATGTTGAAGATGGAGGAAGGAATAGAACCTGCACAATAAATAACCAAACTTCAATTTATCGGCATGATTCATAAAAAAGTAAAAATGTTTAGGGTAAACTACACAGATAGTCACCATACTATGGGTTTAGTATCGATCTGACCACAATGCTTTAAAAAGCGTCAAATATACCGATAAACTATTAATTTGGTATTAAAATGACCATCGACCGTTAAAGACCAAACGGACTGATGACGTGGCCGTTAAAATTAAATGGAATAATTACACATTCACTCCCTGTTATTCATACATTTTTATAATTTAATCATAATTTTATTATAATAAAATAATATAATTATTTAATTATATGATGACACGTGTCATCACCTGATTAAAGAAGAAAATAAAAAATTTGACTGTATGTAATCAATGGGAATCAAACCTAAGGTAGCAAGAAGAAAGACAAAGGCATGCTAACCACTAAACCAAAGGACTATTTGTGACATCAAAAACCAACAATGATATTTATCCACTATTATTGTCTATATTTTTTCCTTTTCAAATTACATATAAACATATATATATATATATTTAATTTATTTAAAATATTAATTGAATTATTATATATAATAAATTAAAATATTGAAACTCTAAATAATATTATTTATTTTTTTAATTAAATTAAAATATTAATTAAATTATTTTATATATAATAATTAAAATACTGAAATTCTAAAATAATAAATCTTAAATAAATTATAGATTAAATTTTAGGGTTTAAGATTCGTTAAAAAATTAAGGTTTATGATTTTATGTTTAGAGTTTAGGGTTTATATTTTTGGTGTTTAGGGTTTATTTAAAATTTTAGGGTTTATGATTTATGGTTTATAATTTAGGGTTTGTGTTTGATATTTAGAGTTTAGGGTTTATGTTTTTTAGGGATTGTGATTTATGATTTATTAAATGTATTTTTAGTTAGGGTTTGGGGGTTTAACATTTATTGTTCGGGATTAAGATTCATTAAATGTTTTAGCATTTGGTGTTTAAATTTTAGGGTTTAGGATTCTCTGAATAAATTATAAATTTTAATTATAATAAAAAATTATTTAAGATTTAGAGTTTAAAATTTAGGGTTTATAATTTTAATATTTTAATTTATTATATATAAAATAATTCAATTAATATTTTAAATAAATTAAATATATATATATATATGTTTATATGTAAGATGAAAAGGAAAAAATATAGACAATAATAGTGAATAAATATCACTGTTGGTGTTTGATGACACAAATAGGCCTTTGGTTCAGTGGTTAGCATGCCTTTCTCTTCCTTCTTGCTACCCTAGGTTTGATTCCCATTGATTACAAACAGTTAAATTTTTCATTTTATTCTCCAATCAAGGGTTTAAGGTTTAAGGTTTAGGAAATAAAAATAAATCAATAAATTAAATATATATAAATATAACCCTCCAATCAGGTGATGACACGTGTCATCATATAATTAAATAATTATATTATTTTATTATAATAAAATTATGATTAAATTATAAAAATGTATGAATAACAGGGAGTGAATGTGTAATTATTCTATTTTAATTTTAACGGCCACGTCATCAGTCCGTTTGGTCTTTAACGGTCGATGGTTATTTTAATACCAAATTAATAGTTCACCGGTGTATTTGACGTTTTTTAAAGCATTGTGGTCAGATCGATATTAAACTCATAGTATGGTGACTATCTGTGTAGTTTACCCAAATGTTTATTGAGAAAAATAAGTTCAAGATGGGAAAAAAGTATGGAACCCGACAGAGAATTATTATACAGGAGCAACCGTTTCAAGCTTAAAATGTTTCCCAGTGTCATAGGTATTTTTCCTTTGAAATTGTTGTTCATCAAGCTCAAATATTTCTAGTTTTGACAAATTTCCCAGAGTAGATGGGATAACACCAGTGAAGTTGTTATCATTCAAATGCAAGCTTTGAAGTTCAGTAAAGTAATCAAATCGTGATGGGATTTCACCATCAAAACTGTTGTTACCAAAGTTCAAATACTTCAGCCGATGCAATTTAGTTAGCTCTGTAGGTAAAGAGCCATGGAAATGATTGTGGCAAATGTTGAAGGAGACAAGGAAAGATAGATTTCCCAAGTGAGATGGGATGGTGCCTGTGAGATCCATACTTGACAAATCTAGAGCAATGACTCTGTGGTGTTTGGACTCACAGGTGACACCAATCCAGTTACAAACAGAAGTAGAAGTGGACCAGTTGGTTACTAAGATGTTGTCTGGATCATGAGTTATATGAGATTTGAAGGCTAAAAGGGCAGATTGATCGGTGGAGATGTTGGGTGAATTTGCAGACAAAATAGCTGTAAAGGTTGCAAATTGCAGCAGAAACAGAAGAGGAGGAAGGAAGCTAGTTTTTGCCATAAGGTTGGTTATGGGTGTAATGCAAATCATAATGAAAGAAATAGCTGAGTTCAATGTCTTTAAATAATTTGGGAACCAACCACAATAGACGACACAAAAGGAAGACACATGCAAGACTCAGTCTCATGTTCGAGTAAATATCATCTACCTCACCTGACCCTTGTTTTCTATATTCTAAACCTTAAAAAATACACCCTACCCTTAATTTCTTAAACCCTAACCCTAACCCTAACCTTTGACCATAAACCCTAAACCATTTATTTTAAAGTGGAGACAAAAACGGTAACATGAGAAGGAGGTAGACCATTTGCATCCCTTCATCTCCAAGAGAAAAGAAATTCCAACAGATGAGGGCCAAGCCATCCATGACACCGTGACTTTGTTGATTTAGAGTCTTTGCATGTAGAAAAAAACTATCACCACTTGAATTAAAGGGCTCGTGCAAAATTAAAGAAATTTGATTTAAGTTATGTGTTGAAACCAAAAGAATAAAGTGCTATTTATAAGGGTTTCGTATAGTGAACTATTGGAAATTAGACCTAATGGAACATGTAATGAAATTAATTTATTCTATTAGGGAGCAATTTTCAGAATCGCTATCTAAATTAAAAGTAACTTTTAATATTAACACTTTTAATTTCAAAATAGAATTTGACAAACGTTCAAACACTTGCATATATATTTGGGTTAAAATATCTGCAAGCTCACAGAAGATCATCTGATTCAAACACTTGCATTGCCCTCGTCGTGCATGTCTACACATTTCCGAACCAATAATTGGTTTCACATTTTTCGTAACAAAGTTTAAATCAATTTCTCATTCAAAGATCCAAAACTATCAAATTTTCCCAAGATATATTATATTTTAAATGGTATTATGTTATGTATTGTTTGAACATCTGAAAAGAAATTTTTTAATTTTAATAATATGAGAACGTAGACTCTAATATATTATATTTCGTCAGTTGGTCAAAATATTCATTTTTGTTTCTTCATATTCTTTTAAGTCCCGACCAAGACCCCGTCGGTCACTCGTCGTTCCGTCATCCCATCAAATAGGTTAGGTTGAGCGAAGAGGAAGTACAAGGATGCATTATGTAAGTCAAGGTGGTTGCAACTTGGTAATACATTGATTGAGCAACAGCTAGGAATCTCAGGCTCCTCTCTCTTCTTTAAATGATTTGATCTCAATGTATGCATGCTATCAGGTGTGATGCCATCACCATTAAAACTATCATTTTCCAATCCCATAGGCATTGATTGTTTTAAGTCAAGGTCTTTAAGTAATTAGGTAAGGTGTTCAAGTCATGGATGAGAAATCTCCCTGATCCAATTTAACATCCAAAAAGGAAAATCAAACTCACATTCAAAGCTTTACGGTAGGTGCGGTGTGTCGTGTTGTTTACGAGGGTTATGGGAGATTATAGTAGGTGCGGTGGCCATAGCTACGAGGGTACTTCGTCGATTGAGCGATGGAACTCTGTTCATGATTATAGACATGATGAACTTGAACAGGTTTTCGGTGTATATGGAGAAGGAGATGGCATGGGTGGAAGGTGGTGTGACGCTTGGCGAGACGTACCACGCCATTGTGGAATCAAGTAGCGTTCGTGGATTCTCGGCGGGTCTTGTCCGAAGGTAGGGGTTGGGGGCCATATCGTTGGTGGTGGCTTCGGGTTGTTATACCGAAAATACAGGCTAGCGGACGATAATGTGATTGATGATCTCCTAATCAACGCGAAAGGTGAATTATTAGATAGGCAATCAATGGGAGAAGATGTGTTTTAGGCAATAAGAGACGGAAACTGCGGCGGCGTATGGGGGATCACTTACGCATGGAAAATCCGGTTGTTGAAAGTGCTGAAGACCGTAACGAGCTTAGTCGTGTCGAGACCTGGCACGAAGACGCACGTAGCGAATTTAGTAAACAAGTGGCAGCACATTGCTCCGAACTTACAAGGTGACCTAGATTTATCATGCTTCATCGGTGCCTGCCTGCCTGAGACTAAATCGACTGGCATATCAGCGACATTCAAAGGCTTCTTCCAAGGTCGAAGACGAGAAGACCTTTCAATCCTCCACCATGTATTCCCTGAGTTAGGATTCACGGCAAAAGATTGCAAGGAAATGAGTTGAATCGAATAGGTCTTATTCTTCTCTGGACTATCTAATGTTGCCACAATTTCAGACCTCAAGATTAGGTATCTCCAAGACGAGTATTACTTCAAGGCCAAATCTGACTACATAAGGAATCCAATCTCTACCACTGGCAACGAGCCACCCTCAACATTCTCGACAACGAACCGAAAGGATACATCATCTTGAACCCTTACGGTGCCATGATGAACGACATAAGCAGCGACTCGATTGCTTATGTAAATTACGTCGACTTGGACCCTGGTGTGAAGGAATTGATCAACAATACTGTACCCGCATCTGTGGATACTGTCGAGAGTGTTCATGTTTAGGGAGAAAAACACTTAAAATAACTGCGATAGGTTGGTGAAAGCCAAGACATTGATCGATCCGAACAACGTTTTCAAACACCAACAAAGGATTCCTCCGACCACCACCATGATCAGTTCGAAAGCACTTAGCTTCTAGCCAGGGTGAAGGCAGAAATTAAATTATTGATTCCTGGAAGGTCAGAATATAATTTTTGTCCTTGTACTGAATTATAATGTACAGTTTTTGCCAGGGCTAAAGAGAAATTATACCCTTGTAGGGAACCTACGCTCCTAAAACTTTAAAATAGTCGAGTGACCATACATGGAATTATCTTTTTTTTAATCTATCATATCACTTTACAATTATTAAATCTATAACTACATTTGTTTACTATTTTTGTTGTTATATTTTCTATTTATTTCTAATTATCAAAGATACCATTGTCAAAACCAGCAAAGAACCCAGCAAGATGCCATTGTCAAAACAAAGGGATGGAATAAGGTAAAAAAATTCTCAAGGTTCTGAATCCGAAACACGGCGACGAATATCTTTGAGCGAAGATAAAACATAAACAAAACACGATGGTCGCGATGGAAAGCATGAAACAGAGGAAAGTTTTTACCATCCCTGCAACACAACAAAGTTTCTCTCGTCATTGGGAAGTCACCCAATTGCATCCATTGATCTTAAAAGGCTAGGTTGATTGGTTAACACGATGTTGGTCGGGCAACTCGTGGCCTCACTGGTGTCTTTGAAGGACTTACCCTGAAAGTTAGGAACGAAGCGTAAATAAG
This sequence comes from Abelmoschus esculentus, assembly GCA_035048815.1. Lineage (NCBI taxonomy): Eukaryota > Viridiplantae > Streptophyta > Magnoliopsida > Malvales > Malvaceae > Abelmoschus > Abelmoschus esculentus. The sequence goes on from JAUCBN010000004.1 coordinate 24,931,989, forward strand.
CTTGATCGATGACAAATTTGACAAGCATAGAATTTAGTGCGAAAACTCGGGAACACACCTGATCGGCTGAGATCCCAGCACCAATCCACTACAATTCAGTGCAACAATGGCACTTTCCGCCTGTCCAAATATCATGAAATAGGAAAACTAGTAAAGCTATTATGCTAAACGTTTTAATGATTCATTAATGTGAATCTTTTCTATCATCGTCTAAGTAAAACCGCATGCATAAAGAACTCTGGATGATGATTGATTTGCTGCATACACATGCATGTTCGACCGAAATAATGTAAAAAGTATACGAAGTAACATGTCATAACAAAAAAAGGTGTATTGTCGGAAAATAACTCTGAGATAAACAATCAACAGTCTGATCATGCAACCTGATCTGTTATCGAGTGTCTTGCAGTTAAATACGTCAAAAGTTGGGAGGAGATTAGACATGGAAAGCTAAATTACAAAGAATGTGACCTCGGTTTTAACCATTTCCCGTTATAGCTGCAAACTGGCTTACAAGTAAATCGGGCGGCTTTCACATGCAAGCAAACCAATAGAAGAGAAGGTGAAAATACATCAATTAGAAGTTTTGGAATAAGAAACTTCTGTTAAATATGGCATTTCACAACCTCTAGAAAACTTCATATCCTATCCAACTGATATCTCATACTCTAAAATCGAATAATAAATGTTCTGTAAACAACAGTTGGATCAAGATTTAAAAAGGATATATAATAAGCTAATATTACCGAATCCCGATATGTGCAAACGGTTCCTATAGTTCCGTTTATGTGATAAAGCACTCTCTAATACATAACGTGGATAAAATTTCACAGGCAAAGAACAATAATCTCACACACCACACTTGCTAAATCGAGCCACTTGATTTTAGTCAAACATATCACCTAACTTAAAGCAGGTAGATTTGCAGTAATAGTTTGCAAAGAGTCATGGATGACATGTTACAAATAATGTTCAATAACATGAAATATATATATACACACTAATTAGAACCCATGGCCGAAACATAGTTTCCAAAGAATCATAAACATAATCTGAAAATATGTTTTGAACCAAATATTTTCATCATCAGTCCAGCAAACATGAACTTACCATGGCAAATTCAACAAAAGCAATACGAGTTGAATGCACATTGTCCCCTAAAAGCCTCAAGCGAGTGACCTGAGAATTAAAGAAAACCGTATTAACTTTCTTTCTGAAACCAGTAGAAAAAAAGCCATGATTGATATTGATATCGTACTAACCTCACCGCATGCGGATTCAAAGAAATTCTTCACTTCAGCTTGAGAAACCTTCCGTCAAAGAGAAGATGATTGAGAGGTTTAGATCAACTAAGGTTACATCAATTACTGCAGTGATAAAGCTAAAAACTCAGACACAAGAGGGGTTTTGGGACACGGGTAGGTATGTTCATATTTTGTTAGTTCTTTACCATATATTTGAGGGACCTACGAGGGTCATATAGTGACACCCATGTCTGAATATCGGTCAAACTCGGGTGCCTCAAGAGAAATGAAGAGTCACAGTAACTTAGGATAAAAGATGAACTCGAATATTCATGTGAGCAATTAAGGGGTTACCTTCTTGTCAATATTTGTACAATAAACTGTTCTGGCACACAGTTCCCTTTCATCTTCAGACTGCAATCGTAGTGATTGATTATCATCAAGAGTGAGATTCGAAAGTAAAAATATAAAGAGAAACTACAAGATCTATTCAGTAAAACCATAATGCATAGGGTAAAATGAAGCCTTTTGCAAAAAAAAGAGCCAGAAAGTTATTCATCCATACCCTAGGGAGAAAAGTAGGGTTCACAGGAAGGATGGCAGTTTTTGAAGGCAAGACCCTAACAGGATAAAACCCGAGCATCGTACCACCAAGGTTCAGAGCAGCCCTCGCCCCTTCTGTTAAAAGGAGGTTCATAAAGAATGTAACATGTTAATTAAATGTACATGTCAATGAAAGAAAAGTTTTAAATTCAGTCCACATCAGCTCCTTACCTTCATCTGAAAATTCCACAAATGCAAAGCGGAGAACTGAATGCGGATCACCACAAACTCGGCAATCAACAACCTATAATAATTCCCAAATAACTTCAAGAATGTCATATGTACGGTCTGTCACATAAGCTATCCAGTAAAAAACAATCCTATCTAGTATCAACCAAAGCCCCAACACCCATATTTTTTTCTCAAGGAGAAACGAGATACTAAACGCTCAAAATGAAGAACGGAACTAAAAAGGTGAACTTGGAGTCGTTATGTATGTATTATGCACACATAAAGCTCTAAAAATGGAAATGATATAGGTCAAACATTATTCCAAATTCGCTAGCCAGGAACGAGCAAAATTACAACAAAACTTTAAAGCCAGCATTTTGAACTTACTTGTCCACAATTACTAAATAAGCCAGCAAGTTGTTCTTCAGTGATCTAGAACAAAGAGATGATTTCCGCAAGTGACTTCTCGAAATCATAATGAAACAATAAAAAAAAAATTAAAAATGATGTCATTGTTTACACTTACAGTCTGATCAACATCAGAAACATATACCGTTCGCCTAATGCTATCGTCTCTTTGAGCTCGAAAAGCTTTACCATTAAGCTTTCTTTTTCCCTGGTTGTAGTTATTTCTTCTCTGGAAAACAACAACCATTTAACAAAGGAAAGGAAAAACAAACAAATACAAGATCATTACGGGTCGATATTTGGCATACGACAAGTAAATCGAGAACAGCTAACTCCAATAACATCAAAGTCCAACAACAAGTCAATCAAATGAATAATTAGACAATCACTAGGCCAATTGAAAACCTTAAAATCATAAATGCCAGCAAACACAAACAATTTTATCAATCCAAAGGAGAAACAATCGAAAACTAGTTTAAATTGCAGAATTGAATCATACAAGACTCAAGAACCAAATTTCCAGTTCACATACATTAGGACTAGAAAAACAAAGAAAATCCTAAAACCCCAATTTAGCTATGGGATAAAAATCATATCCAGTAAAAAGAAAAAAACCATTTCTCCCCAACACAAAAACACCCCCAAAACAAATACTATATAACTAAAAACAATCAAACACTCATCAGTCAGAACCAGGAAAAATGCATTTGAAAAATGTAAATGATGGGTGAAAAAAACAATACCCTTCTATGGGAGTAATTCTCATTCCCTTGCTTATTAGCAGGGACCTGATTAAAATCACCAGTTTTGGTGGGATTGTGATGATAAGATGATGGGAAGAATTCTTCGGCAAAAGGATTCAACTTTGTGAACATATCAACAAGTTTTTGAACATTGAATTCCTTTGACTCTGATTTGGAAGTTTCAACAACCAAATTGTTGTTTCCATTAGCTACTGCTGTTTCACCTGGCTTATCAGCAACTGCAGCCATAGAATCAAAACCCCAAACCCCACAGAGAAAAAAAAACAGAAAACAAAAAAACCAAATGATCAAATGAAAATGGGAATTTGCTCTTGTAAATTTATTCTATTTTCATTTCTCCTTTCTGGGGAGCAAGAAAGTTGAGAACTTTACAAATTAAAAAAAAAAAAAAACTTTTTTGGATGCCTAATAATAGACACTCTTTTGAACAAGAAAATTTTGTCTAGAATAGAAACAGGGTGAAAATGCAGAATGGGTTTCCTTATTAGAAATTAAAATAAATCTAAAATAAAAGAATTAGGGTTTTGGAGGAACTGAAAGCCTGAAAATGATGATCAAAGAGAAAGAAAAAGAAAATTGGAGGAAGAAACAACAGTTTCTCTTTTATTTTATTTTTGGGTATTTTTTAATTTTATTTTATTTTTTAACAAATAAATAAAAGAGTTTGGTAGAGAGAGGCGAAGTGATATAATAAAAGTGAAACGTAAACGTGACTTAAGGTTTTTTGTTTTTATTTTATTTTTAAATATATTATTTATTATATTTATAACGTCATTTATAACGGCCTACTTTTGGGGTTTGTTGGGATTTTAAAATTTTTATTTATAAATTTTTTTAATAATTGGTAATTTATACTTTGGAGCAAATAAATTGTTTAAATTTTTAAAAATATACGATTTTAAATTTAAATTTTAAATAAAAAATATATTCAAATTTATATGTGATTCAGGTGATTTATATTAGAGCAATATAGGTTATAATATATGTTTTTAAAAGGCTAATAATAAAAAGAAACATATATTATCGTATAATTATATTAAAATATTTTAAAAAATTAAAAACATCAATTTTTGAATTACGATTATAATTAAAAATAATATAATTAAAATTTATGTTATTAGTTTATGTTTATATTATGAAAAAAAATATTTTTTGATATTTTATTAAAATAAGAAAAATCTAAAAATATAATAAAAGTTTATAACTCAAGTAAATAAATTTAATTCAAATTAAAAAAACATCTTATTTTATTAATCGAAATAACTAAATACAAAACTCGACCGATGAAACAAAACACTCAAGCCGGACTTTACACACTCGTATTTAAATTTGGTTCACTTGATGTCTCAAATAACTCGTATCCAAATTGAATTCGAGAATTATCGAATCAAATTTAAATTAAAAATAAAAATTAAATTCAAATATTTTAAAATACAAATATACTCCAAAAATATCCCGAGAATTTTCTTTTACAACTCAGCCATATGGGATTCGCATTCTATTATATTCTCTCCTTTCTTCTCATCCATAACATTAACAATTATTCAAATTAAAATTGAATAATGACATATAAATAATTCAATTTAAATATAAAAATCACACTAAAAAAAAGATTTATATAACAATGTTGCTTTCGAAATTCAAACACCTTTTATTTTTTATTTTTTCAAATAATATGATTATATATTTTTAAAATAAATATTTAAATTACATATGGGAAATTGTATGTATTTTATATTGTTTTTATTATTATTTTTTAAAAATTATGATTTTTATTGTTTATGCCCTGCACTTGAGTACTTTAAAAGCTTAACCATATTTAATTGGGGAAATTAGAGTAATAATAGAGTTTGAAAAAAAATTAGGGTAATGATTTTATTCTGAAAATATTTTAGGAAATAGGTTAAAATGTATAGTATTTTTTTTGGATCTTGTTGTCTTCATGCGGCGAAGTGCGCGGTCAGTGACGAGTTCAAAAAAATATTTGAGGGTAGACACACATGAAATTTTAAAATTTTAGTGTGGGTACAACTAATAAATATTTAAAAAATTAAGGACTAGTTCATAAAATTTAAAAAAATAAAGACAAATGTGTGAAATTTGAAAAGTTCAGGTGGGCCTGTGCCCACCCTACCAGCTACATGCATCCGCCACTGTACGTGGTAGCCATTGAAATAGTGAAAAATCATTACATTTTTAGTTCAATCCAATGGCTTACACGCACCTTACCATCTGCAAGTAACGAGATCTAAAGAACAATGTTCCTTTTGACCTATTCTCTCAAATATTTTCAAAATAAACTCATTATCCTAATATTTTTTTAAACCTCATTATTACCCTAATTTTCCATGTTAAATTAAAATAATATGTGATATTTTTTTATTAAGTAGTGTTACGATAAGACTATCAAAATAAATATAAAGATATAAATTTGCGCAAAAAATATTTTAAATAAATATTTATGATCACTAGATCAATCAGTTAATCTTTATATAAGAATTTTTTAATATTATACAATAATTTTAATTTATTTTTTTACAAAATTTGAGAAATATAAAGTTGATAAGGACATTTATGTCATGAAAGTACAAAAATAATAGTGGTTGGAGCTTGGAAATTTCATAAAGGCCAAATCATATAGGATTGGAAAACTACATGCCTTTTGCCTTTCAAGATGATGATGATGATTCATGGGCATGGCATAACTCAATTATTTCCTTTAATGAACCATCACTTTCATACAGTGGGCCGGACCGGGTCTTCAAGGCCCAAATATATTTTAAAATATATATAATATAACCTGGCCAGGTTCGGCTCGTTATCATCCTTATGAATTTTCTTATCTCTTTGCAAACGAGAAACTTTACGGGATGTAAAATGAATGGTGAGTGAATCAAACTATCAGATATATTGTTTCACTATCTAAATCTGATTACATCAATAAATATTTATTAACCGAGTGAAGATTTATTTTTTTATGACCACCGACTTAATTATAATCAGAAACTAACGTTGTGAAGATCACTATACGAGAATCAAACGATCATTAAGATACGCTAAAATTATATAAAATGACAAATAAAATAAATTATAAAAAATAAAGATAAAACGTACCACAAAAACAGAGAGAATGTATGTCACAAAAATTAAATTTTTTATTTAAAATATAAAAAATAATAATAAATCCTAACAATTATACACTGCCCAATGAAAAAAGAGATTGTGACACTAAAATTGAGGAAGAGAAAGAATTAAGTTAAAATGAAATTATATTTTTTATTTTTAAAATATTCAGTAAAATATTATTTGATTTTTTTTCGGATGGGTATATTTAGCTTAAACAGTAAGCAATTAGCCTTAATAATTATATCTTAATTATATGGTCTTAAACTCATTAATGTGTGTTAAGATTTTATTTTTATTATTTTCCCCAAAGATTTAAATCTTAGATTTCAGCCACTAGTTCACTGGAATTGATTGAATATATTTTTAGTATAATTACAGTATTTAATTTATAAATTAATTAGTTTAAATCGATTATTCCATTCAGAAATCTGTCAATTATTTATGTGATTTTTATTTAGATATTGCCCATTTTCTTTTTTGTGTTTCTTTAACTTGTAAATGGATTTTTTATCAAGAAAATAATGACCATATTTATACTATTTTAAAATTTAGTGACCAAAATAAAACAACTATAAATAAAAAGAACCATCCATGAAATTAACAATAAGTAACATTGTACAAAAATAATGAAAATTTTATCTTATACAAATAAAAAAAAATTAGGAAAGAACACCTAAAACTGATTCACAAGAGAAAATTAAGTGATCAAAATATAAATTTATTTTTGATTGAGGGATTAAAATATAAATAAAAATTTCAGTCCATATTTAACGGTACAATAATATATTTTTTATATCAATTAATGAGTGAATTAAGGACGAACACATAATGTTATATTAGTTGAGTAAACTTTTATATTTAATAAAATTATATGAATATTTGAAAATTTTAACAAGTACAAAATTAAATAATTAATATAAAATAAAAATCTAAAATATACAAAAATTTCATTTTTTTCGATTTTGCCCCAGCACGCCTCGACCCATCATAATCTCAATTATAACGTTTTAAAATTATAGTGATCTAGTTATAAACTTACTATAATAGAATGAGTTATATTCTTATTTAAAAATTTTAATATATTATTATATTAAATCAATTAATTGTTAATATAAACTTTCTATACTTTTAATTATTAATATCTTAAATTTATAAAATAATTTGATTTCATTTTTTTAATTTATTCAATTTAATTAAATTATTTTTATAATTTAATTAAATTTAATAAGTAAATTTTGAATTCGAGATCTTATATTATTTACCAAAATTAATAGTACCGGATGGATCAATATAATTTAATAAAAAAAAACCTAAGGTTGACAAAATAAAATTATTTTTATAAATTTAAAATATGAATAATTAATAATATAGAGAACCTATAAATAGAAACTATAGACATTGTTTAGGTTTTAGGCTTTGGAAGTTACAGAAACGAAAAATTCTGAATTTGGAGATCAAGAAAACAAACAAGAGACGAAGGGAAATTAAGGTTTTTCCTTCTGAATTATTGGCTTAATGGATAGGATTTTTTATTTCTTTTTTCTTGGAGAATCTATTGGGTTTGGTTAAAAAATTTGGTGAAAATCGGATTAAATTCGCTAATCAAAGGCATTAGAATCATGAAGTTCGAAAAAGACGAACATGGAGAAGGAAGGTTGCGACGGGGATGATGAGTAATATTAATTATTATAAAAATAAGAAAAAAGATTTTAGTCGGATTTTTTAGGTTTTAGGGGTTAACTACAGATTCGGTTCTGCATAGATTAGATTTCTTCTAGTTTAGTCCCTCAGGCTATTTATTTTCTATTCGATTGATCTTTTTTGTTTTGCATTGTTATTTTATTTAAGTATTGTTATGTTTTGTTAATGATCTGTTTTATTTACTTTTGATCTGCTTTGTTTTATCTTATTTTAGAATGTTGTAATTTCAATCTTGATTTGATTTGTGATTTATTTATTGTATTATTTATTTCGTGTATTTGATTTATTGTAAGCATGTAGAATTTTGATATATTTTGTTATAAAAATTTACTGTAAGTTTGAGGATGTTGATGCATGGCTCTGGATGTATTTATGCTTGGTTTTCATGTTAATTGATATAACCTTTTCTGATCTGATTTTCATGTGTAGGTTTGGATAGTTCGGGTCATTAACACAATTCAAGATGGTGAGTTTAATGAATTATTTTATGTTCTTTCATTAATTGTTGATTTGTTCTTTTATTCAAGATAGTTCGGGTTTTCATGGTAGGTTTTACTGTATTTTTTCTTGATTTGTGTCATGTTGGATATGGTTACAGGTGAAGTTTACAGCAGATGAGCTTCGTTCTATTATGGACCGGAAACACAACATACGCAATATGTCTGTTATTGCTCATGTCGATCATGGTATGCTTTTAATCTCCCCTGTTCTCAGTGTTTGGTTATCGATGAACCTGATGTAAAAATTAAGTTGAACTTGTTCGAGTTATTTTGTTGGCGTTCATATTTTGTTCGAGTAGTACTATGAGATGAAAGTTATGTTAGATTAGTTGCAGAGTGAGCCAGTTTTGTTTGTTACCATGAAATTGCATCGTGTCTTGATGATTGACTGGTGTTAGTGCAAGTTATTCTTCTGTTATGAAGTGCTAGTTTTGTTTGCATTAGTTCTGATTTAGTTTTTCTGATATGCAGGAAAATCAACTCTTACTGATTCTCTTGTGGCTGCTGCTGGTATCATTGCACAAGAAGTGGCTGGTGATGTGAGAATGACAGATACCCGAGCCGATGAGGCTGAGCGCGGTATCACAATCAAGTCTACTGGTATCTCCTTGTATTACCAAATGTCCGATGCTTCTTTGAAGAACTACAAGGGAGAGAGGCAAGGGAATGAGTACCTCATCAATCTTATAGATTCTCCCGGGCACGTCGACTTTTCATCAGAGGTTACTGCTGCTCTTCGTATCACTGATGGTGCCCTTGTTGTTGTTGACTGTATTGAGGGTGTCTGTGTGCAAACCGAGACTGTCCTCCGCCAGGCTCTTGGAGAAAGGATCAGGCCGGTCTTGACTGTTAACAAGATGGACCGGTGTTTCCTCGAGCTCCAAGTTGATGGTGAGGAGGCTTACCAGACATTCCAGAAAGTGATTGAAAATGCTAATGTCATCATGGCCACCTATGAAGATCCTCTTCTCGGTGATGTTCAAGTCTACCCTGAGAAGGGAACAGTTGCCTTCTCTGCGGGTTTGCATGGTTGGGCATTTACCCTGACCAACTTTGCTAAAATGTATGCCACGAGGTTTAATGTTGACGAGTCGAAGATGATGGAAAGACTTTGGGGTGAGAACTTTTTCGATACGGCTACCAAGAAGTGGACCAACAAGAACACCGGCGCTGCCACTTGCAAGCGTGGATTCGTTCAATTCTGTTATGAACCGATCAAGCAGATCATTAACATTTGTATGAACGACCAGAAGGATAAGCTCTGGGCCATGTTGGACAAGCTCAAACTCACCATGAAATCCGATGAGAAGGAACTGATGGGAAAAGCCTTAATGAAGCGTGTAATGCAGACTTGGCTTCCGGCAAGTGATGCTCTTCTCGAGATGATGATCTTTCACCTACCATCTCCTAGCAAGGCTCAGAAGTATCGTGTCGAGAACTTGTACGAGGGTCCTCTTGATGATGTCTATGCCAATGCTATCAGGAACTGTGATCCTGAGGGTCCCCTTATGCTCTATGTTTCGAAGATGATTCCGGCTTCCGATAAGGGTAGATTCTTTGCTTTCGGACGTGTGTTTTCCGGCAAAGTCTCGACTGGTTTGAAGGTCAGAATCATGGGACCGAACTATGTCCCGGGTGAGAAGAAAGACTTGTATGTTAAGAGTGTGCAGAGAACTGTTATTTGGATGGGAAAGAAGCAGGAAACCGTTGAGGACGTTCCTTGTGGTAACACAGTTGCCATGGTTGGTTTGGATCAATTTATCACCAAAAATGCTACCTTAACTAACGAGAAGGAAGCCGATGCCCACCCGATCCGTGCCATGAAGTTCTCTGTCTCCCCTGTTGTCCGTGTTGCTGTGCAGTGCAAGGTTGCATCTGATCTTCCCAAACTTGTTGAAGGGTTGAAGCGTTTGGCTAAGTCTGATCCTATGGTTGTTTGTTCCATCGAAGAGTCAGGAGAGCACATTGTTGCCGGTGCCGGAGAACTCCACCTTGAGATCTGTCTCAAGGATTTACAAGAAGATTTTATGGGTGGTGCTGAGATCATTAAATCGGACCCTGTCGTGTCATTCCGTGAGACTGTCCTTGAGAGGTCTTGTAGGACAGTGATGAGCAAGTCTCCTAACAAGCACAACCGTCTCTATATGGAAGCTCGTCCCTTGGAGGAAGGTCTTGGTGAGGCCATTGATGAAGGGCGTATTGGTCCAAGAGATGACCCCAAGATTCGTTCCAAGATCTTGGCCGAGGAGTTTGGTTGGGACAAAGATCTCGCTAAGAAGATTTGGTGTTTTGGCCCTGAAACCACCGGTCCTAACATGGTTGTTGACATGTGTAAAGGAGTTCAGTATCTTAACGAAATTAAGGATTCCGTTGTTGCTGGGTTCCAGTGGGCATCAAAGGAAGGTGCCCTCGCTGAAGAGAACATGAGAGGTATTTGCTTCGAAATCTGTGATGTGGTTCTCCATGCCGATGCTATCCATCGAGGTGGTGGTCAGATCATCCCAACTGCCCGTAGGGTTTTCTATGCATCTCAGCTTACAGCCAAACCCAGGCTTCTCGAGCCTGTTTACTTGGTCGAGATCCAAGCCCCGGAGCAAGCACTGGGTGGTATTTACAGTGTTCTTAACCAGAAACGTGGACACGTCTTTGAGGAAATGCAGAGACCCGGTACACCCCTTTACAACATAAAAGCATACCTTCCGGTCATTGAATCATTCGGATTCTCTAGCACTCTAAGGGCTGCAACATCAGGACAGGCTTTCCCACAATGCGTCTTTGATCACTGGGACATGATGTCATCGGATCCATTAGAACCCGGTTCCCAGGCTGCCGGCCATGTTGCTGTTATCCGCAAGAGGAAGGGATTGAAGGAGCAAATGACCCCGCTTTCTGAATACGAGGACAAGCTGTAAGCCGAAGAACAATAATAAAGGTACGATTTCCTCTGCATATTGCAAAGCAAATCTTGTTTTCCGGTGATGCTTTCCTTACCCATTTATTAGTTAAGCTGTTTTTTCAGATGTTCTTTTTCATACAATGAACTAGATAATTCTCATGGGATGTTACATTTCCTATATCTTTTGATGATAAACGTCTTAGACTTGAATCGACATTGATTTTGTTAAAAAGCTATGTGTTTTTGATTCTATTGGTGGTGGTTACTGATTAATTTATTATTATTAGGGATTGGCAAACCATTCGTTATTAAATCTTCAATTGGGACTTGCCAGTCCAATCTGGTTCCTGTCTTCGATTGTCTGAGAAAGTTTTTTTGCTAGTGGTGGTGGCTTAGTGGTGAGGGTTGGTGGTTGGTCCAAATTCGAAAATGAACGTTCTTCCTCTTAAAAAAATAGAGTTTTATATTTAGGATCAAATTGTTTTTTAGATGATTTTGATGGATCAAATCAGATATTGATTGTTGTTTTTTAGTGATTATATCACAACTTTTAAAATGTTTAGTGATTAAAATACATATTTAAAACCTTAATAACTATGGTGTGATTTAAAAAAAAATTAATATGTGAATTCTCTTGGCGTTATTTTTTAAGAAATTCAGGTTTGAGTAACATAATTTATGTATATAAATTTATTTAAATTAAAATTGAATTAAAAAATAAAGATTTGTTAATTTTTTAAAAGAAATTTTATATTTTATAAAAAATATTTATTTTGCGGTTTAAAAAAAGAGATTTGTTAAGCAAGGTAGCGTCGATGAGATTCTATTTAGCTGAAGTCTTGATATTTTTTTAAGAAGTTAATAGTGATTACAGTAATATTTATTTTAGAATATAATCTTCACATTTGTTTGTTTTTTTACCTTTTACTATTTTAAGTATTGTCATGTATAATTTTTTTTATTTGAGTTTAAGAAAAAAATTTAATTAGGCATGTGGGAGTATCCCTTCTTTTTCTTAAAAAAATATTTTATACCTAAATTAGAAGATATAATACTAAAAAGTATCTTTAATGTTTAATTGAATTATTATTTTGGTCTTTATTTATTTTTTAAATAGTTTAATCCTTAATGTTTTATTTTTGATAAAATGATTTTTTGTGGATGAAAATCGATAGTTAATCAATGATAAATGACTTAAAATGATATGACAAATTTATATGACAGTACACATCCTGATAGTAGTGTTTTATAGACAAATATGTTAACTTTATAAAATGACACATCAATAAGTTAATTTTATAAAATTATTTAAAAGATGAAAAATTTTGACGTATCATTTGTTAAACTCTTTCAAACCAGTTCACTTTATTCATAGAAATCATTTTAATCTAAAATAAAACGTTAAAGGTTAAATAATTTTAAAAAATAATAACTAAAATAATAACTCAATCAAATATTAGATATTTTTTAATATTATGCCAAATTAAAATGTTAAAATACATTTTTAAAAATTATAAAAAAATATATCATTTTATCACCAAGAATGCTATCAAAAAATACAACCGATATCATTAAATCTAACCCTGTCGTGTCATTCCGTGAGACCGTCCTTGAGAGGTCTTGTAGGACAGTGATGAGCAAGTCTCCTAACAAGCACAACCGTCTCTACATGGAAGCTCGGCCCTTGGAGGAAGGTCAGAGGCCATCGACGAAGGTCGTATTGGTCCAAGAGATGACCCCAATGTTCGTTCCATGATCTTGGCCGAGGAGTTCGGTTGGTACAAAGATCTCACTAAGAAGATTTGGTGTTTCGGCACCGAAACAACTGATCCTAACATGGATGTTGATATGTGTAAAGGAGTTCAGTACCTTAACGAAATTAAGGATTCGGTCGTAGTTGGTTCCAGAGACGTATCTGCTTTGATGTATGTGATGTGGTTCTCCATGCTGATACTATCCACCGAGGTGGCGATCAGATCATTCCAACTGCACGTACAGTTTTCTATGCATCTCAGCTCACGGCCAACCAAGGCTCCTCGAGCCGGTTTACTCGGTTGAGGTGGGCATGTCTTCGAAGAAATGCAGTGGCCTGGTACACACCTTTACAACATAAAAACATACCTTCCAGTCATCGAGTCCTTCGGATTCTCTACCACTCTAAGAGCCGCAACATCAGGACAGGCTTTCCCACAATGCATTTTCGATCATCGGGATATGATGTCGTCGGATACATTAGCTCTTGGTTCACAGCCAGCCAGCCAGCCATGTTGCTGATATCCGCAACAGGATGGGGTTGAAGGAGCAAATGACCCCGCTTTCCGAGTACGAAGACAAGCCGTAAGCTAGAGAACGATGATCAAGTTATGATTCTGCAGCATATTTTTAGATTGTTTTCCTAACAATGAACTGGATAATTACAAACTAATAAATCCGAAAATGTCATACAAGTCATCAAAATCAAATGATCCGATACTATTTCTCTGCAAAATGAGAACTCAACCATGGAGAAAACTATATATAAAAAGGGGGAGGGGGATAAATAACCTTAAAAGACCAGAGTGAATTTTCATAAACACCAACTATTTACATACAACATAGTCGGTCGTTTACAGCCGTGTATGGTGACTTGAGTTCTGTTCATACTTCAATTGTTTCGGAGGAGATGGGATTCGGCAAAATGGCTTATACTGGTTGATACAGCTCTTCTCCTGGGTTGAGAAGCACAAGAAACCACTAAGTAGAGATCTTGCAAACCATTCAGGAACAGCCTAATCGAGGATAAGGGGCATACGAAATTACAACAGTGATTCCTGCAGAGATGAAAACATATCAGAAGTCAAAAGATGGACGATGAATATGACGAGAACTAATGTTAATTTGTTCTCAAGAAGGGTTAAAATTATGTTCCGGCTCTTCATTTTTCATGAAGCACTTGTGTTCAAGGTGTACATATGAGGATATGTCCTCCAAGAACCCTCCAAATAGGAACACTTAGAAAAATCTAACCAAAACATACTCGTACCAGACACTCATTTCCGAATCTGAGCAACATAGGTTAAAATATGGAGTTATGGTGTAAGACAAGATCCAGACAACCAAACATTTGATTGATAATATCAACGCAATTTACACTAATCAGTGACGCAAAAAAAAAACACCGGGAAAGAGCAATGAAACATAAACGAGACATACAGTTACAGTTTGCCGACTGTTGACTGGCCTGTCCGGGTTCCGTTAGGCTTAATTCCATATCGTGAGTTGCTGTCCAACCAGGTTCATATGCTTCGAGAAAACCAATCTTTGCCTTATTAGGTAGATCGTGGGGATGAACAAATGGCACTCCATGAGGCCACCCGATTTCCATTCTAATATTGGCACAAGGGCTATCAAGTGCATGAATGTGATTCTCACACTCTTTTAGGCTACAATACCGTAGTTTAATGCCCTTCTTATCAGCAATCTCCTGAACCCTTTCCTTAAGGACTCTTTGTGCTTCAAGCCGTAATCTCTTGGAAGGAGGTAGAGGTTTGCATCTCGTATTATTCTTCCTTCTTCTCATCGAGGGCTTCATAGATCCTGTACCAGCATTTCATTGATCCAAGGACCTGTTGTTAAAAACTTCTCACTAAGGCTATTCGGACAAAAGAATAACACGGATAAGTAAACATCAAGATGTCTCTGCAACCCGAATAGAACAGTATGAATTTAACAGTCTAGAAAATACTTAGTAGACAAATTTTAAAAAATATAAGAAGCTTAATCATTTCAATCCACTCTTAAGGATATCTATAACAGTAATTTACAGATATAATAGTCCACCTAGACTAGTTGGGGAGAGTAGAAAGATCACAGGGCAATCTGATCAGACGAGAAACAAGCATAATCATTTTGGATGGCAACACCTTATCTTGTGGACTCTTCATTTTTCCGGAAGTACTTTGACTCATATTTAGACGTGTATGGTGAAGAAATGACCCTCCAAGAACCCTCTACATGCATGTGGAAACTTAGAAAAAAACGTATCCGACTCGATGTAACATATACCTTAATATTTCATTGTGAGGAAACTAATTTTCAGCGAGAATTGAGTACTTAGAAACACCGGAGGAGAAGTAACTCAAAACAACTAAATATGTTCCGACATTTATTTCTTTTTTAGAGGCCAAAACAAGTAATATAAAAAAATGTTGTACATATTAAGAAATACCACCTACCATCTTGGGCTGAGGGGAAACTGAAACTCTGGTAAGCATTTCGATTAAAGAGCTGATCGGTTGGGTGAGATCTCTGCATGAAGTCATCCACTGGTACAGGAAGCTGGAATTGAGCTTCAACACCATGACCGGCAGCTCTCATCTCTGAACAACTGAGACTCGTCGTAGATTTTGGCATGAGTTTGAAAACCAATGAGCATCTTCCATATATGCTACCTGGCATATTATTAATCTCAGTCCGATGCAGGCCAGGATTTATGTAACCTGCAGTTGCTTGGTAAAGTGCAAGTCCAGGATAAACAACAGCTTCTTGGGGCCCAAGGTCCCCATCTACAAGAATCCACCGACCATGAAAATCCCGTATATGAAAACCTGCCTTATCAGGCTTAACAATGGATATTAAACTTTTATCGACCTGGTGCTCATGGTCGGGGAACATGATCAGTTGACTATCATCCTGTGGTGTTAAATTGTGGTGTTGGGCCCCCGGAAAAGAAGGCCTTCCATGACAGCACACAGATAATACAGAAGAAGATATTTCCCGGCTTCTTAAGGGTACATTATCGAGTATTTCTGTAAAAGGGGAGCTACGCAAGTTCAAGTAATAGCTAATTGCATCCAGTACATCACGAGCAGCTTTTCCAAGTAATCCAAATATGTCAGGCAAACCACCCGGAGGAAACTCCATTCCATTGTTGGGCTCTGCAGGAGTTAGGCCAGGCCGGTAATCATATGTTTCTTGCCATAGTTGGTGATCAGCATAGTAACCGGACGTTTTGCACCACTCACGAGTATCGTTTGAGTGAATCTGCTCCGAGGACGGGTAAGCTGCCTTTTGTTGGAAGTAAAGGTGGGCAGAATCTAAACCGGATCTCAAAAGAGCCCCATCACTAGCCGGAAACTGAATGATGGCAGCCGAATATTGAGCAAACGAATGAGATAAAGTAGAGACAGATAACTTGTAAGAGTCTGAAGGAAGGCCTTCAGAAGGTACGAGATCAGTAAGCCTTACTAGACCCAGAGAGGGCAAGTCGTTGCCGGCCATTTAAACCTTTCAACACACCCGTTACGGAAGTTGCAACAAATAGTAATGACCTATCAACAAGAAAAATCAAAATCAGCATAAGTCAAAAGACCTTAAGAGCAACTATCATCTGGAAATATAGCATAAATAAAACAAATTTAACTACATAAAACCAAACATTTTAAGACACGTTACTTCGAAAAAATCACATAGAACAAGTTGTTATAAACAATTTCCGAAATGAACAAGCACAATGGTTCAAAAATCACATAGAACAAGTTTCAAATCCTGTCGAAACTAGGTTATTGTCTCCATTTTCTTCCTACAAGTAGGCCAAGGGAACAAAAACATTCAAGGTATCATCTTAAAGACAAAAGATGAATATAGAGCATGAAAATGCTTGTACTAATTTTGAAACTTTATAGTGGATAATCAATGTGAACTAAATTGGCATATATTTCCACCATTGCAGCTACAGTAATCCAAGTTGAATTTTTTACACCAATTTGCAGGATAGATTTCATGATGAATTTGAGAACATTACAAAAAAAATCAATTTTCAGAACTTAATTATCTTTTCCAAAACTCTAATCAAATCTGGAGAAATAAAAAAAAAGGTAATATCTTTTATCAGAAAGAAGAAGAAAAAAGTGAACTTGCATAGAAATTTAAAAATTTTATAATTGAAAGAAAATAAAAACAAAACCCAGTTCATAAAATCAAACAAAAATGAAAAGAAATAAATACCCATAAAAACTCAAGCCACAAATTCATACTTCCCAATCTAGGAAAAGGAAAGAACTTGCCTTTGATTAGTCGAATCGAAGCAGTTAATTGAAGCTGCAATGGCCGAAACTGTGACTGTGAGCAACGAAAGAGGATTAGGGAAGATTGAATTTTCTCGGGAAATAAACAGCAGCAAATTGCCAGATTCTTCTGTTTGTCCATGGAAGATGTTCATCATGGGCCTTGTTTTGTGAAGTTTGGGCTTAAAATACATGATTCAGCTAATTTCACTGAGCAGATAAAAGCATTGGATACTTTAAATAAGTTTAATAAATTAAATGATGATATTGTGAATGGAGTAATTAAAATAAAAATATAATTTTATAATATTTAATTTAAATTAATCGATTAATAAATAAAATTTAAATGATTATAAAAAATATTTTAATATATAAGTTTGTGCAAGTTTTTCGATTTTAGAGTTTAAAGAATTAGGTTATGATTTAAGGTTTGAGGTTTAAATTATAGGGCGTATGATTTAATGTTTATTATTAGAATTTAGAATTTAAAGTTTAGGGTTTAAGATGAACTTTTTAGGGTAGTAAGACTAAAGATATAAGTTTTAGATTTTATAAAATATGAAGAATTGTATAAATTTTTTATACATATAACCTATAAAAATATAATTATCTTGTATATCCAAATCTATGATCTAACAAAATTTTTATTTTAAATGTCGGTATTACTCCCTCCCAGGGACGGAGCTAGGATCAAGTATTGGGAGGGACAAAGGTCTATTAGGATTTTAAATCTAAAAATTGGGAGAAAAAGTATTATTTTACTATTATTTAAACTAAGAAGGACCTTAAGTGCAATTATACCAAACCAAAAGTATATATAGCTTCGTCTATGCTCCCTCCGTCCCATAAAAATTATTTATTATTGATTTTTTTGTCTATTTTTTCTACTTTGACTTATAATTATTTAAAATTTATTATTGATAAAAATATAAAAAAATATATTTTAGAAACCTTTTATCAAGAAGTTTTTAAATATATATTTTATAAAAATTAATTATTTAAAATATTTAATATAAATAGAGTCAAAACTTTAAAATTTTTTACTTTTAAAAAGTCAATAATGAATAAGATAAGTAAGACAAAGATAGTATCATTTTCTAATATGAGTGATTTAATTTTATTAAAAAATACAATAAAAAATATAAAAATATAATGAGAGGTTACGACTTAAATAAATAAATTTGATTCAAATATAATCATATAAACAAAGAAATAAGAATAAACCATATACAAAATAAGAATATATTGTGAAGGGTACTTCGAGATGATAATGTTTATTGACGAGGACAGACGCATAATTTTACATAAAACTGTAAAAATTATTAAAAAATTATATTAAAAATAAAAGATGTAAAATTAGATTATTAATAAAAACTATAAAAATATTTAAGATTTAATTTTACGACTGCTTATTGAAAAAATAAACCCAAAGGACCCAACAAATATCTAAGATTTCTTGGTATGTTATGCAATAATTCTTGTCCAGTGATGCCAGTCCTCTAATTGAGGGATTGGTAGATGTTTGCTTGTAAGCTTTCAGGGAGGTTTCACGGTGTTGCTTTCATTTCCGAGCTAAACCGGCGGAACCGATTTCAACATCAGTCACGGTATTGCTTCCGTTCCGATCGTTTTCTTCGGCGAAAATTAGCTCTGGTTAAAATTTTCCAATAAATCATTCAAGCATTATAAACAAACACATAACCACTTTTGAGATCTTGTATATCGAAAGCTAGAATCGTCGGAATCCTGAAATCGGAGTTCGGTGACTCCGTAAACCTACGATGAGTCAATGACAACTTAAACTACAGATAAACTAATCATTCAATTACATCAGAAATAATGTCCTGGGGTTCATCCCTTCTCCATCAAGAATCACTTTGTGTCTGTTCAGGTTGTGGCTGCTGCCGCGGCTGACCTTGGGGCCACGGCATGAAGGCCACCGGCTGTCGAGGTTGTAGGCCAGGGTACAATGCAGCTTGATCAATTGGCTTTCCCATTATCATCCCAGCATGCCCCACCGGATGCTGTGGAACAAAATAGTATGGCACATCAGCAGGTGCACCAACAAAAGGAATGGTGGCCTTGGCGACACCGTGTTCCTCCGCTTTTAACTCGTCTCTCGGAATAATATCGACCAAGAAATCGAAGACGTCGGTCCGTGAAATGGCGGCCGCGATATCGCTCTTCTGCAGCGTCCTCCTCTTGTTCTCCTCCGTATGGATCCAAGAGCGTAAAGTGAGCTCCAAGACCAAGATTTCGCAGGCTTTCGCGAAAATTACAGGAACCTCCGCCGAAATCATCCGCACATCCTCGTCTGCTTTCATTATCTTCTTGATCCGCGCAAGAGGGAGGCTGTGGTTCCTGAAGTCCGACATTTGCTCGATTTCTTGCATCTGGTTGGCCCAGAACGTTTGAAGCTGCTGCTCTTGCTCGTGGTGATGGTGTTGGAACTGCTGAGCTTGTTGGTAGGCAAGATGATGCGACGAACTAGAGAGAGTATCTGGAGGTTGAACCGGTGAAGGGACCGCCGCTGCCGGAGTGCCGGAAGAGATCATGAGAGCGGTTTGGTGAGGACCGGCACCGGATACAACTTCGATCGCAGGCTGTTGCTGCTGCTGCTGTTCTATTTGTTCAGTTCGATCCATGGTAATTTTCCTGATGATTCCTCCGCCGTCGTTCAATCGTCTAAAACCCTAAATAACAATTGATCTTTCAGGAAAACATCCATGCATGATTCCTTAAAATAAAGAATAAGCAAAGTTTTTTAGAATAATATTTTCTGAAGTTTTGAATTTTAATTTAGCTTAAGATTGTGGATCAAAAATAGAAGCCAAAACAAACAGACAAAACCCAGAAAATATTTTCTTTTTCGATTTAGTTTTTTTCCCACCAACCAAACAGACTAACAGAGACTATAAAGTACTAACCAGAAAACCAAAAAGAAAATTAAAAATTGTCCAGATTTTACCTGTAATTTCTTTATCTTCCTCTTTTCCGCTGACTCTTCTCAGAAACCAAAATTAGAATAAAATAAAAACAAGAGAGAAGAAAGGATGGAGCTTTTGAATGTAAATACAGAAAAGAAAAAGAACAGAGTGTTTTTGAACTTTGAAAGGGAAAGAACTAGAGTGGCAAATGGGGTGTCCAGAGAAGGACACGTGTCGAACAGTGAGAGAGTTTTGTTTGGACAAGAAATTTCATTCCCACGTGGCTAATACTAACTGGAGATAAGGTGAAAAAGGTAATAGACCGGTCCGTAGAATAATTTCTCGTCGATTAGAATGAATAAAATTAAATTTAATTAAAATTTATAATTTTAACTTGATATAATATAAAAAAAATTATTCTAATTTGAGTTACATATAGAATATATATTTTATTAAAAATTTAAAAATACAAATAAATAATATTAATTATATTAGATATTAAATAAATATAATACTTTTAAATTATTCTATTATTAAACTTTAAAAACTATAAAAAAACGTAAAATGTGTGAAGATCACGTTTTAAAGGTGAATGTACAGAAGTTTGTTAGGTAAGATTGTAAGCGTTTAAACCCATTTCTTCTATTTTAGTATTATGAAATAAAATTATTTAAAATTTAATATAATTATGCAGAAAATAAAGTGAATACTATAGTTTTGATCCTTCTTTTTCTGAAATATTATAAATATAATTATAATAAAAAATGTATCTGTATTAAAAATAAAATTTTAATTATTATTAAAAAATTACGCTAATTACATATCTCCAAATTGACAAGGGAGAACTGTGAAGACTGTTTTCTGGAGAGAAAGAGAAAAGAGTCACGTGAAAATGTATTTTGGGATATTACATGAAAGCTATGGAACACGTGCAAAGCCTGTGGGCCTTTTCCGAAGATATGATACGGAATCACTGGACGAAAAAAAGATATATCAATATTTGATTTTAGATTTAACTATAAAATAAATATTTAAATTATATATTTCAATAAATATTTATAATATATATTTTAAATAAAATAGATAAAATATTTTTATTTGAAATTTGTGTAATACTCTAAATTTATGAGTGTACAGAGAGGGATTTTGTTGGATATATAGATTATTTAAGTTTTTATTTGAGAAAATAAAATGTCTGAAGTTTATTTTGAAATGTAGACCAAATTTCTACGGTGCAGGTAGGGGTGATAATGAGATTGACTGGCTCGCGAGCTACTCGAGCTCGGGTTCAGCTTGAGACTTTAACAAGCCAAGTCAACACAAACTCGACTTGAAAAGATCGTGAACAGGCTCAAAACAATTATATTATATGTATGCTACATATACACTAAAAGTAATCTCTTTAGCAAAAGAAAAGCAAAAAGATAAAATAAAATAAGAGAAATCCACTAAAATAAATTAATTAAAATTAATTGGGCATTTTCTTTTCTTTTCTCTATATTAAATTTTATTTTGGTATTAGTTATAAAAAGATTTTTTTATCGACATCCTAACTTTTATAAAAAAAAATTATCTATTTTGAATCAAATCGAGTTGAGCCTGATGATCTTAAACCGAGCCCAATGAGCTTCAAGCCTGAGCCGAACCCGAGTCTAAAATTTTGAGTTCGCCGAGCCTCGAGTCTGAGTCGAACCTAATAACATGTTTTCAAGCCTAGCTCATTATCTCCTTTAAGTGCAGGTAGAAGAACATTATCTGCACATGACGACTTGATAATATATTTTTTTTATAAAATTTAAAGCGAGAATGCCTCCTTCATATAGTATTCTCTTATATGTACTATAAAAATTGGCTTAAAATTTTAAATACAAATATGAATCACTTATATTTTAAAATAAAATTTTAAATTAAATTATTCTTACAAATTTTCATATATATAAATAAAATAAAATATAAAACCTAATAGATAAATAAAAATCCATTTAAATGTCTATTTTACATCCAAAAGCTCAAACTATAGTTCATTTCCGTTTAAGGCTTTGGTTTTTGTTGTGTTAGAAAACTTTGGTTTAGCTTTAAATTAAGCTTTTTCAAAAGTTAAAAAAATAACTTCTCTAAAACTATGGTTTTAAAAACTAGTTTTAGAAAAAGACAAAAAAATTTACACTCAAAAGTTATTCTCTTATTTAGTATTTTTGAATGAAAAAATTAGTTTGAGGAGGAATGGGCATGGAACCCGAACCTGACGGGTTCCGACCCGACCCAGCCCGAACGAGTCAGATTTTTTTGAAGAAAATTCGGGTTCGGGTTCGGGTCGAGTCAAGTTTTTTCAAGGGTGATTTCGGGTCGATTCGGTTTTAGGGTGGAAAAAATCCGGCCCGACCCGGGACTAAGTGTAATTTTTCCATATACTTTAAGGATATTTTGTAATAATAATCCCTCTTTATATATATTTTATACAATTAGGTTACTAAAATTATTTTTTTTCTACAATTAGGTCACTGAAATTTTATTTTATTTACAATTAGATTCTTAAATTTTATTTTTTACAATTATATTCCTAAAATTTAAAAATTTTAATGATTTGGGTAGGTCGGATTTTTTCACCCTATATTCGGGTCGGGTCGGATCGGGTCGGTGAAAGATATATTTTTTTAAGTCAGATACGGGTAAACTAAAAATTGTATCCGACCAATACTCATCTCTAAATTTGAATAGCTAAAAAAAAAAACAAGGCCCAAGTCTAATGGATTTTAACTCATGTCAGACTAATAAAATCAAATCTGATCCCTTTTTTTTTCCAAAAGAGTCCATGTGATAGCCCTTTATTAGTTCAAATCAGGATCACTCGTATTGTGCTTTCCTCCTCCTAAGTTACCGTCACCTGGTGGTGACGTCTTACCCATGAAACGTCACCCATGACATCACTCAGGCTCAGCCAACCCTATAAAAATAGGCGAAAGAAAATACCAGACTTATTAGGCAAAATTTGGGGAATAATGAGATTTAGATTTTTTATTGGGAATATCTAGATCCTCGAAGGATATTTAGGGATCTAGATCATTTTTTACAGTGAGCGAAGGTAGACGCCACCTGTAGGTGGCGTTGTATTTTGTTTATAATTTTTTATTCATTTTCGGCTCATGTTGAGTCATGTAAAAAATCATGCAAGAAGTCGTCACCTCAAGGTGGCGTTGGTGTGCATGAGCCATGCACAGTGACGTGTAAATTCTAACAGAGAATTTAGGTGTATTTTTTTATTACTTTACTAATAATCATTTATTAAAATAATTTTGTAAATAATTTTTTATTATTATTAATTTTAATACTTACGTATTAGATCGATATGAGATTAATTTAAGTATCTAGTAATTATTATTAATTTTAATACTTATATTTTTGTTTGCCTTTTTTATTTAAAAGTCTCTAATAATTAATTTAAGTGTATTTAGACCAATATGAGATTATTAAAAAATAATATGAATTTAAAACGGACAACACATATTATTACACATCATTAATATTAACTATCATTATATATTATTATTATTATTAATTTTAATACTTACGTATTGTTATACGCCACTAATTTTAATTATAATTATATATTATTTTTTAATTATTTTTAAATAAGTATTAAAATTTTTAGAAATTCAACATGTAGTAAACATATTTCAAAATAAAGTTAAAATACGAATTGAATAACATTTTAATTTTTTGTTTTTTATTTTTATTATTTAATTCGATCAATTTTTGCCGACGATAAAATCAGAAAAAATCACGTCAACAATAATATTTTGAATTGTTTAAAAGTTATTATAATATAATTTTTTTTATATATTTGAACCATTTAAGAATATACACATTTTAGCATGCATTCCAGCCACTTAACTATGCATGGCTCATGCACACTAACGTCACCTCGAGGTAGCGACTTCCTGCATGATTCCAACATGCATTTCAGCCAGTCAACTGTGCATGGCTCATGCACACTAACGCCACCTCGAGGTGGCGACTTCCTGCATGATTCCTTACATGGCTCAGCATGAGCCGAAAGCGAATAAAAAATTATAAATAAAATACAACGCCACCTGCAGGTGGCGACTACCTTCGTTCACTATAAAAAAATGGCCTAAATCCCCAAATATCCTTTAGGGATCTCTATATTCCTAATAAAAAATCCAAACCTCATTATTCCTCAAATTTTGCCGACTTATTATAGTGTAACATTAATATTATTATTAATATTAGAACTTTAAATAATCAGTATAATCGAGTGAAAGGGAATATTATTTATAATTTTAAAGTTTAATTACGGATGATATTAAAAAATAATTGAACGATATCTCATCTAAAGTTTAAAATTAGATAATATTTACGGATTAAATAAACATAAATTAAATTAAAGCTTTTTTAAGTTAGCACTTAAAATGAATTATACCATAATTAATCGTGTATAAAAAATTACAAGTTAGATATATTTTTAGAATACGATGTCATGTCCTTTAATTCTATATTTAAAGAAAAATGTGTTTTCTTATAAAATAATTATTTTTATTTTAAACATAAATCAAGTTAATAATTGTTTTTGAATATGAGTACATCAATTTCATTAAAAATAAAAATGTTCAAAATAAAAGTTTATAATGCCAAATTTGATTCATACATATTTTTAAAAATATAAAACTATTATTTTTAGATCATAAACAATATCATAGATAAAAAAAAAACTCAAAAATTTGAAACAAAATAAATATAAAACATCACGAAAACTCGATGATGAAGATAAAAATTATCAACAAACAATATTAAAAATGTATATTACAGAATTAATGCATATTGACAACATATTTATTACCACAAATCAATTATTCGAGGGTCTATAAAGAGATCAATAGGATCAGGGTCCAGATTTTTTTTCTTATTTTTGTTTTTTTATTTAATTTTTTTAAAATTATTTTTTTATGAATTTGCCTCCTCTATTTTAAACATTTATATTTTGTCCCCCTCAACCCCAAATCCTGTCTCCGTCCCTGAATAAGATAATTAAAAGAGTGACATATTAATTAGTTGTGGTATCGTCAAATTTAATCTTAAAAAAATAAAGAACAAAGAAAACATGTCAAGAAGTAAAAAAATATATACTAAGAGTTAGATGAATATGTCATAAAAATATAGTTATTAAAAATTAAAATATAAAGTACGAGCCCTCTAGCTTAAGTGGTTAAAATAACTGTTATTGTTCTTAGAGGTCAGGGGTTTGAGTACCAGCGATGTCAGTAGAGCGATTGAGCGATCAATGTCAAACGGTAGAGATTATATTCTAGAATAAATATTACTGTAATCACTTTAAAATATAAAATTGACCCATTTTATATAAAAATGATTTAATTTATGCAATGATATTATTGAAAGTAAAATACAAAATATTGTAAATAAAAAACTATATAAAAAAATCATTAAACAGGCAAGAGCCGACGTGTATGACCGTGGAAATCTAGAGTGTTGAAAGGGAAAAGAAAAGCACTCACCTTTTCCTGTGCTACGGGACAATCTCACCTACGGGATTCACACAGTCCCACACTTGTCTTCATCAAATATTTCATACACTCTTAGGAAATGCCACCCATTTCATCCTAACTATAAATTCGATTTAATTTGACCTATTTATTTTTAAAAGTTTAGGGCTAATTAATAGAAATATAGATGAAAAAAATATTTTTTAATATATTATTTTATCAAAATTATTTTTTGTTCTAGTAATGTTTTTAAATTTTACAGTAAAACTAAAGTCAAATTTTTGAATCCGACTATAAACAACGATTTCAGGAAAAAAAAAAAGAAGTCATAAGAATCCGACTTTGCACAGACCATAATTGAAAATATTATTCACTGCACTCTGCTCACTACACTTTGTCCTCTGCTTATTTTTTTTCTGAAATCACCGTTCATGATCAAATTTTTTTAAATTCGACTTCTATTTTACAGTAGAAACATCAATAGAATAAAAATAATTTTAAGAAAATAATATATTAGAAAATATTTTTTCATCTATATTTCTGTCAATTTACTAAATTTTGAAGATAAAATATATAAATTATCATTTAATTTTATTTTTTATCACTTAAATTTAAATATTTTCAATTTCATAATTCAACTTTAGACATTTTTTATAATCACTTTAACGTTATATTAATAATTTTGTAATAATATAACTTATTTTATGTATATTTAAGTCACATAAACATTATCAAATTAAAAATTAGAGTATAAAAATAAAATCCCTAACTCTAACCTTCATAATCCCAACATCACCATTCCAAGAATATTACTAGGCATCTACCTTTCAGAAAATATAAAATGACCTCATTTTTATTTTTTTGAAATAACTCTGATTTTCTGTTTAATTTGATTTATATATGATAAAGCTTTTTTTTAACAGTGAATAGGTGAAGTACGAAGTGAGTTATATATCTCGATTCTATATTAATCAGACCGGTAAATATTTCAGATCAAAATATTTTTTTGTAAATTTTAAGTTTTTGGGTAAGTTTCGTTAGTTTTAAAGTAATTTTGAAGTTATTTAGATTAATATAGTAGTAAACGACGATAAGAAGAGTTTGTGACTCAATGAAAACAACAAAAATGGTGATTCCAATGTTGGAATGACATAAAAATGAAACTATAGAACTTTTATCTTTGAGAGAAAAAAATAAAAATAAAAAATGAGAAATGACGTGGATGACACGTGATTTTCATATCAGTAAAAAAGTCCATGTCAGCATATTTGGCTACCATGTCACTCTTCCATTTATGATTCAACATCCGAGTAACCAAGAGCGAATCTAAAGTTTAATGCTTAAAATGATTTTTTTTTAAATTTAGTAACCAAAACATAAATAAGATCAAAGTTGAGTGGTGAAATTCATAATTTAGCCTATAAATAAAATATTTAAAAATTTAATTCGGGTGAGTTGTTTTACATTCATAACCTCTTAATTTTAGTTAAGTTAATTTAAATGCCATATTATTCCGGATCCAATTTATATTTATTTTTTTGAAGCTACAGAATTATTTTTAGTATTGTGAAAAAATTAAAATAGTAAATAATTATTTTTTTGTAAATTGAATTTTTTGAGAAAACTTTAATACTTTATTAAATAACATTCAAAAAATCATAAAACAATATTATTTTTCATAATACAATTTTAATCAGTAAAAAATTAAAATGAAAGATTCAATAAATTATAACGAGCGATGCAAAAAATAAAAAAAAATCCGATTAAAACCGATATAATATCATCTCCCACAAAAAAATTAAATTATGAATCATTCTTATTGCGTTCATGTTCTTAATCAATAAAAGTATTCACTTCATTAGTTTTTATCTTATTTTTTATTAAATAAATATTTATTTATATTTATTATGAAATTAAATTTACAAATCTTCGCTAATTAAAAAATAATATAAAAGTTATAAAATAATTAATTTTTTATAATTAAAATCATAAATAACATGATAAGAGAGGTGATGATATAATTTTTCACTCACTATACAATATTTTTGTTATTATCATGCTACACATGCATAGGGGTGATAATGTGCCTGACCGGCTTGCAAGCTACTCGGGCTCGACTCGGTCAAAGCTCGGTTCGAGTGAGCTTGAATTCGGTTCAAAAATTTAACGAGTCGAGCCGAGCCTACACAAGCTCGTGAACAGGCTCAGAATAATTATATTATATTATATATATGCTACATATACACTAAAAGTAATCTCTTTAGCAAAAGAAAAACAATAAAATAAAATAAGAGATATCTATTAAAAATAAATTAACTAAAATAAATTAGATATTTTCCCCTTTTCTCAATATTGAATTTCGTTTCGATGTTTATTATGAAAATGATTTTTAACGAGGTCTTATCTTTTATAGAAAAATATAACAAAATTGTCTATTTTGAGTCGAGCTTGACGAACTCAACGAGCTTCAAGTCCGATAATATTATTTTTGAGCCGAGCCTGAGCCTAAAGTTTCGAGTTTCTCGAGTCTCGAACTTAAACTGAACCCAATAATATTACTTTTGAACCGAATCGAGTCCCAGACTCTTACACATGCACACACGAGGAAATAATTTTAAATTTTTAATGATTTATTATTTTTTAACATCGTAAAAAAGTCAAAATTTGCTCTCTCCCTATTATGGCTTTTCAAGCTCTTAAGAAACTTTGCTTTTATTTATTTGTCCATTTTAAGTACACCCAACGGTTACCACACAATTAGCATTAAAATATAATAAAAAATATAATATAAAATATGAGAGAATATGTTCAAAGGACAAAGGTTCGGGTTAGGTTACAATAAAGTATATGAACATATAACATTAATTAAAGATAACACGTAATAATTAATATTTATTTAATGAGACAGGACATTATTTTTAAATATAATAAAATTTTAAATTATAGTATCTTTAATAGAGTAAATTAAATTAAAACAGTTATTTTTATAATAAATTTATGCAGTATTTAATTTGAATTAGTTAAATTATAAATTAAATATTGATGGTTTAAAAAATAATATATAATATATTTATGAAAATAAATCATATTATATATTAAATTAATATTATGTTATTTAATTTAGATTAAATCAAAATTTAGTAGCTCTTTCTTCGATTGTAATGAAAATAATATTTTTTTTAAAAAGTAATGTTTAATATTTTAATACGATTTAAATGATATAATATGTTAATATTTTTTAATTATTTAACAAGACTTAAATATATTTTGTACACAAATTCTCGAGCCTAAATCTCATAGGATTAACATTATTTTTTTTCTCTATCAAGATTTTTTTCTCTAAAATATTTTCATTTTAAGAGTACGGATGAAAATGCATTGTGTTGTAATATAAAGGACCTACACCACATTTTTACCAATAATTATAAAAACATTTATATAAAAATAAATAAATTATAGCATGGAATAGTTAATAATAGAAAAAATAAGAATTAATTTAAAATAAAAATCATATTTAAAAATATTTAACGTAGTTAACTCAAAATTTAGTAAAATTTTAAACATTATTAGACTCTAAATATAATAAATTTGTTTAAAATTATATAATTTTTTATAATTAAATCATAACACCATAAATTCTAAATTTTAATCTTTAAATTTTAATCGTGATACTAAATTTTAAATATTATTTTTTTATATAAATTTATATATTAAAATATTTTTAATTATAAAAAATATTATAACAATTGTCGGGGTCTGTTTTGATCTTCTTTGAAAAAGCATAAAAATATTCATTTTCGAGATTCGATTATTGTGTTATAAATATTTCCCATTTGTACTTCTCTCAAAAGCCAAAAGCTTCTCTGCTTCGGTCTCCTCACAGTTTCTACTAGGGTTTTTAATTTTATTGATCTACGAAAAAGCTTTTGCAATGGCATTCTCTTCCATCATTAGATCCGCCGCCACAGTCTCCTCCGCCGCTCGCCCCGACCTCTCCTTCTCATCCTCCGATCGTCTCAAGGTCATCTACTTTCCTCCGATCAACACGTTATACAGCTTTCAAAAGAAGTGAAACGTTTTTGTCCCTTGTATTTTCTCCCTCTCCCGTTTTTTTAAAGGAAAACAAATACTAAGAGCTGAGCTGAGCTGAGATAAACTTAAGCTGAATGATTTAAATTTGTGCAACATCAAATCAGTTTTTCATTGTTGTTATTTTTCTTGTGCATTTTCTCCATAGCCAAACGGCGTCCTAATAATTGCAATAAGTTTTCATCCATTTTTTAGTTTTTTGGTGATGGATGTTGATTTTTTTTTACTTTGTTACGTTTTGTTTGATCGGTGATTGAGCCTTGTTTGTTATGTTGATGAATCTATGAAATTCTGAATACTTGTAAATTATTTTTTATTTAATATAAATTATTTATTTTCATTGTTATTTTATTGTTTGGTGGCAATTTCAATGCACCTTTTATTGACATTCTGATTGTGAATGCGATATTATTTAGGTTTCAAGCATTGATTTTGGTGGAAATTTCAATTCCTTCTTTGGTGCTGCAGTTTCAATTAGATCCTCTTCCTTACAGTTGAGTAATCACTATTGGCCGTTCATTTTTTTGTTTGTTGCGCAAATTTTTGTTCTTTTCCTCATACTGATGGTTTTAAAATTTTAGTAAATGCAATTCGAGTACTATCCAACCCATCAAAGCCACCGCTACCGAAATTCCTCCTACAATTCCAAGTAAGAGCGAGAACTTTTTAATTGATTAAAAGGACTTATTTAATTATTCCGATCTTAGTTTGAAAGTTGTGACCGCTGATGTTTGCTTTTTGGCTTGTTTACTAATTTGTGTAGAATCACGGACCAGTGGAAAAACAAAGGTTGGAATCAATGGTATGTTCTCTTAATTTGATTAAAGGTTTTCTCTGTTTTAGTTGATGGTTATATGCATCTCTGCCATGATAGTTTCTTTAATCTCCATAGAAATTATTTCTATTCTGTTATCGTGTGCATTTGAGTTCTTGTGGCTTTCAAGAGTATGCTTGCAAAATAGAAATGGACCAGCATCCCATGTGGTAAGTGTGAAACTATGTATTGAGGTTTGGGTAGGTATCTTAGGCTTGTGGTACCCAATCTTTCCCGGGAGAAAATGTTGTGAAGAACTGCCGTTCATACTTCATATATATAATATACTATTAGCCTGTAAATGGTTGAAAAGCTTCCGAAGCTATAGTTGCTAAACTGGTACGTTGATTGATGATCACATTCATGTTAATCTTAAATTAGGGTCTATTATATATTTTGAGGTAGTTGGGGATAAAAATATTTTTGTGAAATTGTGGGATGGGCCTAGTAAGCATGTGGACTTACATGCGAGATGATAAGAATCTTGTTAAAGAAATTGTTTTCAAGTCCTTAAGTGCTAAACCAAGTTGATTTATCTGGATTCACGTCTCAGTTGCTCTATGTAGCTTGATGTATCCTATAACATCTCATTTTTAACAATAAAACTTTTTAGGTTTTGGTCGGATTGGAAGGTTGGTTTTACGTATAGCAACCTCAAGGGATGATATTGACGTGGTAGCAGTCAATGATCCTTTTATTGATGCCAAGTATATGGTAAGTTGCTCATCTACTCTTTTAGATTTGGTTTAACTTAGGGACTTTGTGTTACTCATTTTGTTTGGCTTGGTTTTTCAAAGATGTCAGCAACTCTGAACATGTGCAGTATCTTAATTCTATTTTTTATTATCCAGGCTTATATGTTTAAATATGATTCAACTCATGGACCCTTCAAGGGAACCATCAAAGTCGTGGATGATTCAACCTTGGAAATTAATGGCAAACAAATACATGTTGTGAGCAAAAGGTATTATTCTGGAGATTTTGTCCTTGAATGATTGAGTCATCGAGATTTGAACTAGCTTCCCTGGATTGTATTATTCTCATGGAATAAATTATACAAATTACAACATAAAATTCTGTTATTTGGTTTTGTTAAAAATTGTTATTAAACTATCTCAGCTTGGAATAACATATAAATAATATCCACCAGGGACCCTGCAGAGATCCCTTGGGGTGATTATGGTGCTGAGTTTGTTGTTGAGTCATCTGGTGTTTTCACCACATTAGCTAAGGCCTCAGCACATATAAAGGTTAGTTATATTGGTTACCTGTGTCATCACATTGCAGCACACCTGTCAGTGCACGCACTTCTGAAACTCTCCAAATTGATCTTTCATGACTGTGTTTTGCAGGGTGGTGCCAAGAAAGTTGTAATTTCAGCCCCTTCGGCCGATGCACCTATGTTTGTGGTGGGAGTGAATGAGAAGACCTACCAGCCAAGCATGGACATAGTTTCTAATGCTAGTTGCACAACCAATTGTCTAGCTCCACTTGCCAAGGTCTGGTTGCTTGCTCTGTCTTTAGGCATATTAATCTCATCACTGAAGAGGGCATTTAAACATAAATCTTTTCTCCCATTGTTTTTTATTGAGGTGTACCAATCACTTAGTAGGACTTCCAAGATCTTACTTTTGTATGTTTGAGTTCGTAGCAGATGGCAATTCCATCTGCTTGTATTTTATGGTATTAATTAATCTGGCCATTTTGCTCATGAAGCATCTGGTTTTTGGGTTTCTTCCTGTTTTGGCAGTTTTCCTCAGCTTTTGTTGTGTAACATGTTGCAGGTTGTCCATGAGGAATTTGGTATTGTTGAGGGATTAATGACTACTGTTCATGCAACTACAGGTATCTGGTCATAATCTGCCTGTATTTTTTTCTTTGCACATGGTATTGCATTTTATGTTGATTCGCTTTTTTAACATCCAGCAACTCAGAAGACTGTCGATGGCCCTTCAATGAAGGATTGGAGAGGGGGTCGAGGTGCTGCCCAAAATATAATCCCTAGTTCAACTGGTGCGGCGAAGGTATGAGAGAGAAATAGCAAAATTTTATTCCATCTACTATGGTTGAAATTAAAACTAAATTATGATTTCTGTGTTTTTCTTATAGGCTGTCGGAAAAGTTCTTCCCGATCTTAATGGAAAGCTTACTGGAATGGCATTCCGTGTCCCCACACCCAATGTTTCTGTTGTGGATTTAACTTGTCGACTTCAGAAGAGTGCTACCTATGAAGATGTCAAAGCAGTTGTAAAGTGAGTTTTCTATTTTGGGCTTACGTATCATCTATGTTCCCTCCTCTCTTTTCGTCATTCATTCCCGCGTTTGTTTTTTCTTTTTCGATTTCCTTATTTTGCCCTTACTATTTAATTGAGTGTATTTCACATTCACTGGAACTCAAAATTAACTTTTATTGAAGGTATGCTGCTGAGGGACCACTTAAAGGCATTCTTGGATATACAGATGAGGATGTTGTCTCTAACGATTTCGTTGGTGATTCAAGGTACTCTCTTTCTCTCTCTCTCTCCAACATTCCTTTTATGTTATATTTACTTCATACGAGGTGTGGAGGTTTACGGACATTTCGAGTATAATTTAGGCACGAAAAGCCCCCAGTGTGTTTGTCTACTGTGCTTTGCTTAGTGTTCGTCTTTTTAAAAATCGAGCCATTTAGTTATTTATTCGTCTTTTCCCTGATGCATAATGTTCTAAACTGAGCTTGTTTTTCCTATCCCAGATCTAGCATCTTTGATTCCAAAGCCGGAATAGGGTTAAGTAAGTCTTTCATGAAACTTGTTTCATGGTACGACAATGAATGGGGTTACAGGTATGTTTAAGCTCTCTCTTGCTCGCTTCTTTAGACGAAACAGTACATCTTCTATTTCTCTCTTTCTCACCGACTCCGGTGCACACACCTACTTGAGTCAGACACCAGCTCCTTAGAAATACATATAATCTTGTCTGATGGTTCTTTCTTGAAATTCATTTACAGCAACCGAGTACTCGACCTAATCGAGCACATTGCACTGGTAGGAGCAACTCACAACTAAATGTTTTTCGGGTATGCCGTTACGATTGAGTGACACCACAATTTTATTGTAGAAGTTTGTCTGAGAGTAGTCATAAATTCGATAGTACCCCGATGTGTTTTTCTTTTTTGCTTTGGTTTGCAAAGCCACTGAAGAGTCTGGCACCAGATAATGCAATTCTAATAATAATGAAAATCCAAGCTTTGTATGAGCACTCTAAGACTGCTTTTTTTATTGCCAAAGAAGTGGAGCATTGTCTTTGTGAGAAAACATTGTCTTTATATTTAGAAATCTATGCATCATCTGGTTTTTTATTTAATCTTTTTTGTTCATTTATTTGTTAATAATTATATTCTTGGATTTAGATGAGCGTCGGATATGAGTATATTAAAAAATCATATTACCATTCTTCGCCGGTTGTTTTTTCGTCTTCTCAACATCTATAAGCCTGAGTGCAGCACCCCTCGTTGTGCCGCAGCTAAAAGCTTGCTCAGATTCCTCCGGCAACCACTGTTGTTGCCCTCACTACAACCAGCAATCTTGACCACTCTTTCAACCCTTTCGACCCCATCGATCCACCCTTCCAACTACCTCATCCCCTCCAAAACTGCCAAACCCAACCCGAGCTTTTCCCGAACCCTTCGTGATCAATTTGATTCCCTTTCAAAACTTCAACCCCAAACTAGAAAGTAACTTCCCTTTTGACCTCAAAATCCAAATCTACTACGTTCCCTTTACTCTCCCTCCCATCATTCTCCCATGAATATATTGTCTCCCACAATCTCTCCAATGTCACAGTGTAAAAAATTGATTTCTCCGTTTGAACTTTCAAAGAACCCGCTTTAACAACCACACGGAGTATACCATTTCCCGACGATCACATTTGTCTCGGAGCCGAGTTTCAGGAGTCGTGATCGATCCCCTTAGCATCATCTTCTAAATGGTATCCCCCTTTGTTTTTATTTTCCGATAAAAATACGATGTGCCATGTTTTGTTGAATTTTTAGTTTTCTAAAAAATTAAAACAAAATAAAAGAACCTTAAAATCCTCAAAATTTCAAAATAGTCCCAAGACCCTAAATCTTAAATCTCGATTATTTTCTATCTTTTAATGTCAAAAGGCGACGATTGGTACTGAATAACGAGAAAAGAAAAAAAATAAAAGAGGCTGATGGCAACTAATTAAATGAATTGCAAAAATTATGGCGAGAAGAAACTACTTTATTCTATCACCAATAATGTGATGAACGGCGACGATAGTGTGTAGATTTAGAAATTTAAGAATTTTAAGGTTATTTTGTAAATTTTAGAAAATTTAATGAGTTTTAAAAATTGAATTAAAAATTTGTTAAATAAAAATTTGTCATGCTTTGATTGATTAGAATTTTTAAATCATCATAAACGATCAAATATTTAAAATAATAACAATAAAAACATTAAACAACTACTTAAGCCGAAAAAATATTTTATACACATGTAAAAAAGTATAGTTTGACTTTTTTTTTATTAAACCTAAAATTTATATGTAAATTATTGACTGAATATAAATATATGAATTTAATTAAAAATTTAAAATATTGAATCATCTAATTTACTGATAATATATAAAATAATATAACATCGTGGGATTATAAATAAATCAAAGCATCCTTTCTTGAAAGTAAAAATCAATGAACAATGAATGAGCATATTGGAGATGGCCTTTCTTGTTATATCCAAAATTATTAGAACAATAGAACTAGGACATATCATTAGTTATACTTAGAATAATAGAACAATATTTATGACTCTTTTATACGAGAAATTATATCATATTTTTTTATTATATAATAAAATAACTTATTATATAATTTATTTTTTATTCATGTTTAATTCGGATCTCATGCGTATGCCTAAAGTCACAATTAAGTATCAAAGTACCATCCATTCTTCTAAAAGTAGACCTCTCCACCAACATATAACAATCAAATCTCTTCCGTCTACCATCATCATCGTCGTTGTCGTCATCGATCTCAATTGATCTTTTAACTCTTTCAACCCCATCGGTCCATCCTATCGACTCCTTCAACCACCTCATTCCCTCTATAATTGTCTGACTTAACCCGAGCTTCTCGTCACCCGACCCGAACCAAATGAACCCTTCATGGTCAATTTGATCCCCTTTCAAAACTTCAACCCCAAACAAGAAATTAACTTCCTTTTTGACCTCAAAATCCAAATCTACAACATTCCCTTTACTCCCTCTCCCATCATTCTCCCATGAATACATTTTCTCCCACAATCTCTCCAATGTCACATTATAAAACAATGAATTCTCCATTTGAATTTTCAATGAACTCTCTTTAACAAACACAAACGGCGTATACCATTTCCCGACGATCACATTCGTCCCGGAACTCGGTTCCGGGACCCTCAATCGAGCCGAGTCGTCGAGCCCTTTAGCATCATCCTCTAAATGATACACCCTTTTGTCTCTCACGAAAACCTGGAATCTGAACCGTAGGAAAGTAGGGGGAAAACTGTGAGGAACAACAGGTTTTGCAATGAAACCATCTCTGGTTTCACTACAGATTTCGAACTGTTGATGTTCATCTCTATGATCAAAGGGTTTTGGTTTCATGTCTGGTCTGAATATTCCACTGCAACTTCCTGCACAACAGTAGTTCACGTTGTCCTCGATTGCACATCGGCTGGCTAACCTGTTTGACAGTTTCATAAAACCTGAGTAGGCAAGCAGTGCTAAGTTTACATGGGAATTTGAACCCGATATATTATAAGTATCCGTTTTTTCACTGAAACCACTTGTTAAGTTCTCGAGTTCTCGTTTTAAGAACAATTAAAAATAATCGAATAATAAAAAAAGATTTTGATGATTACCCTTTGTATTTTCCCTCACCATGGATGACATAGTAGCGATTTGAAGACAAAGTCTGATCAAGAACTGGTATGAACAAGAAATGCCTTCTCACTGCATCAAAGTCTACGTGAAACAACATAACGTTTGATGGCAGTGGGAGTTTCTTAAATAATCCTTTATTGATAAACCCTTTCTTTTCTTCTTCGTCGGCCGTTCCTCGCCCTCTCAACACCATTAAACCCGAGTACGGTGTTGTCGCTGCCGGAATCTCGATCGGATTCTTCCTATATTTTGAAAGAGTGGTTGTCACGTACATGTTTCTTGGGTTTTCTCTCCTATTGATGTTTCTTAATGAATATTTATATATTTTACCCAAAAAATAATGACATGAAATATTTGTCATCAAGGACCTGTCTTAACCTTTCCCATTCCACATATCCAATTGGAAGAGAACTTTGTTCAATTAACCAGACAAGCAACACAAGACAATTTTTTAAAACTTTTAATATATAATAAAAAAGTATTTAAGTTAGTTTAATTATTTTTATAATAAATATACTTATAAATTATAATATATAAAATTGTGTATTATCAATAAATCCAACCACTTTATAATAACCATGATTAAATCCGATCATTAAAAATATATTACATTTTATTATTGAAATTACTTATAAATTCATATGTTGTTAATATTTGTTTAAGAAAATAATTATTAATTAATATTTTTAATATGATACAAAAATGATACGAAGTCCTAAGAACTTGCATTAAAATTATTGACTCGGCCTTTTAGTAAGGTTACTCTTGTAGTTCCATGCATACATAATGGGCAACAATGTAATTTCATTCTCTTTGAAACGCAAAATTAGGGTTTCTCCTCTATTTATAACCCACTTGCTGACCGTCTCTGTTCATCAGCCAAAACACACTCTCCTCTCTGTTCTTCGCCGTCGCTAATTTATTTCAAAAATTTTCTTCTCTTTGCTTCGTATTCATTTTCTCCGATTTTCCCACAGAAAAAAAATTATAATAAGAATTTTCTTGTGTTGAGATTCTGTCATTTTGATTTTTCTGGTAATTTTTATTCCTTCGGATCTCCCTACATTTCTTTTCTGTACTTTTAAAAAAATTTACGATTTAGATTGAGATGGAATTGATGATTATTTCCCCAGATGATCGAATCTGAACAAATTGTGCGCAGTTTTAATCTCTACTTCGTTAGAGATTCCAAGCCAGAACTCTGATCCATCTTCTGTTTCATCTAAATTGTTTTTGTTGTTTTTATGGAAGAGATGATTATTTCCCCAGATGATCGAAGCTGAACAGACTGTGCGATGTTTATAATTCTCAATTCTTTTTTGAGAATTCCAAGCCAGAAATCTGATCCATACTAACAATTTTTCTAATTTTTTTGTTATAATTAAAGGTTTTAAGCTCGCTTTTTAAAATCGAATGAAAAAGCATACCGAGTCTTTTCTGAGTCAGATTTAGAACCGAGTGAGCTATTTCCAGGTTGCTTTGAATCAAAGAACTGCACAAGAAATAGGGAAAACGAAGGAAATGGGTAAAAATAAATTTTGCTTTTAGTAGAAAGGTGAAGTTTTATTAAAATTAATTTTGATTTTAAATATAGTTCAAGGACTAATGTAAATAATTCTGCATGAATGTGAGTAATTTCTTGATTAATTTTTTGCATATATAATTGAAGAATAATAAGGTGAAATTCTAAAAATATGATAATTTTAAAAAATATTTCTTAAAATATTATATTAGTTATTTTATTTTTTAAAATATTATACTTCGAATAATAACTTTAAAGATATTATAGGAGAATCCGATTTTGAATAGTGAAATAGATTAATCGAATAAAAAATTAAAATCAGTATTAAGAGGTTTCGATTTTGAACAATGATTTTGCAGAAAACACTTTGAAAACTATAAAAACATTGTTCAAAGTTGGCACTTTTTGATATCGATTTTAATTTTTTATTTAATTTAATTCATTTTATGGATTCTTTTGTAATCATCTTTAAAGTTACTATTCAAAGTATAATATTTTGATAAATAAAATGGCTAGTACAATATTATGAGAAATAAAAAAAAAATGAGTGCAATATTTATGTAAATTTTTCGAATAATATTTTTATGGAGATTTTTACAATCGTTTTATTGCGGTTGGTATATTGAAGGATAAAAATAAGGGCTTAATGGGATGAATATTCTTTTTTATTTATTTAGAAATTATTTTTTTAAATCTTATTTTGAAGAATATTTTTTTATATGTAAGCGTAATTTAAAACTTTTTTTTAATTTATAATTACTAATTAGTATCGTGAAGTATAACTGATATGGATTATATGTTATTTATTTTTTTAAAATATTTTTAAAAATTTTAAATATAATTCGCACCTTGCAAGATGTGATTTTGGATAATTATGTCCAAAATATGGTAAAAAATAACATGAAGATTTTTAAAATATCGTGAGAAATTTGATGTGAATTGTAAGATAATTCAACAAAAAGTCAAATACATTAGACTTGACATGAAATCAATCGAACAAAAAATATTTGACACAAAATTAATTAAACTGATGTGATTTGATGTGATCCGATATTCGACCTGAATCATTGTAAACCTAAATTAAAACTAAATAATATCATATTTGACGTGAATTGAACTGAAATTAAATATAGTCAAAATTGAACTTGATACAAACTAAAAAACCCGAATCAAACTTAATTTGAATGACCTGTTTGACACCTCTAATCCAAGATTAGATGGGGTACTTAACGGATTCGGGTCCATAACCGTGGGTTTCAATGCATGAGATTTTGTAGCACCTACCAATGAGGCGTTATCTATTAGTATTACACAGTAAAAATCAATTATAGATACTAATACAATTATATTTGTTTTTCATAGACAAACTTGAAATTTACGATCTCAAGTAAGATCATGGATCCTTTTCTATCAAATAAAAGGATTATTGTACAAAATGTATTTCTATCAGATAAAAAAAAATTTTTATTTGTACAAATGGTACTTCGAGCTTGGAATGAATATGAAAAAAATTAATGAGTTTTTTTTTTATCTTTTGAGTTGTTATGCCAGATTGATCACTCAAGACTTTTTGGTCTCTACCCGGGACCCGATGAAAAAAATGGAATCATTTTTTATGGGTTCATTAAGAATGATTCTAAACTAATTCATGGCCTATTAGAAAGTAAAAGACGCTTCGGTGAGATTTTTACGGACAAAAAATTAACAATCAATTTGATAATGATAGAGTGATATTTTAAATTTGAATTTGATCTGTTTTCACATTTAATAAAAATTGTCCCGAATTTTTTTTTTAAAAAAATTGATTTGATTGAATCGAGTGAAATACTTATTTTTATGTGTCACGTTTTTATTGGAAAAAAAAGTTATACTCATTTCTAATTAAAATCATTCACAAAATATAAATATAAAATATAAACACTTTAAAATTAAAAAAAAAACAGAATAATGCAAAAGGACTAGATTCCACCAAGATTAATCACCTCAATGAAAGAATCATGCAATTGAAAATATTAAATTGAATCTATAACATATATTAATCTGAATAATATTAATAAACAAACCCTAAAGATACCATGAACTTATTTTACATTAAAAACTAGATTTCCTTTTGATTCAAATTCATCCCATCCAATATATGTTAGAATCTTCATAAATTATACTAATCAAAATTATCCAAAACTTGTTGATTTTCACGTCGGAGTCTTACGATTTTCGACCGGACTTCTCTTTCCGAAGGAATCGGAGTAGGTATTGTACTCCGGTAGCGACATCATATACCATCAACCCAATCCTACCACCCATCCAACCTCCGAATTGGCTTCCGACAAGATAACCATACCTCCCAAGCAATTGCTCGCCGAAAAATCCGCCACCATAGGAACCGAGCAACGTGCCCTTACCCCTAAAAGCCCCTTCGGACAATGTCCCATTGTAATAAACGGCTTCAAAGAAATCCCACCCGGACGTAATGATCGGACCGGTGATGCGGTCGGCTTGTTTTGTCGCCAACTTGGCCGCCGTTTTACCGATCTTTTTGGCTTGTTTTTTCGCGTCTTTAATCGGAACGCCTTGCGAGATCGCGTCCTCTAATGCCTTGGCCATTGCTAGGTTCTTAACTTTCTCAACATGAGCACTTCTAATGTTGTACACATAAAGTTTAGATGCTTCTTTTACTGCACAAGCTATTGAACCAGTGCCAAAATCAAAGCAATCTAACCAAGAAAATTGACCAGTTTGGGATAATGTTTCTGTTTGTTCCCCAGCTAGTTCCCTACACTTATCAGCTACAAGATGAAAGAAGTAAAAGGAAAATAAACCGCAATCGAATCGAGTTAATATTTAATGCACAGACGATAAAACATTACCACAATCTAATTTTTCTAGTACACTATGTACAACAATTTTAAGAACTTCAAATTAAGTCTTAGATTTGAATTTTAACATTTATGATTCTAGAAAAATGAATATAAAACGAAGATGTTTGAGTTGTTACCGGTGATCTTGAGAATGATGAATCCGACGATGAAAAAAAAAAGACAAACTCGTTTTTTCTTCAAATCCATTGGCAATTGGTTGAAGAAATGAGAGAAAATTGATGTAATTGTAATAAATAGTTATGATTTATTCACTCCTAATTTAATGGATCAAAGAGGAAGAAGAGGAAATATACTAAATAGAACGAGTTCGATTTAAGATAAAATAAAATAATTGAACCCAACGAGTGGGGGTCTAATGAAAAAGATAATGCTATTCATTGTAAGA
The DNA here is from genome assembly GCA_035048815.1 of Abelmoschus esculentus. Taxonomy (NCBI): domain Eukaryota; kingdom Viridiplantae; phylum Streptophyta; class Magnoliopsida; order Malvales; family Malvaceae; genus Abelmoschus; species Abelmoschus esculentus. Next base: position 24,973,506 of record JAUCBN010000004.1, read on the forward strand.
GATCCGAATTCAGTTAGCTTTGTCCGTGAGGTATGCAACACATTAAAACTTCATAAGTAACAATATGCAAGAATAATGATTATAATCCCAAGATCATATGCAATTGCTTTCATTGAGAGTTGAACTCGTGACCTCCCGCTTACTAAACGGGTGCTCTAATCAACTGAGCTATGAAAACATATACAACGATTTTTAAAAATTTATGTTGGTATTCGAAAATAAATAAAAATTTAAGTCACTCCAATATCAAAATTAACATATGGATTAATTGCACAAAAGTCTCCAAGCTGTAGCTTAAATTCTAAATTAATCTTATGCATTAAGATGTTTTAACTAAAATTTTAAAATATCAGTATTATATCAATCAAGTCCTTCACACAATAAATAAAGATTTAGATTAAATATCGACTCATGAGCCTAACCCAAAGTTATGGTCTAATATGATGATGGACTTAATTTTCACAAGGTCTAATCACTCATTCGAAATTTACACATGACTAAAAAAAATTTAATCGAATCGAATAAAAATAAGATTGTCACTAACCTCATCTTTGCTAACACAACCAACTCCATTACTAATACCTATCTCATTTTTAAGTAAATCTTTACATATTCTAACCTTTAAATTGCCATGAACAACCCCAAATGTGCCCATAAATTTTGAAGGTTTCAAACTAATGATATTAGCCATTTTCAATCTTTTCTTAGCATATAGATTAAATAAAAATCCTTATATTTTAGAGAGAGAGAGAGGTAAAAATTTACTAAAATAAATAAATGATGGAAAAAAAAAACATTGGAAGAGAAAAAAAATAACAACAAACTTTCCATGAATTACTCTATTTTTCTTTGATCTTCTTTCTTCCATTTCTCCCCCTTCTTTTGATTCTTAATATTTTCAAATCCTTTCGACAAATCATCAAATACCCATTTTTCTCATCCATTATTTGTAGAAATTGAACAAAAATCAAGTCGGATTAGCTAGAATTTTCCCGGAAATTTGTTAGTGGTGATGATGACGATAGAAGGAGTGATGGAAACAGGGGTATTGGATGATATAATACGAAGGTTATTGGAAGGGAAAGGAGGGAAACAGGTTAAACTTTCTGAAGGAGAGATTCGTCAGCTTTGTATTAATGCTAAACAAATCTTCATTTCTCAGCCTAATCTTCTGCAGATCAGTGCTCCCATTAGAATCTGTGGTTAGTTTTTTTCTTTCACTACTTTGGGATTCTTTTGGTTTTCTCGTTTGAATTGCAATAGAATTCCAATGATTGGGGAGTTCATTTCCATAAGAATTCCATGAAAAAATAGCTGACCTAGAGGAATTTGATATCATTTCTAGCAATTTTCTTATTGGATAGATCGAGGCCTAAAGTTTTATATTGGTTTAATTCTGGGTTTTGTTTGTTTATTATCTTGAAACTTAAGATTAATTCTTTTGTAATTTCACATGATATGATAATATGTTTTTATGTTGTAATTAGTAGAAATTGTTAATGGTGTCAAAAGCATATTTACAAGTAGATTGAAAGCTTAATGATTAGACACAGTTCAGAGATTTAAAGGGTTGTTTGTAATTTATTAAAATATAACTCTTAATTTATAATATAAAAGACGAATAAGAATTTTAAAATATTTTTTTAATACAAAAATATTATATTATTCTCTTGAGTAACATAAAAAAATTACTTATAAACATCTAAATATTTGACAGATTTACTTAAAAGTATTGTTCTTCTGGTATGTTTTGAAATAAAATCATCTACGACGCTTTTAATATCAATGTTAGATTACTTATTTCGGGATGCTTTTTCGAGAGTCCTGTGTGGTCGCACTTTTTGCACATGTCAAGAATCACCCTTGTTAATAACGAGGACAGAGCTAAAATCAAACATTAAGAAAAATAATAATCTATTAAACCTTTAAATTTATAAATTAAGACATATAAAGGTACTATTTAACTAATATTTAAAAAAAACTTAAAATACTCTTATATCAATAACATTTAATAGGGGCAACAATTACTCCCTCCAATAAATATCTCTATTCTTGCTTAAGGATTTTCTAAAATTAAATTTCAATATAGAATGTAAGGAACAAATTATGTCAAATTAAAGTGGAGGGATTGCTCATAATTAGAGTGGGAAGGTTGGTGTATATTGACATCCAAAGATCATGATTCAAGTCATGGTAAATCTTTTTTACCTTGAAAATTAGAGGAAATTATGATATTTTAAGTTCAAGTTCAATCATGTGTAAATTATACGAGGACTCCAGTTATGTCCGATCGTATTTTTAATGTCGATTCTCGGTATAATTATTCAAATGTATTGATATTATACTTTTTTTTTTTTATCTTGGTAGGTGATATTCATGGACAATACCAAGATTTGTTGAGGGTATTCGAGTTTGGTGGGTATCCACCGGAGGCAAACTACTTGTTCCTTGGGGATTACGTAGACCGGGGCAAGCAAAGCTTGGAGACCATATGCTTGCTTTTGGCCTATAAAATAAGATACCCGGACCGGATTTTTCTCTTAAGAGGGAACCATGAAGACGCGAAGGTGAACCGGATTTATGGGTTTTATGATGAGTGTAAAAGGAGATTTAATGTTAGTCTTTGGAAACTTTTTACCAACTGCTTTAACCATTTACCTGTGGCTGCACTCATTGATGAGAAGGTGCTATGTATGCATGGAGGGTTGTCTCCGGATTTAGAAAATTTGGATCAAATCAAGGAGATCGAGAGGCCGACCGAAGTTCCCGATGGTGGTCTTCTATGTGACCTACTCTGGTCCGACCCTAATCCGAATGTCGAGGGTTGGGCGGAGAGTGATAGAGGCATTTCGTGCACTTTCGGTGCTGATATTGTCGCATCCTTTCTGGAAAAGAACGACCTCGACCTCATTTGCCGAGGTCACCAAGTAAGCCTGTTTCTTTTTTCTTGACATTCAAGGTTTTCATAGTTTGGGGATCAAATAAAGGTTTACAGATATTGAGATTCAAACTCTAAACCTTCAAAAGCTGATTTCTTTTGAGTATTGAATTTCAGCATGAAATAGGTCTAAGTTAGCTTATGTACCAAGTAAGCCAGTTCCTTTATGCTTGGGGATAATTTGGAGGGTCATTTTTCCTTACCAATGTCGAAATTTGTCGAAAATTAACGTTAAGACACGAATACTTCTAGTTATATAGTTTATATCATTATATATGTTCGGGTTCGGATTAATCTAAAGTTTTGAATTGCAGGTTGTGGAAGATGGGTATGAGTTTTTTGCTAATAGGAAATTAGTAACAATATTTTCAGCTCCAAACTATGGTGGAGATTTTGACAATGCTGGTGCTCTATTGAGTATTGATGAAGCTCTTGTGTGCTCCTTCGAGATATTGAAACCAGCAACCCCAAGCAATAAGGTCAATTTAAAGAAGGTACACGCTCTTACGGGTATAAACGAGACATCTTGCTCGAATTTAACTTGATTATTTTCGAATTTTTTTTATCAAGGAGTGTGATTGAATGGTAAATTTTTAGGGGACTCAAAGAGAATTTTTTTTCGTTTTATTAACTAAAAACTCCATTTTGGGACCAAAACAACACTTTTATCAAACTGAGGGGGACCAAAGGGCTATTTTTCCATTTTATTAACCAAAGGTTTTACAATTTTGGGACTAAAAGAATAATTTTACCATCTTGAATATATTCTTTATTAGTTAGATTTTTATCTCAAATCGAATCCAAATCAAGTTTCATACTTGTATTTTGAGTCGAGGTCGAGTTTCTTACGACTCGAACTAAGTTTGTGCTTATTAGACCCTTACGCAATGCAATGTATCATTAACTCTGTTGTATCCATGTTCAACAGCCACAGAAGATCGGAACAACCTGATGCGGCGTGAACCGAAAAGTTTCCGGGGGGATGTCGCATTCGACACAAATCCGAAACCCCGACAAGCTCGATCGAAGAACTGTATTTCGATTTTTGTACACGAAATGATATTTTTTTGGTTTTCTAATCTGTCTTGTATTTGTACGTCGACTATGATATTTTTTGCTGGTTTTCTTAGGAATTTTTTTTTATTTTTCAATACCCCGGGAACTCAAATGTTGCAGAAATATTTGTTTCAGAAATGGTGTTCCAATATTTAATGAATTCTGATTGGCTCTGAAAGGAATTTTTACAACATTTATAATTTTTTTAGGGTTAATATTTTGGCAATCAATCCGTTGAAATTTATGTTATATTCGGATTTATATATAGTATGAGGGTACAAAATTTATGAATTAATTATATTTTAAATGATTTTGAAACCATTGCAATTAAACCTTAATCCTTTCTTTACTCAGATTTTAGTTGTTGTTTTTAATTCCTCGTGGGAAGCTGCTTTGAAGATTCATAGCAACTATAACCGCAGAAATTCTAGAGATGGACACGTGTCGGGTTGGATTTTTAGCCCACTCACACTCGATCCAAAAAAATATGTTCTCTACCCGTTACCTGATCCGAGTTTAGGTGAAAAACCCGACCCGAATTATTAAAAAAATTTAAGTTTTAGGAATTTAATTGTAAATTTTTTTTTAAGAATCTAATCGTAAATAAAATAAAATTTCAGTGACCTAATTATAAAAAAAATAATTTTAGTGACTTAATTGTATAAAATATATATAAAGAGGAATCATTATTGTAAATATCCCTAAAATATATATAAAAAATTACACTATTAATCCCGGGTCGGATCGAATTTTTTCACCCAAAATCACCCTTGAAAAAACCCGATCGGATCCAAATCCAATTTTTCTTTAAAAATATCTGACCCGTTCAGACCGGATCAAGTCAAAACTCGTCGGATTGGAGTTTCGTGCCTATCCCTAAGAAATTCACCACATATATTATATTTTTTTATAATCACACGTAATTAATTAATAAAATCTAATCAGCGGTTTCAATAAAAAATAATATTAAATTTAAAAAATAAATTCAAACAACTTTATTTATAGATATGGGCGGATTTATAGATTATTCTCTCTTCTTTTAAAATTTACTTAAATTTATATATTTTTAAATTCTTGAAATTCATTTTCTAGTTTGAGTGAGTTCAACTTAAAAGATTGAATTAGAATTTTTGGTACAATTGGACAGATTTGAGTAATTTTGTGGTTGAATTCTTTAAATTTATCTTATAATTTTTATGTAAATTTGTCAAGTAACTCTCAGAAAGAAAGCTTTCACCTGAAGAATTGGTTTCTCAACACATACAAGCTACTTTTACCTCGTAATTTTTTCTCTCATTTTAAAAATTTTAAATTCATCGCTATCTATAAAATATATATTTTTTATCCCAGTTAATTATTTAATTATAAATTGTTTTTAGCAATATTTTTTCGATCAGATTTTAACTATTAATGATCAAAATAAAAATATTTTAATAATAAATTAATTAAATGATAAAAATAAAAATATTTTGTATTTAAGAAAATATTATTAAGTGAATCATGATGACGTGGTCTAAACAATCAAAATTGTTCATCTGCACCAAAGATGACATGGTGAACAGAGTTCATCTAACAATAATAATGATGAAAAAAATATTTCGTATTTAAGAAAAAATTATTAGTTGAACTATATTAACCACGTCATCCGTGGTCTAAGTAGTCAAACCTGTTCATCTCAATTGAGAGTGCAAATCATCTGTCCCTTTCCCATGCCTTCATTTATGCCTCCACTTTAAATTAGAGGGTTTAGGGTTCTAGGTTAGGGGTTTTGTTTAGGGTTTAGAGAATCAGGGGTAGGTGTATTTTTTGGGTGTAGTATTTAAAATTTAAAATATAAAAAATAAAGGTTTAAAATTTAAAATTGAATTTTTAAAAAAATCAAAGGAGCAGGAAAGAAAACATAGAATTTTGATGACGGGATGAACATAGTTCAACTACTACTACTACTAATAATAGTGACGGGTCTCTTACTCTCTTATAGGCGAGAAAAAATTGAATGAAGTACACCAAGAATTACAAGCTCTTATAGCAAAAAAAACATATAACAATCTCTCTACATATTTATAATTTACAGATTTCCAACCTCCACTACAAATCTATGCAGAAAGAGGCACGTCAACAGGAAACTCAACATCCACAATTGACAGACAGGGAAATTAGTTAAGGTGAATTTGAAAAGATATAGAATCGAGCCAGCTAAACATTACCAGGCAATATCGGTTCATTTATCGTGCAAGAGAATTCACATCTCACACGTAGTAAGGAGGACGAGGGATCCTTCGTCCAACCTAGTTCGTCTTCTCGACTGAATCCGATGTCGATCTTCTCCGAAACCGAAACGGCTCTCGGCTTCCTAAACAAATATTTCATTCTCAGTAAAAAAAATTATATAACTAATAATCTATTAGATAAATATATATTTAAATCATCGTATTAAATTACGATCCGAGTAATAATTTTGAAAAATACAAAACAATCGCATCAGAAACAGGAGAAATAAATTTGTAACAATGTTAAAAGAATTAATATATTACCGGAAAAAGGAGATACCGGAGGAGATGTTCCGTCCGGCGAAACAGGAGGAGATCCGATCTCGTAACCCGGCGGTTTTACGATCATAATACTATATGTCACTCTCATCTCCTCCTCCGACGGTGTTACATCACCGTACGATCTCACGCTACCACCGTCGGATTCTGATCATTATTGCATCGTTAAAACCAAATAAAACATATGAATTAACAAAAAACGAATAAAAAATCTTCAAAACTTTCATTTTAAAATCTCCTCCGTCGGTTACTTTCACTGACATAACTATTTTTTCCAATAAAACTGAAGTACACCGCCATTGAAATAGGGAGAGTGTAACCTTACCCTTGGCGGAGTAAGGCAGCCGGAGAGTGCGCTTTCGGAGCTTGCCGAGGCCATTTTCCGGTGGAGGACCGGCGACGGTTTCGTCCCATAAGTGGTCAATTAGTCCCATTTTATCGGAATTTATGCCGGAGATCAGCTAATCTTTAAGATCTTTGTTGTGGCAGAAAATGGAGTAGGGGAGGCAAATATATACGAAGAAATGGCGTTAAAGGTCGAACAGATTAGGATAAACATGAACCGTTGGATTTAGATCTGAGGATAAAAAAGCGATGACGTGTCGAATGGATCGATAAGTACGGTGGTGAAGATAAGAATAAGATCAGGTGTGACCAGCTGGGACCAAAAAGCTTGGAGATTTTGGGACGTCACGTGACTAGGTCATCGCTTTTTATGAAGCTTGAAAAGTCGAAAATAGCCTTGTCTGAACATGACTGGATTAGTCACCTTCCAATTTTCCATACGTGTCACGGTGACCGTGCAACGTTTTGTTTCGGTAATTGCCAATTGGTACCATGTTTCAATGTAAGTTTATTTACTAAAAAAATAGAGTAAATTTTTTTATTACTTTTCGGTTCTAGTTTTTTTATTAATTCAAATTAATTTATATTATATATTTAATTTTAATGGATAATTTTTTAATAAAAATTTATATACAATATTTTAAATGCGAGATCTATTTAAAAGAAATCAAATTATTTATTATTTGAATTAATTTTATTGATAAATCGAGTGTAATTTGTTCCCTTGAGACTTAAAAACTTATTTTATAACATAACTTTTATTTGATATTTTTAATTAAATTAAATTAATAAATTTTATCAAATTAATAAAATTTGAGTTAAGTCATTTAATATTTTATTTAAATTTAATTATAAATATTTATAATTTAAATATTTTAATTTAAATATTTTTTATAATCATATATCATAGTATTACATATATTATATATAAATTTTGAAATGTGATTCAAATTAAATTTTTTACATTAAATTGATTTAGTGGTTAATAAAAAATTTAATTTAGTTAAAATAAAATTTTATTAATTGAATATGGCCTTATGGAACTGTTTATGATGGTAAAGTCTCAGGTAGGATATATTTTGGCTCTAAATGAACCTAATGAAACTTGAATCTAAACCAGCATATCAAGTTTACACTACTGTTGAAAGAAGAAACTGACACTGCTTCAAGAAAACTATATTAGAGAATATTAAATGTTAATGGTTAATTAACATCAGCGATTCCATTGTCGTCCAGTGGTTAGGATTTCTGGCTTTCACCCAGGAGACCCGGGTTCAATTCCCGGCAATGGAATTAACCTTTTATTTTGCTGTTTTGATCTTGCTAACTTCTGTCATAAGTTTTGTTAAATCTATTTGAGAAAATCTTTAATTCGTGTTCAATGATGACAAATAAAATTCTTAGAGAACTATAATTAAGTTAAAATTTTTAAACGTTAAATCATTCGGGAAACCTGCATTATATGAGCTTTAAATTAAATATAATCGTATTTCCGGTGCATATATTCGAGATTCGTATTTCCGGTGCATATATTACATATCTATTTTATGACGATCCATATTCGAGATTCGTGTCTCCCCCTATTTCCTGTCATATTTAATTGGTCCATTAAAATCCATTTGTGATCGTAGTCGTGTTTCCAGTCCATATTTTACAATGGCCAGCAGTGGCAATGGCAGTTCGTAAAATTATCGACAATCTAGGAGATTATACAGAATTTGACTACACAAAACTTAAAAAATAAACCATTGTTTTGGGTATCCCTATCTTTCGTATTCCCATCAACCTGCAACATATTTCACCTAAATATACTGTAATGGTGTTCATTCCTGCAAATTCAAGGCTCCATGAAAGATGATTTCTATCGAGTCCGACTCTTGTTACAGACGTTATGTAGGCGACACAGTGATCTAGCTAACGAACTTTCTGCAGAACGATAGGAAATAACAGTCTTAAAACACTAGAATGGATAAATATCAACTTTTGAAGCAGCCCGAATCGATAGACTGCAGACTTTGGGACATGCAGATAATACCATCAAAGATTAAACAACGAAGAACCCGTAGTGTGTATGGTATTATCTCTCTACTAAGAGAGAAACTAGCTCTTCCGTGGCAGCAGAACTGTCCCTATTCAACCAGGATTAGTTCTACAAAAGAAAAATGGAGAATTCGCTTACAACGAATAGTATCCACCACCTGGACATTAAAATCCATCCATGACTTTGATGCCAGCATTCCTGTCCCACTCCTCCGGAGAAGCAACATCCGCCATTACCTTTTCTTGACCACGCCAGAGAACCTGTATCCAAAACACGTCTCCACTATGTTACTTTAACTTGGGTTTGAGTATGAGTACAAGTTTGTATCCAACAGGCAACACCTTTTCTCTAAGTTTTTTATGTATTTAGAAGAGTTCTTCCTGCGTACGGATGAGTCGGACATGGATACTACAAGAAACATGAGGAGTCGGAACAACAAAGCATCTCATATATGCAAGATAGATAGCACTACCAAACATTTAACTGCACTTACCCTGTCAATGACCCCAAACTCTTTAGCTTTCTTTGCATCCATATAAAATGGTCTTCTCATCACATCAGCCACCGTCTCTACTGACTAATAAAATATAAAGTCATACAATGAGCTCCTTTTTGGGGGGATTCTGTTTATAACAAACAAGACAAAAATAGATTCATCACTCACATTTCCGGTGTGCTTGGCGAGAAGTTCCACAAGTGTGTCCCTGTTTATCATTACCTGCAAAACAATTTACAGTCGGATAACATGGCCTAAAAGAAGGCTATCAAAACCTCTGAGAAGATCCCAGGATGAATAACATTTAGAACAAAAATATAGATTTATATTCAAATATTATTGTTAATCGGAGAAATGTAACAGAAAGTAAAAGCCCTGATAACATTTTCAGTGGTTTTAGCATTTCCGGCAATTACATCTTATTCTCTTACTAAAAAATGTAAGACTGAAAGAAAGAATCAACATATACATGATATCATGGTTAAATCTACAAAATCATAGTTTCAATACATACAAACGTGGAGTCATTTATAATTTATATCACTGAACTTACCTTCTACTTTCGTATAGGTCACAAACCTTTGATTTAATCAGATTAAACCATTAAACTTTTATTATTAACAAATTAAATCATTCACACTAACACAATTAATTAATTTAACGAAAAAACTGACTCAATAATCCTACTAGACATATTTTTCTATGTCAGCAAGTTAATATTAATTAAAATTAAAAATATAATATTTAAAATCTTTTTTACGTTAAATTATTAAAAAAAAATGCATTGAACCATAATTTCTTTAATAATTTAATTTAAAAAAAGATTTTAAATATTTTTTTCTTTAATTTTAATTAATATTAACTTGCTAACATGGAAAAATATGTCTAATAGGATTATTGAGTCAACTTTTTCATTAAAATATTTAACGGTGTTAACATGAATGATTTAATTTGTTAATAATAAAAGTTTAATGATTTAATCTGATTAAATCAAAAGTTTGTGACCTATACGAAAGTAAAAGGTAAGTTCAATGATTTAAATTGTAAATGGCTCTACAAACGTGTGTGTGGAAGATTCCATAAATTCTAGACAAGGCCATGCTTAATTACATTTACTCAGTAACGAAAAAGAAGTTTCATCGCACCTCTTTGGCACGTATAAGAACATCACTGGCTGGCATCAACCCAGATGATGGGACACGAGGCTGCTGGATCATAACTGAAATAGAATACAAGCAAACACTCGAGTGCTTATATTTTAAAAGATAGCATCATAGGAGAGAGTCTAAAAGTTTAGAATGACAGACAAGATAACTGCATAATACCTTTGGCATGAGGCATCATGAACCGTTTACCCTTAGTTCCTGCTGAAAGTAAAAGACAAGCCTGACCTATAGCAGCCCCAACAGCAACTGTATGTATCTGGCGAACACCAATATTACCAAGTTAAGAAGGAATACCACAAATAAAGAAACAGTCAAATCTCATTCTTGAGCAAAAGTAACACAAACTCAAAATCCAGAGAACTTTTTATCAAAAATAGAGAAAACGATGCAGATTGGTATCTCTGAAGAACAGACACCTCATTTTGTAACTGCATAAGTGCATCATAGATGGCAAAACCCTCCGCCTCCATTCCAACCTGCAGTATAAGAGCTTTAAATTAATGTATATAATGTAAAGAAAACCAATATCTGCACACATAAACAAAAATAATACGTGTGCTAATAGCAAGCAGAAGAAGTACAAGCATGGAAGAAGAAGATGCTAGTGTTTACTATTCAGAGACTATTCAGGTTCATATACAGTTTCATGTTTGTAGGTTTACATGCACTCAATCTACCCAAAAGACAGTGAAACCCCAAACTTTAACTGATCTTACTTTTTTTCTTATTAAATGAGAACCAAGTTACGAGTTTAACATCTCCAGAAGCTACGCAATCCGTAATGTATTACATCTTAAATTCATTATCAAATTTGAAGGTACCATACGCAAAGCTCACCGTTTCACCATCATCACGACTTGTTCCCGTAGAGTTTATGTAAAGATAGATCGGTTGCTTGGGATCCATCCATTGAAGATACATTAGTTCTGCAACTACAAGCTCTGTCACTGCAGGCACAAGCTGAAAGGTGAAAACAGTTAAACTGTTTGAACATGTTACAATAACAACACAACAGTACAAAATAGGAAATGATACTCATATTTTGCTTTCTCGTATTGAGAGATCCATGAATTGGGATCCTAATACATATAGATAGGGGTGGGTAGAACTGGGTACCCGGCCAATTTGAATAGTATTGTCCCGGTCCCGGTAACCATCAATTCCTAAAAATTGGAACCAGTCCCGGTCATACCGGGTCCTAAATTTTAAGAACCGGTCCCGTTACTGGTGGGTACCGGTTCCAAAACCAGGTACCCGGTTAATTAATTTATTCTTAAAAAAATTGAGTAATTGGAGCAAAAAAAATTTCAACCACCAATAATAATATTAAATAATAAAATTAGAATATTGTAGACTTAAAATTAAAGTTTTAAAACTAATAATACTCATAATATTCATACATAAAGAGAAAGTTTAATAAGAAAAATAAACAAAAGAAAACCAATACCCGATATTTGGTATTGGTCCCGGTACTACCGGGTACCCATCAGGTACCGGGTCCAAAAAATCAAGATCCAGTCCCGGTCCCGGTCATAACCGGGACCTAAATTTTGGATCCAGTCCCGGTCCCACCGGAACCAATACCAGATAAAAATCTACCGGGTCTTACCAGGTCCGGGACCGGGTATTTTGCCCACCCCTACATATAGATACAAATGGTCACATGGAAACAAGAATTTCCAGGAAATAGTTATCTCAGAACTCTAACAAAATTGCAAGTACATGAAAACTAGGATTGTAGGAGTGTTAAAAATGCCCCAAAACAATGATTGCAGCTATCTGCAACCTAGTTTTGCAATTTTTATACAAATAATTTCTAATTTGATAAAGCATATGCAGCAGACAACATTTATTCTTTTTAAAAATCAACACCATTCCCACTAAAATTGGAATTCGGGAATACTTACCGGCATACCAATGTAAACTATTCTACCGTTAAGAAGCAATGAAGGTAAGTCCGGTGGAGGGCTTCTCGGCTTATGTTCATTGTATGACACTGATCTTTCCACCTAATTCAGTTTCAATGAATGATTAATTCCACAATTTCAGTCAATACAACTTAATCACTAAAAATAAAAAAGCCTAATACTATATATGGAAAGAAGAGCTCGAAAATTTCCCATTCGTTCATGTATATTAGTTAATATTAGATATGATCATTTCAAAATCACAAATATTTATAGGAATTTCAAATAAACTTCAAAATCACAAATATCTATCATAAAATTTACATATTTTGAAATAAAGTTCCCAAATGGGCAAATACAACCTAAGTTTAACTTAATTCATTGAATTTCTATTATTCCATTCAGAACTTTTCAAAGTTCTATAAATTACTTAAGATTCAATTTAATTATACTTGGAAATGAATTCCAAAATCACAAATATTCATAATAACTTCAATTAATAATTTAATATTGAAAAATAATCATCAAAATTACATGTATACATGTTCTATTATACAGTTTACATCTTTTGAAATCCAAGTTCCCAAGTATAAACTGAACCAATTAATTAAAATTCTTTATAATTCCATTCAAAACATCTCACAATTTCATTAAAAACATAAATTTCAAATTAAAAAAATATTTATAGAAACTTAAAAAAAGAAGAAAACTAATCATGGATAGTTATAGTTGTTCCATTACACGATTCACATCTTCTAAAATCCAAGCTCCCGAATATATTCTAAATTAATTCAATAAAATTGTATATAATTCCATTCAGAAGTTTCAGAGTTCATATGAAGAAAGAAAATTAACAATAAATAAGTCAAATAACAGCACATACTTGAGCGGGAGTAGCCATGAGCTTGGGAGAATCAAACAAGTCCAAAAACGGCGGCGTATCGGGATTAACCGAGCTGCTAACAAGCGTTTCGGGGGAAGAAGAGGCGACGGAAGCTAGCTTCGAAAGAAATGGGTCCTTAGGGTTTATTGGAGGCATAGGGATTTTAGCAGCGTTTCTGGCGCCCAAAGCTCTGCAACTGAGCTTCAAAGGCTTTGGTACTCGAACAGCTCGAGAAGAAGAAGCTGAGGCTGAAGGCACGATTGCGCAAGCCATTGACGCCTGTAAGAAACACGTCATGATTTCCTCCAAAGCTTTGAATTTTTTATTTTCCGTGAAAAAAAAAAACTATCGTGGCATGTGGAAATTCGAGAGTCTTGGGAAATAGATTATGTCTTCAGCTCAATATCTGGAATCTGGAAGTAGTTTTCCGGGTCGGGTCTAACTTGCCCCCGGAAAGATCCAGTATTTGGGATTTGGTCTCGGGCCATTTTTGTTGGGCTTTATCCTAAACTTAGCACTTAATAAATCTCTCTTCCATCGAGAAAAATAAAATTAAAATATTTAAAAAAAAATAGTTAAGTCGGTTTAAATTGATGAGTCATTATCATCGTATTATTTATATGATTAATCAATTAAATGTATCAATTTTTTTATTTTTTATATTATTTTTTTATCAAGTAATTTTTTATTATTATTTACCGTAAATTAAATTTAAAAACAATTTTTGCTAAGTAAATATTCACTTGGTAAAAAAATAAGATAAAAAATTAATGAAATAAATACATTTGATTGATTGATATTATAATTGACGTGACGAGAATAACAAATAGTATAATTTCTCGTCTATAACATTTCAAGTTGCAACCGAAAATATTACTAGTAGAGTAACGTTTTAGGTTAAATTTTACTAAACTCAATGGTAGAGTACTCTGACTTTTAACTGCGACTAGCATCTTTTACACATTTGTATGAAGAAAGGTATTCGTTCATACCATCAATAGAGCTTGTAAGACCTAGACTGATCTTGAAAGGGGTAGATGAAAAAAAGAACATGTCGTATCAATGGAGAATTTTAAGGATCCATTTTTTGGATCAGTCCAAAAAAGACTATCTTTGAATTTTTGGTGCGAAACAAAAAAAATAATTGAATTCAAAGTTGGGTCGAGATTCAATTAATCGAGATTCAGAAGCTGAAATTTCATCCTACCGTCAATAGGTTTAGCCAGGGAACTTATACGAAACCATATATTTTTATTTTGTACACATAATTGCTTAAATCAATTTATTTTTTAAACCCTAACCCTTATTTTCTATATCCTAAACTCTAAACCCTACCCTTGAAAAGTATATCCTACCTCTAATTTTTTAAATCTTAATCAAAACTCCTAACCTAAAATCCTAAATCCTCTGATTTAAAACGGAGGTACGAATGGATGTATAGAAAAGAGAGGAGACTATTTACGTCACTCCAAATGTGTCTTCCATATTGGCAGATTATGCTCTTAATTCTATGAATGAAGTTTTAGCACAATTTGCCTACATATATGGCAATACAATCCTACACATATGGTAATACAATCTACATTATTTGGCAACGTAATCCTGAACATAGGGTAATCCAATGCAAATTATTTGGCAACGATCAAAACCTAACAAGTTCGATCGAATAAACAAAGATTTATATTCGATCGATAAAACAAGAACTATAATTATCGAGTTTAAAAAACAAATTATCTACTCGATCGAGACTAAACTCTCAACTACAATGGCGATATTTTTTTCGAATATAATTTCTTCAGGTTTTTGCCCTATATATATGCATTCCATCAGTAACTTCATTCCACAATATCTTGAAAAGGCTAACTGAGCATTCCTTCTAAACTTTCTTGGTTGATTCATCTGTGGTTATAATTTTCAGAAATGGCAAGCTCAGGAAAGAAAACTAGGGGACGACAAAAGATCGAGATGAAAGTTATCGAAAAAGAAGACGAGAAGCTCATCACATTCTCGAAACGTCGGTCCGGAATTTACAAGAAAATAAGTGAGATAACCGTACTATGTGGCACTGACATTCTCTTCACTTGCTTCTCACCTGCAGGCAAGCCATTCTGTTTCGGTCACCCTTCTGTTGAATCTGTGGCTAATCGTTTGTTTAATAATAATACTCCCCTTCCCAGCGACAACATTCAGCTTCTCATTGAGGCTCACCAACAAGAGAGAATCGATGAGATAATTCGATACTATAACGAGACGATTAGGCAATCGGACGAAGGGAAAGAGAAGCAAAAGATACTTGCGCAGCAAGAAAGTGAGAGGGAAACTGATCTTTGGTGGGAAACTCCCATTGAACAACTGAGCACATCAACGAGCTCCACAAGACCAAAGCCAAGAAAATTGCAGCCGCTACCAATGCTAATGAAAATTTGTAATAAAACTTTTGTATTCTGAATTCTGATGATTAAAAATTAATGGAAATAATTTCTTAGAAACGATCCCGTTTTATGAATGAAGAGTCCGAATAACATAGATTTAATTATGAATTTGGAGATTTGTATTTATAAGTATCGAGTTTAAGAAACATATATTTACGTACCGAATTCGAGATGTTTAGTACGCTGCTGAAGTATAGTTATCATTGGTGTCCAGTTACTACAGTGGATTGGTTTGGTTTGGGAGTTTGCCTGAAATGCCTTCATGGTGTGTTGGTCTTTTTGGGTTGTTGTGGTTGTGTCGGAGAGAGCTTCGGGTTCTTACGAAAACGTGTGTGTATACCATCGTTATGTATTCCGGTGAGAAAGACGACCTGCCATCCTGCATTGCCCGATCAGGAACCAAAGGCAAAAACTAGGCAACCTCGTAACCCTTCTCGGCACCGGTAGGCACCATCCCGTTATGTATTTCGGCAAAAGAGGCGGCTGTTGGGACGACTATCGAAGCTACTCGAGAGGACAGGAAACTATGCTCTTAATTCTTGCACAACTTGCCTGCACAGATGGTAAATTGGTAATGCAATATTGCAGTTATGGTAATACAATAAGCATTATTTGGCAATACAATCCTACACATGGGGTAATACAATGCACATTATCTAGCAATGCAATCCACATTATCTGGCAATGATCAAACCCTAACAAATACAATTCACAAAAAATATTTATATACGATCGACGAGACAAGATTTGATTTGAAACACGATCATCTCTAATTAAAAATACCTTCTTACTTCTTAGTTTGTTCTTTAATCCTCGATCTTTTAGCAATGGCAAGCTCGGGAAAGAAAACTAGAGGACGACAAAAGATTGAGATGAAGGTTATCGAAAAAGAGAATGACAAGTTGATCACATTCTCGAAACGTCGATTCGGAATCTACAAGAAAATCAGTGAGATAACCACCCTTTGTGGCACTGACATTCTTTTTACTTGTTTCTCACCTGCAGGAAAGCTATATTCTTTTGGTCACCCTTCTGTTGAATCTGTGGCTAACCGGTTTCTGAATGCTGACATTCTGCCTTCCGATGGCAACACTCACCCTCTCGTCGAGGCTTATCGAAAAGAGAAAATCAACCAGATAATTCGATATTACAATGAAATCATTGAGGAACTGGATGCAACGAAAGGGAAACAGAAGATACTTGCTCAGCAAGCAAGTGGGAGTGAAAGTAATTTATGGTGGGAAACTCCCATTGAAGAACTTAACTTGCAGGAGCTAGAAGAATTGGAATCTCGTCATACAAAGCATCTCAACGAGCTCTACAAAACCAGAAGCAAGAAGATTGCAGACAGTATTAACCCAAATTAAAGGAAGATTCTTATTAAATTGCGTAGCTTGGTAGTTTAAAAATAATGGAATAATTTTCCCATTTTATGCAATAACATATTTGATTTCATTGTTTTTCATTTTATGACATGGTATTTTAAAGCAAATGGAGAATTGGAGATAATTATGAATATGGAGATTCAATATTTTTATAGGTTGAGTATATTAAAATCGGGTTAATTTCATTGTTTTATGCTTGGCGGCGGCGGCCAAGCATAAAACCTGACAAAATATTTTAATTAATACTAAAATTTTATGTTAGAATTTAGACAATATATTATAAATCGTCAATATTATAAAATCTGATACGTACTTTAAAGCAAATGGAGAATTAAAGATAATTATAAATTTGGAGATTCAATATTTTTATAGGATGAATTGATTAAAATCAGGTTAATTTCATTATTTTTCATTGTTTTATGCTTGACTACGTCCAGGATCCGGATCCGTAGATTCAGATCCGTTTTATAGGGTCTGGATCCTAAAATTTTAGACTCAATGGATCTGAGTCGGATCTTGATCTTATTAAAATACGGATCTGGATCTGACATTTAAGACTCGAACCTAGACCCGGATCCGTTTACATATTTATTAAAAAAACTCACCTTTAGTTTTAAAATATATATAAATATATAAAATTGTGATGATGATGCGGAAATGGTAAATATCATTGACAAGTTATATACGAAAGTTATTATATTACGTAACCTTAATATTAATATTTAAATTTTATAAATATTATTTTAATAAAAAAAATTCTCTTTAGTTGGTAGTTTCTTGTTTGTTTTATGATGTTTATGATTTGAGTAGTGATGAAGACTAATACTCTAAAAACTAAAAATACGATACTCGATTTGCGACAGTGAAATATTTTATAATCTACATTTTTTAATATTTTTGTTACTCAAAAGATATTTGTGTAATTGTTGAGTTTTTTTAAGATTTTAATTTATCGTTTTTTTATCATGATACTAGTTAATTGAAATTAATCTTTTCTTCATCGAAATTGTGATGTAAAATTAATTAATGATAATTTTATTACGTTAAAAAATAAGTCTAATAGTCATTTTTTAAAAGATCCATTTTAGACCCATTTTAGACCCGGATCCGTAAGATCCATTGGATCTGAATCTTAATTTTCTAGACTCTAGATCTATGGTGTAAAAATAGATCTAGCTGGATCCGATCCAGCCCGTTACCATCCCTACTACGGCCAAACATAAAACCTGACAAAATATTCTAATCAATATTAAAATTTTATATTAGAATTTAGACAATATATTATAAATCATCAATATTATAAAAATTGATAAAATATTCTTATTAATTCCTCAAAATATTAATATTATATCAAATTATCAGTTAGGATATTTAGAACGTTAAAAATCATTTTAAATTTGACGTCTAATATATTTAAAATATGGGGATTAAATTTAAAAATATTGAACATCTTATTATTAGAACAACATGGATTTA
Organism: Abelmoschus esculentus; assembly: GCA_035048815.1. Taxonomy (NCBI): domain Eukaryota; kingdom Viridiplantae; phylum Streptophyta; class Magnoliopsida; order Malvales; family Malvaceae; genus Abelmoschus; species Abelmoschus esculentus. Next base: position 24,992,180 of record JAUCBN010000004.1, read on the forward strand.
ATATTTTTGTAAGAAAAAAAAGAGAAAAAGTGTCGTGAAAATCCGAAACCATAGTTTTACATCTGCTACGAGATATATATATTATACATAATCATTCCATGTAAACTAATCAGATTTCCCTTCCCTGAACACCTTGGCAATCTTCTCAGTTGGAACCAACGGCAAAAGCGAGGCCACCTTGTAACCCTTCTTGGCACCGGTAGCCACCGTCTCGTTATATATGTCGGTGAAAAAGGCGGCTGTCGGGACGACTACCGAAGCTACTTGTGGGAACAGAGGGATCCGGTTCAGTTTATGCCAAACAGAAATAGCATATTTTTCAACTTTTGGCTCCACAATGTGGAAGACGGATTTTGCCAATTCAGTCACTGGCATGGGATGTTGGACCTCAGGAGACCTTTGTGTGACCGCAATGGGTCCGGAAGCGAGCTGTGTGAGGAATCCGGTTGCGGGGCTGCCTACTCCAGCAGTAGTAAGACCCTGAATCACATCAGGAGCCTTTTGGACTGCCGAGATGGCTCCGGATGAGATCTGATTGATGAGTCCTATGGGGGAACTAATCAGTCCTGTATGCTGGACATCGGTAGCGCCACCACCACCAGTCACTCTTGAAGCAATTTGGCCAACTGAGGTGGCTGCGGATGATGCTTGCTTGAAGAGTGGAGAGATAAGACTATCAATCGTAGATACGGCTTCGACCTGCAATTAAAATAAAGAACTCTTCAATCACTTTAAGCTACATTTTTAGCTGCATGAAAAGAAAGAAATGCAAAGAGGAGATTCTCAAGGGCCAAGGGCCAAGGCAATGCTTACCGCTCCAGCATGCGGCATACCGGCCATAATTTGGTAGCCTGTGGTGGCATTCGATGAGGCTTGTTGTAGGAATCCTGTGGCAGTGCTCAGCACTCCAGCAACAGGCAACTCGGTAGCCAAACCGGACACTCCCGGAAGATTTGGAACTATCTTCATTCCAGGAGGGACAAGAGCATCGATCTTACTCAAATCTCCGAGATTACCTAATGGATTCAACTTACTCAAATCGCCGAGGTTACTCAAATCTCCGAGATTACCTAATGCGTTCAACTTACTCAAATCTCCAAGATTACCTAATGCATTCAGCTTACTCAATTCGCCAAGCTTATTCAAACCACCAACCTGCAATAATAACAGAATAAGGATTCTTGAGTCTTGTTCATTTGATGTCTGTTAATCGAACATTCGAGCTAAAAAGTATACGTAGTTTCTGTTAAAATTGCAGTAAAACAACTATTACCTTGTCAATTATATCGAAAACTTCAGCAGGGACACGAAAGAACTTTATGAGAACCCATTTAACCAGGCTCTTAACCATTGCTGCAAAAAACTTTTGATACAAGCTAATCACTGCTCGCTCGATGATATCGATGAGAGGCTTCAATGGTCCTAACATTTTCTTAACTTGAAAGTAGAATTTGACTAAGCGGAGAGCAAATGCTTGTGCTTGTAAAAAGTATTTGAAGTATTTCAAGTACTTCAGTATTTGTAGTTGGTCGGGAATCTTCAGCATAAAGAAAATATAGGTTAAGCACTTTCAGAAAAGAAGACAAATAAAATAAAACTTCGAATTACCAAAATGGAAACAATTCTTGGGGGAGGAACTAACCAATCCAGACTGCTGGACCTGACTAGCCACACCTTCAGCAGCCGAGATGGCTCCAGACGAGATCTGCTGGAGGAATCCAGAGGCAGTGCTCGGTACTAGAGGGCTCCGGACCTCAGTAGTAGGCTTGTCAACAGTCGCCAGTCCTAAAGCATATCGGACAACTGTGATGACATTGGATAACACCGGCTTGATGAGTGAATGGAGAAGACTGTCAATCGTTGTCACAAGTTCACCAACCTATAATAAAAACAAAGAATAATTCTTGAATCTCCTTTTATTTCCTGTAAATCATCGATCCACAGATATTATCTGTCAAATTCATACCAAATATAATGAAAAAGGCTTTACCTTGTCATCAGCAAATAAGAGTTGATCATAAAGGGCATCGAAGAACTTATCAAATATCGGTCCGAGCACGGTTTTAACTATTCTCTCAATGATCTCAAGAACAGGCTTCAAGGGTCCTGATATTTGCTTCAGGTTAGTGTAGAGGTCGTTGAACAACAAAATCATATGGACTATGGCTAATTGCACAAATGCCAAGTATTTCAGCTTCTGAGTTTCTTCTTTAACCTTCAAATTCCATTAACAATGGAGAAATTAGACAGAAAAAAAGATCACCACCAAATATAAAATACTATCTTATCATTTTATAAAGCCTTGGAGATGCTCAGAAAATTAAAATTGTTTCTCGTTTTGTCATAGCATTACTATAATTTAACCATGGAAAGGAAAGGAAATGCAAGTAAAAGAAATCATAAGGCAATGCTCACCACTCCACCATTCTTCAACTCGGTAACCACACCTTGGGCAGTCGAGATGGCTTGGGATGACACATCCTTGATGAGTCCAGTGGCAGTGCTCAAAATTCCACCATGTTGAACATCAGAAGCCAGTCCAGCAGCAACTCCCGCTATGTTTTGGGTGGCCGAGATGGCTTGGGATGATACCTGCTGGATGACTGAAGGGACAAGATTATTGATCTTAGCCAGAGATTCGCCAACCTGCAAAAAGCACAGATTTCTTGAATCTCCTCTCATTTTCTAGATATCATCAGTCTTAGAATACTCTATGCCAATCAAACAATTGAGTTAAACAGAAGCACAGTTTTGCAACTGAAGCACACTTCTTCATAGGTTCTGAAATCACAATTTTCAATCGAATTTTCAATTTTTATTTTTTAGACATGGGAAACAAAGAAATTTTAAAGAAAAGAATTATAGAGCTCACTCACCGCTCCAACATGCTGGACCTCAGTAGCCACACCTTGGGCGGCCGAGATGGCATCAGATGAGACCTGTTTGAGGATTCCTGAGGCAGTGTTCAGCACTCCACCATTCAACTCAGTGACCACTCCTGGAACATTTTGGATAGCCGAGATGGCATCGGATGAGACCTGCTTGATGACTGAAGGTACAAGTTGATCAATTTTAGTCAAAGGGTCACCAACCTGCAATAAGAACAAAGAACTCCTTAATCTCATTTCATTTGCTTGACATCAGCTACCAACCGTATATCGGAGTGATGAAGTTCTGTAATCTCTGTTAAAACCACAGTTTCACAACTCAAGCACAACCTTGACAAAAGTTAATGGTATTGAAGCCACACGTTTACAACGATATTTTCAATATCACAACTCTTATGATTACATACATAGAAAAATACCATCTAATGTAGGAAGATGGAGTCTTCTTCAACCAAGACAGAAACGGCTCGGTTTTAGAAGTCGATGAAATTTTGCTGCTCTTTAAGAAATTGAAGAAAATAAAATATATTACTCTTGTTCTGGTTTGAAGTTGTGACAGAGAAGGCAAAGAAGAGGACTTTTTCATAGGCAGTTGACATCAGATTCAAGTAGCAGACACATTAAGAAGCAGTGAAGAAAAGTGCAGCCTGGTATAAATATCACCCAATCATTTTATATAAGGCCTTTGTGACACTCAATTTTTTATATTTGCTTCTCATTTTGCCTTGAATTCATAGTTTATTCCAGATCATCAGCCACAGGAAAATAGAGAAAAATGCAAAGAAAAGAATTCTGAGTCAGCACTCACCCTTCCAGCTTGCTGGACCTCAGTAGCCACACCTTGGGCAGTTGAGATGACATCGGATGAGACCTGCTTAATGAAGCCAGATGCAGTGCCGAACAGTCCAGAATTTTGGCCCAGAGGAGACACTCCTGGACCTGGAGACATTTGGGCAGCCGAGATGGCATCGGATGAGACCTGCTTGATGAAGCCAGAGGCAGTTCCCAACAGTCCAGAATTGTGGCCCAGAGGAGACCCTCCCGGAGACATTTGGGCAGCCGAGATGGCATCGGATGAGACCTGCTTGATTAATCCAGTGGCAGTGCCCAACAATCCAGAATGTTGGCCCTGAGGAGACCCTCCAGGAGACATTTGGGCAGCCAAAATGGCATCCGAAGATACCTGCTTGATTAATCCAGTGGCAGTGCCCAGCAGTCCAGAATTTTGGCCCATAAGAGACCCTCCAGGAGACATTTGGGCAGCAGAGGAGACATCAGATGAGACCTGCTTGACTAATCCAGTGGCAGTGCCCAACAGTCCAGAATTTTGGCTCAGAAGAGACCCTCCCGGAGACATTTGGGCAGCCGAAATGGCATCGGATGAGACCTGCTTGATTAATCCAGTGGCAGTGCCCAGCAGTCCAGAATTTTGGCCCATATGAGACCCTCCCGGAGACATTTGGGCAGCAGAGATGACATCAGATGAGACCTGGTTGACTAATCCAGCGGCAGTGCCCAACAGTCCAGAACTTTGGCCCAGAGGAGACCCTCCCGGAGACATTTGGGCAGCCGAGATGACATCAGATGAGACCTGCTTGACTAATCCAGTGTCAGTGCCCAACAGTCCAGAATGTTGTCCCTGAGGAGACCCTCCGGGAGAAATTTTGGCAGCCGAGATGGCATCGGAAGATACCTGCTTGACTAATCCAGTGGCAGTGCCTAACAGTCCAGAATGTTGGCCCTGAGGAGACACTCCCCCAGCCACTCCTGAGATTGCTTCAGATGCAACATGCTAGATAATTGGAAGGACAAAATGATCCATGTTAGTCACAGATTCACTAACCAGCAGAAATAAAACAAAAAACTTAAATCTCTTTTCATTCTCTAGACATAATCATTATTAGGAGTTAGGATACTCTTCATTATTCAAACATTGGAGCTAAAAAGTTCTGTAATTTATGTTTTAATCCACAGTTTTCATAGTAGACGACAGCCGGTGACGCGGGACTAAGGCCTTGTTTTTTTTAGCAATCTAGAAGCATTTTGTAAGTGTTTTTATTTGAATTTTTTTTTCTTTTAAAAGTGTTTTTTTGGTAAAAGAAATGGTTTAAAAATAAATTTATCTTTTATCCTTTATTATTTAATTATAATCATTATTAAATCAATATTATACGTACATAATTATAATATATATAATACAAGGATGAAATCAAATTACACCATACTAATCCATGGTTATTTGACGAGTGAAACGAATGGATGAGATTAACAGTAAAAATTATAAAAATTATTATTTAAAGAAATAAAAAAATAATCTTAATCATTTATTATTATTATCCAATAGTTAAAAATTGATGTAAAACTATATAACTTGATCTTAACCATAATATATATTATAATATTTATATTAAAAATAAAATTATTTTATTTTAAATTTATTACGAATTTGTAGTTATTATATTTATATATAATCTAAAACATAGTTTATATTTTCAATTAAATTTTACAAAAAATATTTTTTATTATAATTTAAGTTTAATTTATTTCATACATCATAATATAAACGAATTTGAACATAATTCAATAGTTCACTTATTTACTTTACAATACAATATCTAAAATAAATATTTGATCTTTTAAAAAACACTTTTCGTCAATAATATAAACACTAAAATTTTAATCCCAAATTTTTTAAAATTATATTTTTATTGTAATTTTAAAACAGGAACGGTAATGGGTTAGATCGTCTGGATTTTTGGCCGCCTCAATCCCGACCCTGACCTAACCTTAATATATATTTTCCCCGATCTGACCCGATCAAATATATTAATAAAAAATTCAACTAAACTCGACCCTGGTATATTAATAAAAATATAATTAAACCCGAACTAATCTGAAAAATAATAAAAATATAATAAAAATGTATAAATATATAAGTCGAGGAATTTATACCTTAAACTTGATTTTATTCAACTTTATTCTCCCAATAATTGACCTAATTCGACCTAAACTTAATTTTTAAATAAAAAAGTCACCCCTACAAAGTCAAAATCAAATCAAAACTATAAAATTAAAATTGATTTTATATAACAAAGAAATTGAAGGACCAACTTGAAAGAAATTTTTAAGTCCCTAAGTCAAACAAATAATTTTAAGTCAAACCAAAAACACAAAACAATCTTTCTAAGTGATTTTCAAAATCAAACTTGTGTTTTTGTTACAGGTATTTCGATACACCTGAAATTGATTTCGATACGGCCTCCATATTTTTGAACTAAGTTCTTCAATCTTGACAAGCGTTTTGATACGATATAGGACCATTCGATACGTTTTGAATGTCAAATTTGGTTTCAAAACACTTAATGTTTGTATCGATACCGTATTGTATTTCATTAAAAATCATTTAAAAATTACAAGACGTTTTAATACGTCTAGTCAGCGTTTTGATACCAAGTCAGTTTTTTTAACGACTATTTTAAAATTAATGTTTTGATCGTTGTTTGACAGGTAAACTTTAAAAATTGATTAAACCGTTTCGAAACGGCTCTAGGGGCGTTCTGATACCGATTTTCACAATTTTAAAACAGGTTTGATACAGCCCTCAAGCTGTTTTGATACACCCTTGTTTTAAAGACTAACCGTTTCAATACCATGACATATGGTTTCGAAACCCCTTTAATAAATGCACGTCTCTTTCTAATTTGGTACCGTTTTGAAACAGGTAACCTGCGTTTCGATACCGGTGTTTGCAGAGGTGCATTAATAGTGGAAAGATGAAGTTATAACATCTATAATTATATTCCCAACAACCTCAACGGTTAGAATTCAATGAAAATATATAAAAATAAGCATTTCAAACAGCAGCAGCAACAACTATTGAACCTCAAACAAATATTCAAGTATCAAATCCAACTCCTAGAGCTTAATTGCAAAATCTTGTACACCCAACTCTTGGGAGCTTCTTAATTGGGATAAAATCTTTTGTATGAGAGAAATTATATTTGTAATTCTTTTTTTAACCTTGTGAGGTTTAAGTCAATCTTTGGGTAGAAAGATTGACTTGTTGAAACAATTATCCCTTTAACCGAAAAAAATGTTGAATTTAATAGTGGATTAGGGTTAAAATCTTTAGTATGAGCTAAGGTAATGGATGTATGTGTTTGTTCGAAGGCCGAATCACTATAAATTCTTGTGTTCTATTTTTATATTTTTATTGTTCTTTCATATTAAAATTTTTAAATTGTCAATTCACTTCTCTCTTAACTAATTTTATTATTTGATCAACTCAATAAAAAACCAATAAAATTGAATTAAATTATCATCTTTAATTTAAAATCATTTTTAACCCTACATTTTAAAAACAATATTAAATTAAGCCTAATAAATAAAGAACATAAAAGGGTCGGGTCACCATCCGATATAAACATCACCCAATCACTTCATAAAGCATCTGTGATACTAACAATAAACTTAACTTATGTTTCTTAATATGATATAGTAAAGTCACCGACTTACGATACCTATAAATAGGACTATGCGTGTGAGTGTGTGGCATGAAAAGTGAGTGGGTGCAGGTGTGAATGACGTGAGTTGAGTGGGTGCATGTGAAGTGTGCAACAAGAGGAGATTATTATATGAACTTTGTTCACCATGTTATTCATGGCCCAAATAATTAGGATCGTTGATTTTTAAATAATCACCTAATAACTATCTATCACCAAGTACATATAGGAAAGAGGTGATGATTCATTTTAAAAAAAAATTAAAAGTAACGGTCCTGATTAATTGAGATTATGAATGACGTGATTAACGTGATTCACCTAATAATTTTTCCAACAAAAGAACATAAGTGTGGGTGGAGACGTGGAGGTAGGTGTTGTAATATTATGTGTACTAATAAAAATATTATTTTTATAATTAGAAGTTTTTTTTATTAAATCTTATGTATTTTTTTATATTTATTTAGATATTATATGATCATTTACATCGTCTAAATAATATATAATTGATATTATCATCTGAATAGTATATAGTAAATTTTATTGTCTAATTAATATAAGATCAATATTATTGTTTAAAGTATCGAACATTAAAAAATTAAAAAATAAAAAGATGTAGTACTACTAATCAGATTCAGTCCTAGGTCCTTGGGTGGGTGTGTTAGGTCTATTGGGTTTCTAACAATTAGTTTAGAGCATGATCGTTAGTAGTAGAAAAAAGTGTGCAAAGGAGAGGCTCTATCAGAACATAGTCCTGGATTATAAAGCTTTTAGTTCGGAACCAAGCTTAGTTGATGTTAGGTCCAGTCAACATGGCAGGCTTTGAAAACAAAACTAGTAAAAAAATTAATAGCACGATTAAAATTATTAAGAGATGTGTGTCACGGACCGCTATTTTGAGTTTAAATTTACCGCGCACCAAGGGGTAAAACCTGTCAATACATTTTGCCAACCCGTATACATGGAGAATGCATCACTAAGCACCCAAGGGATAAAGCCCACGAAGACCAAGCCCCTCGGCACCATTGGGTCCGAGGTTATCCAAGCCAAGCCCCTCGGCACCATTAGGTCCGAAGTTGTCCGAGCCAAGCCCCTCGGCCACACTTGGGCTGAAGTTGTCCGAGCCAAGCCCCTCGACACCATGGGGTCCAAGGTCCGCACCATGGGTGCCGAGCCGTCCCGCACCATGCTGCCACACCTTAGGGCCCAAGTATATAACACCTAAGGAGCTTTAGAGTTTGACTCCATGGAGGAGTTCTACCACAATAAGAATCAAGGAATTCAAATCCTTGAAGGACTAAGAATCCTAGTTATATTAGAACTAGGATTATAAGGAGTTATATAAAGAGGCTTAGCCCCACCTCATTATTCACTTAGTCTTGAGTAATGCTCTCAAGCATTAGACTTGTTTTCTTGATATCTCTTAATATCCAATAAAAGTGCCGAGCTATTGCTCGGGTTTCCCCACATTGTCTTTCTCCATCTATTATCTCTTATTCTTCACGTTTCCGACTTGATCCAAGCCCTTACGTTTCCGACTTGTTCCAAGCCCTTTGGCTTGGATCGTATAGGCTTAACTTAGGCGCCATATTGCTAGAAAAGGGCGTCTAAGGCCGCATGTCCCGGTTAAAACTCCAGGGGCATGACATGTGCATAAAATTCTACCTATAAGGTCAGGATCAAACAGAAATAGTCGTTGGTACCGAGGCCTAAGAAGATGAAAGATCAAGGTTGGGAAGGCTTTATATATATTGAAGACCACAATCTAAGAACAATTATTGGAGCATACTCGCGATGATAGGACACCAAAAACGGACTGAAAAATGATGACACGAGAAAACACGTTTCATCCGAGAGATAAAGGTAACACTTCATAGAAGCTTGACATGGAAAAAACGACTATCATCAAATAGTACAAGGAGAATGATCGAAGACAAAGTGGTGAATTCTTTAATTACCGAAGGAATGATCACCTTGCTCAAAATTATATATTACCTATGAGTGACAGTTATGAATGCTTTAATCGTGACAAGAAGAGTTACTTTACTCGTGATTATAAATTATCTAAGAGATAGATTTTTTAAGAAAACGCAACCACCATAAAAGAAGAGAAGAATAAGATCATGTTGAAAGTTTTCATTGCTGAAAAAGAATAGGTTGTAGAAGACGGATTTTTTGTTGAAGACAATTTAATTGAAGACATAAAAGAATAATCACTCGTAGTAATCATAGATTCTAAGACGAATAACGAGGGTGAAGAAGAATGAAAAAGACCAAAAAGACTAACTCTTACAATAATTATGAAATCAAAAATCAACTATGAAAAAGATTTGATCGTCGATTCTGAATGCTCCATTCAACCAGTGATGAGAAGAAGCTACAAGACACGAAGGATGTATAAAAAGGTTGAAAATATTGTAACACAACCAACTACGAGTGTTATATTTTAAAGAATATGATATTTGATGAAGCTTCTTCTTGATGATTATCTCTGAAGTTTTATCTTTCAGAATCTCATGATTTAAAAGAGCTTTCAAAGGATAATAAAAAAGTGAAGAGCAAACATCATATTCAAGTGAAGAATGGGAACGCTTTATCCTAAAAAAATAAGTCCATGGAAGACGATTGTACATAAACGTACATCTAAATAGTTTTGTTCAAGTCAAATGGAAGTCAACGAACATTGCATGGAAACATAGAAAGTCCTACAGGAGACTACTAGTAAATGTTCGCAACGATATGAGGCTTCTTTTAGTGAAATTCTTATCCTCAAATAAGAGAATAAAACTATTATTGATTTTCAGTGGTGGATCTAAAAATATATTTAAGAGTGGGCACGTATAAAATTTTAGAATCTCAGGATAGATATAAACCTTAAATATTATAAAATTTTAAGGATTAATTTATAAAAACTATAAAAAAACAAAAGTAAATATGTAAATTTTAAAAAAATCAAGGTGGGCACGGGCCCACCCTCCCTATAACATAGATCCTTCGTTGTTGGTTTTATCGGGGGTAAATCGTCTACCTCTTTCCCATGACTCCTTCTATGCCTCTATTTTAAATTAGAGAGTTTAGGGTGTAGGTCGTAGGGTTTAAGGTTAGGGGTTGTAGTTAAGGTTCAAGGAATTAGAAGTATGGTGTATTTTTTTAGGGTATAAATTTTAGGGTTTAGGATATAAAAAATTAAGATTAAGGTTTAAAATTTAATTTTTAGAAATTTTTAACTAAGGCATGGATGAAGGCACGGACGAAGGCAGAAGATTTTTACTCGGTTTTATGACCTGATTAATGTATAATTGGTATTGTCGTCTAAAGTATTGTACACTAAAAAAATTGAAAGAAAGACTAACCAACTTAAGAAATTGGTGTAGTACTAATGGTTAGTCTTAAGTATTCCATAATAGATGTGTTAGGTCCATCAGGTTTCCAACATTCATAGTTTGATAATAGTAAAACGAAAAAAAAAAACTGGAAAGTAACAGTGCTCACAGTTCCAGCCTGCCGGAGCTCAGTTGCAACACCATGGGCGGTGGAAACGACGTCGGATAAAATAGGCCTGATGAAGCCTGTGTGTGAGGGCACCAATCCAGGACTATGCACCTCGGCAGCTACATCGCCGGCCACCTTATGAATGGTGGAGGCGGCGTCGCCAACCTGCAAATAAAAACAAAGAACAACTATAGTATACCTTAGAAGTTAAAATCAGCATTTGGCCGTTCTACTCTTGGTACATTAAGCTTTCCCTCCATTATTTGTTACTTCAAAATGTAAATGAATTTGTAATTTAAAAAATGGTAATGAAGTTTACAATTGGACTTTGAAATTTTAAATTCAAAAAATAGAGGGATTAATTCTGATAATAAAGATGGAGGGACTAAATTCTAAATATATGAAGAGTATAGTACCTTAAAGTATATTTTAACATTTTTAACAAACAGAAATATTGGCATCTATTTTTCTAATTAAAATAATTAAATTAGCTTTAAATATCTAGGAAAGTGGAGGTGCAAACATATCAATTTAATACTTAAAAAGTAAAATATAAGGAAAAAAATCATCTCTCTTAAATAAGAGAATTTTTAACGCTTAAATATATTTAATTTTAAATTATTTTATATATTATATTAATTATAACATCAAATAAATTATACTCAATTTATTTATTTATATAATACTTTTATTAATCAAATTTATAATTGAATAATAAATCGATAAAATTAAGAATCAGATTGAGTTATAGTGTTTTAATAAATTATAATTTAAAGATCATTTTTATATTAATTAAATCAATTCAAAAAATAAATTATTTTTTTTAAATTAATATAAAATATCGAGAATTAAACAGTTCAAAAATCAAAATTTAAAAAGTCAAAGCACAATGATTAAATTGAAAATAATTGTTAAGGCAAGTTTTACCTTACTTTTGTACGAAAATGTTACTTTTTAATAAAATATTAATATATTATTTAATTTAAGATTTATGTGTTTAATATAAATATATAATATCAAGTTAGTTAATATTTGATCAATAATTAATTATTTTCTATTTGAAAGAAAAACTACTGATTATTAATAAGTACTAGTATTCCCCTCCAAGATTATATCGAAAATCTGACCTAGAAAATATTTTTCAGAAATTATATTGATCCAGGAACCTGTGATACTCCGGCGAACCACTCCAAGGCAATCCAGCCATCACGCCGACAGCTGTACCCCCTTCCCGGCGAATAAATCAAAACTTTAACTCCTATCCTATCTCCGTTGTCGTATCTCCAGCAAATGAGGCAGCAGCGATAAACCAAGCTGACGAGTGTTATAGTGAAGTTCACCATCTCGTAAGCATCACCACGTCCATCTCGACGATAACTCGAGGTTGGGGTTTGGCTATCTTCGAGTTATCATCGAGAACTCAAAATGGACTATCGATGCTTACCAGATGATTGTTCTCGATAATCCGCGTCAACTTGGTTCTTAACTGCAGCTTGGTTTGGAGATGCGACAATGGAGTTGGGAGTTAAAGTTTCGATCTGTTCGCCGGGAGGGGAATACAGCTTCCGACGTGATGGCTGGATTTGCTTGGAGTGATTCGCCGGAGTATCGCAGGTTCCTGGATCCGCCGCAGGCTGTGTTGGAGGCTGCGCTCAAGATTAAAACGAAACCTCTAACGAACAACAAGTAAAAAATAAAAAAGAACTCAGAGAAACAACGTTCAAAAAACGAAAACAATACCATGCCATGAAGGAAACTCGGTTTGGAATCTCCAGATTGATTCGAAAGATTGGAAAAGAATCGAGACATTGGAGAAAGCCTCTACGGTGCTCCGCTTCAAAGAAACCACAAAAGAAGAAAACCGTCGAGATCGGCGGAGAAAAATAGGTTTGTTTTCCGTCGCCGTACGGCGTTAAAATCACGGGAGAAATAAGCAACGCAGATCGTTCTCCTTTATAGCTGATTTGCTGAGGCAAAATCTCCAGTGAACCGCCTTCATTTAATGTGCATCTCCATCTCCCAAGTCCCACGCCACGCTACTGTGACGGTTGCTTAGCTGTGTGCTGGAATCTCAATGAAAGACAAAAAATATATTATATACCGAAGTTTGCACAGATACAAACATTTAAATATTATTTTAGTCTATAATCAACGTGATTTTTAATCACCTAATAAAAATATAAGGGTTTGTTTGATTATAAAAAAATAATTTTATTTTTTATTTTTTGAAAAATGAAAAATGAAAAATATTTAATATAAAATTAAAAAATATATAAAAATATAAAAATATAAAAAATATAGTTTTTATTATTTTCATAAATTTAATTTAAAAATAATATTTTGATTGAGACGTTTTTGGCGATGCCTCTTATAATTAATAAATGGCAAGTATTTTTTTATTATAAATTCTATATTAATGAGAACTCGATGAGTTGATTCACTTACGCATTTTTATTGTACTAATGGGAGTTATTCTATGTATTATTTTACGTAAAATTTTATTTTTATTGTTATATTAGGAGTTATTTCATGTATTATTTTACGTAAAATATACAGTAATAGATTTCTTTTTGTCTTTTATTAAATTTTTTTAAGACGTGATATGATTTAATAAGCCAATAAATTTTTTATATTTTAGAATACAATTAACCAATATGTTAACTAATCGATTACGATAAATTAGATTAAAATTTATAATTATTAAAAATATTTTAGAATGATGAAAAATGTGAAAACTAAAAGTCTTTTATTTTAATTTATGTTCAAATCTTTTATATTTAAAATTTTGATTTATTTACTCATATTTATTATTATTATTATATTTTTTATCTATATTTTATTTTAATTATTTAATAATTATTTCATTTTTTTTGAAAATTTAAATATGAAATATTTTTTTTGAAAAGTAAGTTTCTATCTCTATTAGCTAAACATATTTTTTATTTTTTATAAAATTGAAAATAAAATCTATTTTAAGCAAATTAATATGTTGTGAAATATTAAAAACTGATTTACTCGAGTGATGTTTTAGAAAATCAATAAATAATAATGATCAATAATCAATCAATTTATCGGAATAAAATATTAATTTTTAAAATAAAATTAAAAAGATTGTTTTTGTATTATATCTTTATAAAATTAAATCTAATTTAACTGGCCATCGAATATGACAGTTAAATGAAATAAAATAATAATAATAATGAACGTGTTTAAAGATGGACCATTCATTTAAAATACTTAGAATCTTGATGCTATCAAATCTATAATAATAAACAACACACTTAATTTTTTAATTGAAATTTGCATTACTATACATAGAAAATATTAAAAATAATTAGAATCCAAAGACACTTATGATTTTAGTGAAGCATGACGATACTGACTTTTAAAATATTCTTACTTTAAAAGAACTACATGCAACTCTTTAAATTAATCTCTTTCCTAAACATTCGTTAACTACTGTCAGAGTTAAGATTAAATAATATTAAAAGTAAAATATTTAATTTTAAAATTAAGGATAAATTATATAAATGATCTTTGATTATATTTTAATTTTTTATGTTTTTTTGATTATCAAAAGTTATAAATAAATTTAACTTTTTTTAAATAACAAACCCATCTAAAATCATTAAAATTTTAACGATTGATGACGTGATAATTAAAGAATGAATCTTGCAGATGTCAGTGTAAGAATTTTTTGCAAACCCAATAACGAGGGTGTGTTTAGTTCACGAAATGTGAGATTATCTTTGAAAATAAGATTTTTAAAATATAAGATTAATAAAAATGATAAATTAAAGAAAATTATAGTGTTCGCGCTAATTAATTTTGGGATAAAAATGAATTGAAGAATTAAAGAAGGAGAGAAATAAAAAAAATATTGACTAAATTAATATATTATTAAAAATATATGGGTTAATTTTTTAAAATTAATATTAAATTAAAATAAGCTGAGAACTTGATGGATAATTATATCAATTTATATTAACTGTCAATATCGTCAGTTAAATTTTTAATAGAGTATACTTTTATTAGATAATTGCAAAAGATATCCCCAAACTATGACTTTATTTAAATTGGTCTCTAAACTTTAAAAATTTTCTATTAATCTCCAAACTCTGACTCATTATAAATTGGTCTCAACACTTTAAAATGTTCTATATTTGTCCTCAAACTATTAGTATCATGACATTTTGATCCTCACGTCAATGCATTGTCAAGGGATTGATATAAAACATTTTAAAATTTAAGAACCAGTTTAAAATAGATGTTATAGTTTGGACACCTCATATGTAATTGACTAATTTTATTTAATACTCAAATTATATATTTATCTTATTTATTTTTTGACTTGTAGTCCAGGCTACCTACGCGAAGCCGATTACTACAATGGGATATAATGAAGACTTTTGGTGCTTGTTGTGTGGTAATGAATGTGAAACAAGAAATCATTTTTTGGGGAGTGTTGTTTCACAAGGAACCTTTGGACATTGGTAATGCAAAAATGTAGGACTCAATTGGTTTTTGAGAAGTGGCCGGATTTACTTGCTTGGATTCAAGTTGATGGTCGAGGTAAATCCCTATATGTTGCGATTATACGATTAACATGAAATGGTTTAAATTACTACATCTGGCAAGAGCGCAATGCACGTTTGCATGGAAAAAATTCGAGATCTGAGATGAATCTTTTTTCTCGTATTCAATATAGTGTAAAATGAAAAATCTTGGGATGCAATAGGATTACTCCCCATAATACTTGTATAGCTGAAAATTGGGATCTTAGCTAGTTGTTGTTGTTTTGTCATTGATGGTAACATTCTGATATTGAGTTGTATTTTCTCAAGATTACTTGGATGAATAAAGTTCATTTATCCAAAAAAAAATTGTTATAAATTATGAGAAACTTCAAGTACCAAGCCTTTTGTTCGTATTCATTCATTTTTAATTAAACAAACAAAAATTTTGTTCATATTCGTTTAATAAATAAATAAATATAAATAAATTTTTCATACAAACAATTCGATGAACGTTCGATTCATTTATAACCCTAATTAAATATATCTAAAACAAAATCGTCCTGTTGTCAGACTATCGGTCAAATCATATTTAATACGTTTTAAATTTAAAATCAATCATAAAAATATATAATATTAATATAAAAATTATTATTCTATATTTTTTAATTAATAAAATAGGATAATGCAATAACTTACGTCAATTAATTAAAAGGGTCCGGTTGTCACACTATCGATCATATCATATTTATTACGTTTTAAATTTAAAATCAATCATAAAAATATATAATATTAATATAAAAATGATTACTCTATATTTTTTAAATTTAAAATCAATCATAAAAATAAAGTTTATTTATATTAGTTTAATAAATAAACAAATATAAATAAATTTTTCATACAAACAATTCGATGAACGTTCGATTCATTTATAACCCTAATTAAATATATCTAAAACAAAATCGTCTCATTGTCATACTGTCGGTCAAATCATATTTAATACGTTTTACATTTAAATTCAATCATAAAAATATATAATATTAATATAAAAATTATTACTCTACATTTTTTAAATTTAAAATAATCATAAAAATAAAGTTTATTTATATTTGTTTAATAAATAAACAAATATAAATAAACTTTTTATACAAACAATTCGATGAACGTTCGATTCATTTATAACCTTAATTAAAATATCTAAAACAAAACCGTTCCGTTGTCAAACTATCGGTCAAATCATATTTAATATGTTTTAAATTTAAAATCAATCATAAAAATATATAATATTAATATAAAAATTATTATTCTATATATTTTAATTAATAAAATCGGATAATGCACTAACTTACATCAATTAATTAAAAGGGTCCCTTTGCCATAAATTTGTGTTGGCTCCCGACATGAGGACCCTTGCCCTTAATTATTGATTCTTGATCCTTTGGGTAGGTTTGAGAAAGACCTTTCTCATTATAATCATCCATGCCTTATAAATTATATCCAATAATTTTGGAGAAGATACATAAAAATACATATAAACTTTTAAAAAAACTAAAAATTATACATTATATGTGTGGGTTTTCATTATACTAACTTAATAAAAAAAATTAACGATAATTAACGATAATGATATGTCATATATATATATGTAGAAAGATATTTAAAAGATTATAAATTATATAAATATCTTATTTTTTAATTAGTATGATGATTAGATGGTTAAGAAATTAACGATAATGATATGTCATATATATTTAGAATGATATTTAAGATTTGAGAATGTTTAGTAGTCTTTTATTTTAGATTTAATTAGTTTTTAACATTTTATTTGAATTTTAATTATTTTATATTTTATGTTAGAATAAAATTATATTTTATATGTATATATTTGTCATCATCGTAAAATATTTAACGATAATGACATGTCATATATATGTAGAATGATGCCAGATGACATGTTATTTAAAATATATTATCACATATATATGACATGTCAATATTGTTAAATTTTTAAAGGTTTAATTATTATGTTAGTTAAAAAATAAGATATTTATCAAAAAAGCATAGGTTAAGGGTTAATTTATTTCAAAAAAAGAATGAGGGCCAAAATGATAAAAATTATAAATGTTAAGAGTTAAAATTATCTTTATGTCAATTTATTATAATTTAAGATCGAATATAATATGATTATGATCTATTCATTTATGTATTTTGATCATCGATTATGGTTGTAGTTAAAGAAATCTTTTTTGAATAAAAACAGCTAATTTTATTAAACAAGAAATCTTTAGGGACGAAGTTAAGATGATTATTAAAACTTATAAATAAATTATATAAATTCAAAATAATAGAGTTTTATTAAATATTTAATTTTTAAAAATTTAGAACAAGATAAAAATGTAATTTGATTTAAATTTAAACGGATCTAAAATAATATTAGATTAATTTTTTATTGTTATTATAATTTTGTGCGTGCAATGGACTTATTGGTTATAATTATATAGTTGTACAATAATTCCAACTTAAAAAGTCGTAAGTATATAATTGTAAAAAAATAAATAATATTAATTATTTGATTATTATTTTATGTACTGCTGAAAACATATTATACAAGCGTGCATAATTTTGTTTTAAAAGTAAAAATTAAAATTTTAAAATCTCTAACCTTAAAAATATTTTTTTAAATTAGATTTACATTGATTAGTGAAAAGATTATAACAATCACATCACAAACATTAAAATTTTAATGTGTAAAAATAAAAACAGTAAACATTTAAGATGCGAGAAAAAAAAATTAAAGTATAAATTAAAGTACAAATTATATCACTTATAAAAGATCTAAAAAATTTTCTATAAAAAACTAGTAGATCTACCACTTTGACCAAAATGCTCTAAAGAAATAAATTCTTTTACTACTTGATTTTGGTAAATCGACAAAACCACGTAAGGAAATCAAAAATTTCACGGATAATCGATCTTGTTTCTGACAACACTCGATTGATACTCGTCATATGAACGTTAAATTTCTAAAAACCAAACAACATTCATAATACAGACTAAAATTGCCAAGAAAACAAACGAAAAAACTACAAAGAAGCAGATAAAATATGAAACTAGCAAAGTAAAAATAAAAAAAAAAATTATAATAATTTTCACCAACAAAGATGAATATTTTATTTGTGTATAAAATCAGCAAAACGACCAAAGGTCGTCACCGACAAAGAAGAACTTTACTAAAGAAGAAATAGAGACTTAAAAATTTTAAAAACTTCTTATAACCGTCTCAAAAAATGGAAGAATTTGAAGAAATAAATTGTACCTTTATAACTATAAATTCTAAATATAAATCTTAAATTCTAAATATTATCCCTTAACTATAAACTCTGGATTGAATTTCTAAATCTTAAATTGGATCCGTTTGTAAAAGAAACTCAATTGTAGGGCATGAATATTTTTCGCTTAATTAATAATGTATTAAAATTTAAATATTAATTATCAATTGATCTAGCACGATAATAAGTACGGTTATTTTAATAATACATTTTTAATATATGTACACTAGTTTTTTTTTATGTACAAAGGAATGTAACTAAGAGCCTCATTAAAAATCTCCTTATACCTAATTGGAGGAAAAGAGTACTCGTAGAAGCATTATACAAATTTAATCAAATACTTAAAACCCACAAACATCACGATAAACCTGCGGACTTGTCCCGATCAAGTAAAATCCGAACTGCATTAGGTGGTTCCAAGAATACCCGCACCAAATCCTCAGTATTTCGCATGATCTTAGCCAACATGTCTGCTACACCATTAGCCTCTCTTCTCGCATGCACAATCCTAATGTTCCAAGCACGTACAAGCAGCCCACTAATCAGTTAAACAAGATTGTGATGGGCTACATCAACCAATAATCCCTGTATCAAAGCCACGGCCGTAGTGTTGTCAAGTTCAAGCACCACCTTACAGTACCCTGAGTCACAGGCCAAGGTTAAGCCGTCAAAAGCAGCCCACAATTCCGCGCAAATGATCACCGAGCAACGGCCAATGCGTCGTCCAACACCACGAATCCACTCACCGTCGGCATCCCGAATGATTCCTCCGGCGGTTGCAACCAAAGGATTTTCACCCACTGCTCCATCCGTATTAACTTTAACACATCCTTCATCTGGTCGACATCATTGTTTACGCAACCTTCTTCGTTGCTGTTGTTTGCGGATTTTCATGGCAGACGCAATTTCCTTGGCATACGCCACACAGTAATCCACAACATTACCAACTAATTCCCTTCCGTTATCAAGCACATAAACACATCGCCTCTTCCAAAGGATCCAACAAGTTGTTGCAAACAATATCGTCCACCAATTATTATTACTCTTCAAGTTTGCTTGCAACCAATCGCGGTCACTCGCATTAAAGAAACTATTCCATAGGTTTTGCGACACCATCTTAGCCCAAACCTGCCTCGCCCGACCACACGTTCTTAACACATGATTTATATCCTCATCTTCTACATCACACACAGGACATAGGCTGCCATTATCGAAATGTCGACGGGTTCTTTCCTTATTCGTCATCAACGTAAATAAACTTTATTTAAATATTTTTTTAGAAACAAAAACACGAAAACAACAGAATAATTAAAAAATATAATTCTAATCCATCAAAACGATATTAAATTTAATTTTAATTAAGAATTAAATTAAACAACTGATTAAGAAATGCTAATATATATTAAAATAGAAAAAAAAATATCATAAAAATATTAAAAAAATTAAAGAACAAAGGACAAAACTCGAAAATAAGATATTATAATCACATTATAATTAATATATAATATTTAATTCCAAATTAATCAATCTCTATAATAAATGTGATACAGCTTGCAATTGTCCCACGAACATTTATTTCCCAATTTTTTAGGATTATCCTTTTGAAAAATTGAAGAGAAAGAGACAAATGAAAAGATCTGATGCAGTGTCTTTGATATATTAATTTTATTAATTTAAATTTGCTAATTTCTCAATCCTTACATCCCAATTCCATCACGTGTTTTCTTTTTTTAAAAAAAGGAAATTAGAAAAAAAAACGGTTATTGGTTAGAGTTATCCATAGATCCAACCCAATAAATATTTCTTTTATAATGAAAAATTATTTGATGGTTTAATTTTGTTTTATAACAATAAAATTTTATCAGGGTAAAAAAATGATTTTATTTATTTATTTTATAAAAAATTAAAAATATAGTTTTTACGATTTGATTTATCCGACCTGAAAAAAAAAACTTAAATACTATTCTTAATTTTTTTCTTCAAATATAACAAAAGTCATTTTAGTTCTCAAAATGTAATTAGTATGAACCTAATAAGTAATTAATCTTAAATTTGAGAGAGATTCGATTATAATTTAAAATGTTTATTAATTATTTTATTAAAATATTCAATATTTATGTTTAAATTAAAATCTGAATAATTTTATATACATTTATATATTAACGTTTATAATCTAATATAAGATAGTATCTTAGAAATAATATAATTTTACGGAAATTAATTTCACTGTTCACTTGAACAACATCTAATAATCAATTAAAAAAGCAAATATCGATAATTAGTTGATTAAAATTACTTATTTGATTTTATTTTTTTAGATTTTGAATTCAAAATCGAACAATAATATCTATTTTTTAGTTTTTTATTTCTTTTTTAAGTAGAAATAAGAAATAATCTATAAAAAAAGAGAAATTATTAGGTGAATCATGTTCATTATATCATCTGTGGTCTATACAATCAAGATCATCTATTTTTAAATAATTACTTAATAACTACTCATATATTAATTACATGTAAAAAAGGTGACGATTTACTAAAAAGATTAAAATGAACGAACCTGATTAATTGACACGATTTTTCATGAAAAAAAAGTGACGGGTTCTTGTCGTTTCACACTCAACTACTGCACTAATAATATTAAAAGTAAAATATTTAATTTTAAAATTAAGGATAAATTATATAAATGGTCTTTAATTATATTTTAATTTTTTTTGTTTTTTTATTATCAAAAGTTATAAATAAATTTAATTTTTTTTAAATAATAAACCCATCTAAAGTCATTAAAATTTTAACGATTGATGACGTGATAATTAAAGAATGAATCTTACAGATGTCAGTGTAAGAATTTTTTGCAAACCCAATAACGAGGGTGTGTTTAGTTCACGAAATGTGAGATTATCTTTGAAAATAAGATTTTTAAAATATAAAATTAATAAAAATGATAAATTAAAGAAAATTATAGTGTTCGCGCTAATTAATTTTGGGATAAAAATGAACTGAAGAATTAAAGAAGGAGAGAAATAAAAAAATATTGACTAAATTAATATATTATTAAAAATATATGGGTTAATTTTTAAAATTAAGATTAAATTAAAATAAGCTGAGAACTTGATGGATAATTATATCAATTTATATTAACTGTCAATATCGTCAGTTAAATTTTTAACAGAGTATACTTTTATTAGATAATTGCAAAAGATATCCCCAAACTATGACTTTATTTAAATTGGTCTCTAAACTTTAAAAATTTTCTATTAATCTCCAAACTCTGACTCATTATAAATTGGTCTCAACACTTTAAAATGTTCTATATTTGTCCTCAAACTATTAGTATCATGACATTTTGATCCTCACGTCAATGCATTGTCAAGGGATTGATATAAAACATTTTAAAATTTAAGAACCAGTTTAAAATAGATGTTATAGTTTGGACACCTCATATGTAATTGACTAATTTTATTTAATACTCAAATTATATATTTATCTTATTTATTTTTTGACTTGTAGTCCAGGCTACCTACGCGAAGCCGATTACTACAATGGGATATAATGAAGACTCTTGGTGCTTGTTGTGTGGTAATGAATGTGAAACAAGAAATCATTTTTTTGGGGAGTGTTGTTTCACAAGGAACCTTTGGACATTGGTAATGCAAAAATGTAGGACTCAATTGGTTTTTGAGAAGTGGCCGGATTTACTTGCTTGGATTCAAGTTGATGGTCGAGGTAAATCCCTATATGTTGCGATTATACGATTAACATGAAATGGTTTAAATTACTACATCTGGCAAGAGCGCAATGCACGTTTGCATGGAAAAAATTCGAGATCTGAGATGAATCTTTTTTCTCGTATTCAATATAGTGTAAAATGAAAAATCTTGGGATGCAATAGGATTACTCCCCATAATACTTGTATAGCTGAAAATTGGGATCTTAGCTAGTTGTTGTTGTTTTGTCATTGATGGTAACATTCTGATATTGAGTTGTATTTTCTCAAGATTACTTGGATGAATAAAGTTCATTTATCCAAAAAAAAATTGTTATAAATTACGAGAAACTTCAAGTACCAAGCCTTTTGTTCGTATTCATTCATTTTTAATTAAACAAACAAAAATTTTGTTCATATTCGTTTAATAAATAAATAAATATAAATAAATTTTTCATACAAACAATTCGATGAACGTTCGATTCATTTATAACCCTAATTAAATATATCTAAAACAAAATCGTCCTGTTGTCAGACTATCGGTCAAATCATATTTAATACGTTTTAAATTTAAAATCAATCATAAAAATATATAATATTAATATAAAAATTATTATTCTATATTTTTTAATTAATAAAATAGGATAATGCAATAACTTACGTCAATTAATTAAAAGGGTCCGGTTGTCACACTATCGATCATATTTATTACGTTTTAAATTTAAAGTCAATCATAAAAATATATAATATTAATATAAAAATGATTACTCTATATTTTTTAAATTTAAAATCAATCATAAAAATAAAGTTTATTTATATTTGTTTAATAAATAAACAAATATAAATAAATTTTTCATACAAACAATTCGATGAACGTTCGATTCATTTATAACCCTAATTAAATATATCTAAAACAAAATCGTCTCGTTGTCATACTGTCGGTCAAATCATATTTAATACGTTTTACATTTAAATTCAATCATAAAAATATATAATATTAATATAAAAATTATTACTCTACATTTTTTAAATTTAAAATAATCATAAAAATAAAGTTTATTTATATTTGTTTAATAAATAAATAAATATAAATAAACTTTTTATACAAACAATTCGGTGAACGTTTGATTCATTTATAACCCTAATTAAAATATCTAAAACAAAACCGTTCCGTTGTCAAACTATCGGTCAAATCATATTTAATATGTTTTAAATTTAAAATCAATCATAAAAATATATAATATTAATATAAAAATTATTATTCTATATATTTTAATTAATAAAATCGAATAATGCAATAACTTACATCAATTAATTAAAAGGGTCCCTTTGCCATAAATTTGTGTTGGCTCCCGACATGAGGACCCTTGCCCTTAATTATTGATTCTTGATCCTTTGGGTAGGTTTGAGAAAGACCTTTCTCATTATAATCATCCATGCCTTATAAATTATATCCAATAATTTTGGAGAAGATACATAAAAATTATACATGTAAAAAGGATGACGATTTACTAAAAAGATTAAAATGAACGAACTTATTAATTGACACGATTTTTCATGAAAAAAAAGTGATGGGTTCTTGTCGTTTCACACTCAACTACTGCACTAATATCTATCAATCAATAATTACTTCATCCACATCGTCGACAAAAATGGAAAAATGAAGAGAATATTAAAAAAAAAAAAGTTGAGGGATGGCTCCACTTTCTCTCTCCTCTATCTTCATTATTAGGGTTCTTCTGTTCATCAAAGATGATCTAGGTTCAGTAGCCGTTGATCAGACGATGACTTTTGAGTGGGTTTTTTTTCTCAGGTCGATCTAAGCTCTCACTCGATCTCTTAGACAGTTGACGGTGCCGGTGCGGTGGGCTTCAATGGTGGAGCCGTGGAGGTGCAGTTTTCTCGTGGTTCTTGCAATGGAGGGTTTGTCAATGACCCTACGGCGGCGAAGGAAAATTCTTTAAGGTCTTTGCTCGTCCTGCTGTTAATGGGATCGATTTTAAGTGTTGGCCTGTTGGGTGGGTCAACCAGTCGTTTTGCTCCAATCTATAGTCTCGGGGACAACTGCATGGAAAACCATGACGTTTGCTTGAAGAAGGAGGGAACAGTCTGAAGGGGGTTTTGGTCTTTTGAAACGGGAAACTGTACATGCAGGTTGAGAGATTATGCATGGAAAGCTGGCGGGAATTCATATAAAATCTTAATCGGTTGGGATTTTATGCGTATACAACTTTTCGAAATTAAAATTTATTTAAATAAAATAAAATTATTTATTATTTGAATGTTAACTATAAATATATTTTACGATCTAATAATAAGGTGATCGATGAATTTATCCGATTATTACAAACATTAAATATAAATAGTGTTCGATATCATGTCTTTCAAGATAAATCGAAGAACATCTTAATTATCAGTTTTAATTACCAACTATCTATATCTACTACGTCAAACAGTGGCGGATCCAGAACTATATGTGAGGGTGGGCAGAAATTAAAATATTTTTTAAGATAAGTACAAATTATAAAAATCTTAAAATTTCAGGATGGACACAATTATAAAATTTTAAGAACCAATTCATAAAAAATTTAAAAATCAAAGCTAAATATATAAATACTTAAAATTTTAAGTGGGCACAAATCCACCCTCAACTACATATACATCCGCAGTGATGTCAAATAAGATCATTTCTTACTAAAAATTATTATTGTTCAGTTTGATTTGTATTTTTATCAGGGAAATCATTTATTAAATTATGATAAAGATTTTTTAAGATAATATTAATTAAATTAAAAATATTTAATAAATCTGATGATTAAAACTATTTTTTTTTTCAAACCAACTTTATCAAATTATAAATATATATTTTTTATTTATTGTTTAAAACAACACTTTGTTTTCTTGTTTCATAAATTTCTCTTTCCTACTCATATCCTTCGCTTCCTTGAAAAATCAGCACCAATTGTCATTAGATCTTCATCTTACTTTATTATTAAAATACATTGAGAAAATAGGGAAATATTTTTGTCATGATTCATGAATCGTGATACTTCACATGGCATCACTAGACGTGTTAGTGTATGGTTTTATATTTAAAATATTATAATGTCTATTTTATTTAATAATTAAGAATGGATTCTCTAAAAGATCGATAAAGATTATAATCCGCTAAAAGTTTAAGAAATTTAAATTGTATTTTTAATTTAATTCATTTAAAAAAAATAAAAATTCATATTATGTTCTAAATTTCTAAATATTTTTATTAAATCTTTTAAAATTATATTTACATATCTATTTTTAAATATGTATTATCTATTAAAATTTTATTTCAAATTCTGCCATGGTCAATAGTTATTTTATTTTTTATTTATTTTCAATCATAATATTTTATTTTTTTATTACTTTTTATTTATTTTCACTCATAAGATTTTCACTAAGTAACGATGAGAACATGATATTGATGTGATATGATAACTTGATTTGAGATGCTGACGTGATAAAATGGCATACTAACAATTTTTTAAATTTATTTATTATTTTTTAAAATTAATAAATTATATAATTTATTATTTATTTTATTTATTTTTTTGAAAATATATATTTTATTTTTAAAAACTAAATTAAATATTTTTATTTAATAAATAAATAAATAAAACGTTTTTAAATTATGTTTTTTAAAATATGGCACATGATTATCTACATCATTTAAACTACATTAATATTTACTAAATTATGAGAAATAAACATTTTAATTATTAGAGTTAAAAATATAAAATAATTATTAAATTTATGAATTATTATAAAATAATTGTTGGATATTATAAAATATTCTCCTACCGAGATAAATCATGTCTAAATTTTGAAAATTATATTATTAAAAAATAATCCTAAACTCAATTATTTATAAAACAAATATGAAACACGCATACTTTAAAAAATAATCCTAAACTCAATTAACGTGAAATTCGATTTTACAATCAAAATCATCTTGTCAGATCCATGCTGAAATTAGTGGGTCCCCCACCTGTAGATTTCCACAGATTTTAAAAACAAAATCCAAAAGAATCCTCATTAATTATTGAACACAAACAATGAAACAAAATATTATATTCATTATAAGGAGAAAATATATTATAGATTATTCACGTCATTTTATTTATGAAATTAATTAATAAAATATTTTTAATTTTATTTTAATAAAGATCAATGAAGATTTATTTGTAAAAAAAAGTGAATTAAAAAATTAATGAAATTAATATATTTGATTGGTTGATCTCATAAATGACAGGATAAGAATGACTCATAATATATTTTTTTAATAAAGGGATTGATAGTTTTAAAACAAAATCAAATTAAGGATCAATATTATTAATAAATATAGATTTAAATGATAAATAGTTTAATTCTATTTAAACATGTCTTTAATTTAAAATATTATATATAAAAAATCTTTATTAAAATACTCCCTTACTAAAACTAATTGTATAACGTGAATTAATTTAAATTATAGGTGTTCAAAAATATTCGATCGGTTGATCTGATTCGATTATCTATTGACCCGATCTAAAAATTTAGATATTCGATTCGGTTTTTATTTTTAGATCGGATATCCGGTCTGATTTTAAGTTTTTCGGATCGGATACATGTCACAATATTTCAAGTTTCGGATTATCCGAAAATCAAAAAATTCAAATTTTTATAATATTAATCTTATACTATTTAACAATTTAGTGTTTGTTATATTTAAAAATTAAAACTTTTATAATTGTAAATCTTATTGTATTTAGTAATTTATTATTTATTATATTCGAAATTCTAAAATTTTTATAAATACAACCTTCAAATTCAAAAAATTAGTATAATCAAATTATTATTTTGGGATAATCGGATATTCGACTATCCGATATTCAAATATACGAATATCCGTTTTTTCCAGATCAGATACGGATTATTATATCATCAATCCAAAAACCCAAATATCCAAAAAAATTAAATCCAATCTAATCTGACATCCGATAATAAACACCCCTAATTCAAACTAATCCCCTTGATTTTCCCCCACTCTTCCATAAATATTCTACCCTCCTTGTCAATATCTCTGTTCAAACTTTAAGTCTGTTTGGCAATATAATAACAACATCACGTGGCATCTGAGTCATATCCATATTATATGCCACTGAAGTAGGTAAGCAACTTGCCAAAATAAAACATACTTCAAACACCCACTTCCGAGACATTAATGTCATAAAAAAATAATATACTGTTTGGATTCACATCAATTAATAATAGGATAAAGATGAATCCAACCATCATATCAATAAAAAAATAATGATTTTTATTTAAATATGAATCTAATGAGTAATATCAATTAATTTATAATTTTACATATGAATATATATTTCTTATATAATTAAAGAATATATTTAAATTAAAATCAAATTATATTATAATATAATAAATAATTTTAAGAACTCAATTTTTTTTTTAAATTAAATTGTGACACTTAAAAAAATAATAAGTTAATTACAACTCAATTAGTCTTCACTTTAATTAACGTTAGGTACACATGTGACAGCTTTTGATGCTACAAGTTTTGCAAACCTTTCGGCTAATTTTTACTTTTTACTTTCTGATAAAAACTTACCTTTGGGTGAGAAAAAATAGATCACCCAGGTACTTTCATGGACAGTAGTAAATGGACATTGTACCTATCAAGCCCAAGTCATAAGAAATAGTTGTTGGGTATCACATCATTCATCGATGTAAGAATTAAGTAGAAATTGTCTCTTTCTAATAATTTTCTTTTTATATTTATTTAAAAATTATATTTTAAATCATAATCTTAATTTTTATATCTTAAACCTTAAAAATATATTTATTTTAATTCATTAAACCTTAATGACAAATTTGACAACTATTAACTTTGAATCTTAAATACACTAATTTAAAATAAAATATAATAAAATAACAAACGATTTACCCCATAAAAATACTAATCATTTCTACGTTAATCTTAAAAATCATCATCAGATAAACCGATACGGAGTCACAGTTCCTCCTAATCTTTTACAATTAAATCGGCTTACACACAAAGACTGCAGGTGAATTGAACATTCCATCTCCTTTATGGAAGAAAATTTGGTCTTTACATGTGTCACAAAGGCTACGATTATTTTTATGGCTCATGGTTAAAGGTAAATTATTGACCAATGAAGAACGTTGTCGAAGGAATATCGCGCAACATTCATATTGTCCTATTTGTAACCTTCATATTGAATCTATTCTCCATGCCTTACGAGATTGTTATCATGCACGGGCGATATGGATAAATCCCATCCCTCCGAGCTATCAATGTTTTTTCTTTGCTGCATCTCTTCTTGATTGGGTACAATGGAATTTGGTTGAACAAAAGGTCGTCTCTAGTTTGGCTTCACCTTGAAATCTTCAATTCATCTCCACATTTTGGCAAATATGGAAAAATAGAAATGATCAAACTTTTAATGGCAAACTCTCGTCAATTGATCAAAATTATGTCTAGAAGTATTCTTTAGGCACGTTGTTATTCGGAAAATATTGTTCCTTCCCCTTCAAGTCAAACTACTAGCAAATAAACGACGTATTGGACAAAACCAAATCCGGGTTGGGTTTGTTTAAATACAGATGGCGCAGTATCACAAGCTACAAGTATTGGTTCGATGGGATGGTTCATGGATCATTGGCTTCAACAAAACGATTGGTATCATCCAACCTTTACAAGCGAAATTATGGGCAATTCTAATTGGTCTCCGAATAGCTTGGCAAAATGGTTTTGAACGTCTTCAAATCCAAACTGACAGTAAAGAAGTGATCAAAAGAGTACATAACTTGAATGCATACTCTGATTCAAACTCGTTCATACGTGTCATTGCTAATTTTAGTAAATTGGGATAGGCACTTGAATTCAAATGGATTCCCCGTGAAGGTAATAAAGCTGCAGATATGATGACGAAGCTTAACAATTTACTTGACTACAATATTTCTATCTTTGATACTTCTTCTATTCCATTACAAGCCTTTTTAGATCGATAAGATATCTATGCTGTAATTTTTTAATTACTATCGCTTTTAATTAAAAAAAAAAACATCATCAAAGTAATCTTCAAAACCATCTTCACCCGCTAAACCATATCCGTAATCTTGAAAAGGTGGTTGTTGGCTTCCATACGACGGATATCCGCCGTGAGACGGAGGATAAAGATTGCCCACGATATGAGACGTCGGAAACGGATACGCTGGCGGATACATGATTATAGACGGCGGAACAAGGTTACCGGAAATCGATGACCAACGAGCGAGTCGCTCTCATTCTTCGTCGTCATGAAACAGCTCCGCGGCGACGGGAAACTCAAACGTGGCAATGTCTACGTCTTGGAGCCGGAGTTTGGATTTAAGATGGAATACGAGGCTGAGGGCGGCGGCTTCAACGGTGAATCTCACGGTGTTATTCCAGTAGCGATAATCAGATATCATATTCTCATCATATAAAGAATAGGGTAAGTACTAAGTAGAGAAAAGAATTATTAGACGAAAAAAATGATTAACGAGAAGAAAAAATAACAATCTAGCGATCAAGCATTTAGTAAGTCTTTTCCATGAATTTTCATGCATTGTCGTTGATGGCGGTATATTCCGGCGAGTCACCGGCAAGCCAACACCAAACACCACCGGAGCCCTTCCTCTGCTTTGCATTTAACGCAGCTTGTTCGGATGCGGCTTTCTGTCTTTGTAGGAGTTCGAGTTCTTTTTCTATTGTTTCCATCGTCTGAACCTTCTGTCGAAGTTCTGCAACGTCGACCTGTCGATTCGAGTGTTATTATAAGACAGTTACAGGCTTTTCCGGAACGACAAGCGGAGTTATTCTATTTTGCAGGCAGACTAGTCGCAAAGCATCGGAGAAAACGGATACAAGTAGATTATAAGCAATGGGATCGTTCTCTTGATTTGATTATACCTCTAATTTGAAGCATCTCGACTGCTCGGCAGCGAGTTGACCGCGCATGGATTGGAGCTCCTAAGATGTAAACGAGATTCAGTGAGAAAAAAATGTTGAAGCGAATGCATGCCAATGGCATCATAGATTAAGACATTAGTACCTTGGACAATTCCATGTTCCGAGTTTCGGCTTCCGTTAATGTACCTTGTACATTAGTTTCTACAAAAGCAATAGTAATAAGAATAATCAAATAAGATTCTATAATCAATTATCGCATTAAATAATTATAATGTTTTAATAATTATAACTCATATTTCTTAATAGTATTTTAAAAAAAATCAATGAATTTCGAGATTAAGATCATCTAAATAATATAGTTTATCAAAATTTTGGGTCCTCTCTTTTAGGTAGTCCTGTACGGTCGCTCTTATTACGCCTGTCCAAAACCCCACCGCTTTGAATATTAATGCATAAACAAACTATTACTTACTGTGGGCTTTGAGTCAACATTATCCAAGACAATTTCTCGTATTTTTCCTTCTTGACCGATTTCAAACTCGGACTGTGGATCTCTGGTATGATTTGTAGCGTCACGCAGGGAAGAAACACTATCATGGACAGGCGCCCCTGTTCTATTTGATTGTTTGGTTGACTTGGGACTTGGCTTGAGACCATTAACCTGGAGTTGAAACATAAAAACTCAAAAATAGAAACAAAAGGATCAAGAAAGTTTTAAAAGAGAGGCTAAATGTGTGTCTGCCTCACTGTATATCCTCCAAATGATACGAGTATATCTTCGCCATTGAAGGAGCCTACAACCAGACTCAAGCCCTGGAAATAAGAGACAATCGTATTGTAATGTTATCGACCAAAATATCTCTTTTTGTCGAAACAATACAAGCAAAAATTAGCATTCCTCTTGCAGAGAAATGCAACATCCAAAAGTTTCAACTATTTCCATCCGGGGCAAAGCTAGGATTTGCGATTTTTTCATTGGATTAATTCAACTGTATACCATAAATCCATAACAAACATAATAACGGAATTAGCTTACATACAACAACAAGACACACCAGAAAGGTAAAAATTAAATACACGGAAAATAAGATTTGCATACCTTTTCCATTTACTCTGTTCGACAGGATTCCACGAACTTGGTTTCGGAGCATTACAAGGACCTATAGTCGCCTGTAAATCACGAAATAAATCCGAAAATTAATAACCTAACGAAACATGACCTT
Source organism: Abelmoschus esculentus (assembly GCA_035048815.1). NCBI lineage: Eukaryota > Viridiplantae > Streptophyta > Magnoliopsida > Malvales > Malvaceae > Abelmoschus > Abelmoschus esculentus. The sequence goes on from JAUCBN010000004.1 coordinate 25,023,818, forward strand.
CCTAATTCAATAACAAATAAATGCTTATTCGATCATACAAGAGATCAACAATGCATCATACGAATTGTCTTGAATTCAGAGTGCAAAACCAGATCTACTAAAACGAAGCATAAAAACCATATACAAAAACAATCATACGAAATCCTTAGCTGAAACAAGGGGGAAAAACACATGTCATTACCGGAAACGCAGTTAAAAACTTAAAACAAAGAGAAAACCAGCAAAAGCAAAAGGGCGTGGCATTGGAGGAAGACTAGATCCAATGAAATAGATATAAGGGAGATATAATGAGAATGGTGAAATTTACCTGCTGGTATAAGGCGTAGAGGATTAAAGCGACCTCATTTGAGAACCTGGAGCTGATCTCGTTGTTGGAACGGTGAGATCCGTCGAATCCAGCGTAAATTGCCGCCGCATAGAATCGATCCGGGTACGCGAGGCCAGTGCTTGTCCTCGCCATTGTCGCCATTTCCTTCTTCTCCTTCTCCTCTGTGTTTTTCTGGTAGATATATTGATTTGGTTGGAGATTCATATAATACATACATATACTCATTTACAGGGTCCATAAAATTATAGTATTTCGATAGACATAATTATTCTCACAGAATCTAAAATGTAATTTAAAAAATATAGATTTATTGTAATTTTATATTGGACTGATTATATTTTCGAAAAAAATAAAATTAAGGCAAGAAATACTTTTCACATTAGTACAAATTTAGATTTTTGTTTTTATAGTAACCACTAATTTTATTATATAAAGAGTAAATAATTAAATTATGAAAAGAGTTTATAATTAATTGAGTTATTTCTATTAAAACTACACTAACACATTATCGATTATGAACGATTAACATCACCAGGGACGTAGTTGTGTGGGAGTGGGATAGACAATCGTCCTCCACCCCAAAGAAATTTTTTTATTTTTGTCTTATTATTTAAATTCTTTTAAAAATTAAGTTTTTTTTGAATTTGTCCCCCAACTTCTAAACATTTATGTTTTCCCCCTTTAACCTCAAATCCTAGCTCCGTCCCCGAATATCATTAATATAAATATAAAAATATATACAATAATAATGATTCTTGATAAACTTATATTATTATAATTAAATTACATTTTTTTTAATGAATATGAGTATTTATTAATATTTAGTTTAATGATTTAATGCAAGGATAGATCAATAAAATGACATAATGAATAACAGATAAAAATAATATTAAATTCAAATGTGAAAAAATACAAAATATGTCATAAAAGCAAGAAATTATATTACAGTCATTTCTATCACATCATTTATAAAATCAATTAATAAAAATATTCATTTAATTATTTTTTCTATCTCATCTTTTTTATCAATTAAAAAAATGAATCTTTATTTAGTAAAAGTTATTTTTAAATTTAATTTATAATAAATATTAGTAAAGATTCACTTAATAAAAAACATAAGACGAAAAATAATTAAATAAATTTTTTGATTGATTAGTCTCATAGATGACGTGATAAGAATGACATATAATATAATTTCTCATAAAAATACCAATTATTTTTATATGAAAAGGGAAGAGTAATTAAAAATAGAATAATATATATAATTCAAAATAAAATAATAACATAAAACACATTAAGAGGGGGGAAAAAGAAAAAGAAAAAAAATCATTAATCAATCATACATAAAATAAACGGGTCGATTAACCAAAACCACTTTAATCCAATCGATTAACTCATCTAAAACCGAATAATCCTCGCCCCTATTTATATTTATAATTTTCTTCTGCTTATCTATATTACTTCAACTTTGATTCAAATGCAACATTTATAACATTAATGTAAAACTAAATTTGATTTTGATATAACAATTAAATATAAGGACTATTCTTGAAATAATTTTTAAGTCCTTAAGTCAATATTTTGTATTCAAGTCAAACAAAGATCTTAAAATAAAAATTCTAAGAGTTTTTCTACTAGGGTATCGAACAACCATTCGATACCCCTGGGATTTTCAAAGCCTAGTTCTTGAGTTCAAGAACAGGTATCGAAGCATCGTTCGAAACCAAAACTCACTGCCAGCCTCTGTTTCGAAGCATGTTCCGAAGCACTTCGATTATTTTATTAAATATTTTAAAATCAATTAAAAATTGACCCCTGGTATCGATACTGGTATCGATACCACCCTTAATCCCCAACGGCTACTTTAGCATTAAATGTTTTGACCGTTGGTGGTAGTTATATTTTGAATGGTGGTTAGCATATTCCGAAGCATGGTTCGATACCAGCCTTTACAGTTTCATTTGGTATCGAAGCATGGTTCGATACCCCTTGGTTTAATGCACAACGGCTCTTTCTATTAGTGGTGTGTTTCGAAACAGGTTCTTCGTGTTTCGATACCGCCTGCTGCAGAGTGCATTTATGATGGGAAGATGAAGTTCCAACGGCCATATTTTAGTTCCCAACAACTACAACGGATACAAATCAATGAGATGGTATAAAATGAAGCATTTTCAACAGCACTAAGCAACAATTGAACCTCAAGCAACATCCAAGCTATCAAATCCAACTCCAAGCACAAATTGCATATCTTTAGCCTCCCAACTCCTTGTAATTCCAATTTGATTTTTGTAATCTGAGTTTGGGGATAATTTGATTGTAATTGGGGCAACATTCATCTTGTGAGAGATTACTTATTTGCCTATTCTTCTTTGTATTAACTTGTGAGGTTTGAATCAATCTTTGAGTAGAAAGATTGATTCGTATTGTAACGGTTATCCCTTGAATCGAGAAAAAGGACGAATTCAGTAGTGAATTGGTTTCAAAATCCTTAGTGGGAGCTAAGGTAGTGGATGTAAAGCTTGTTCGAAGCTTGAACCACTATAAATTATTGTGTTCTTCATTTCCCAATTTTTACCGAAAATTTCCAACAAAATTTTTAATTTCCAATTCACCCCCCTCTTGGCCATTCTTCAACAACGATCAACTCAACAATTGGTATCAGAGCTAGATCTTTGAAGGGATTCATCTCCACCAAAGAAGATCCAAGGGTTGTTGATCATCACACTTAATCAAAGCTAATGGCCTCCACCTCCGGTTCATGGAACGAGTCTCACTCCATCACCAAGCCACCCTTCTTCAATGGGGACAACTACCCTTATTGGAAGAATAGGATGAGGCTATTCATCAACTCAAATGATTATGTCCTTTGGGATATAATCGAGGATGAACCCTCTATCCCTATGAAGCAAGAAGGAGATCGGCAAGTGCCTAAGAAAAGGAACGAGATGACCGATGAAGAAAGAAAGAGAATATCCACAAATGACAAAGCTCTTCACATTCTCTTTTGTGCTTTAGGCCCCGACATTTATTCCAAGATGTCTTCATGTACAAGTGCCAAAGAAGTTTGGGACTCCTTGGAGACAACTTATGAAGGCACCAATGATGTGAAGGAAACAAAGATTGGTCTTCTCAATCTAAACTATGAAAACTTCAAGATGGAGCCGGATGAAGACATCACCAAAATGTTCGATAGATTTTCAGTGATTGTCAATGGTCTCAAGGGTTTCGGTGAGATCATTCCGGAAGAGAAGCTAGTGAGGAAACTTATTTACTCTCTTCCCGAGTCTTGGGATAGCAAAAGAACGACTATCATTGAAGCTAAAGACTTAAAGACTCTAAAGCTAGATGCTCTTGTGGGATCTCTTCTCACCCATGAGATCATGAAGAAAGAGAGAGAAGAAGAGAAAAAGAAGGAAGAGGTAAAGATCGAAAAGAGGGAAGTAGAGAAAAAGAAGCAAGTGATTGCTCTTAAAGCTTCATTGTCACAAGAAGAAGTGAATACTAGAGAAGAAGAAGAGCTAGAGGAATTGGCCATGGTGGCCAAAAGATTCACAAGGCTCATGAGGGCAAATAGGAATCGAAGATTCCAACGAAAGAGGGACTTCAAAGCAAAGAGCAAAGAAGAGGAGAAAGATCAAATTATTTGCTATGAATGCAAGAAGCCCGGTCACATTAGGACCGATTGTCCTCTATACAAAAGGAAGGGTTTCGAGAAGAAGAAGAAACAAAAGGCTCACGTTGCCACATGGAGTGATGAGGAGTCATCATCCGATGAGGACAACGAGGTGGCCAACTTGTGTCTCATGGCTCTTGATGAGCCTAAGGTAACCCTCGAATCATCTTGTAATGATTTATCCTATGATGAACTTTATGATGCTTATGATGAATTACAAGATGTGTATGATGAGTTGGTTTTAAAATTCAAAGAATCAATTTTGAAAAACAAGAAAACCATTTCCGATTTAGAAATGAAAAATGATTCTTTGACTAAAACGATTTTGGATTTGGAAGAAAAGGTTGTTGATTTAAATGATGATTTAAAATTTTTTCAAAAAGAAAATGTTGATTTAAACAACCTTATTTCAAGCTTGAGTGAGAATCACCACAAGGTGGTGAATGAGCTTAAAGATCAAATCAAGGTGGTTGGGAGTTCAACTTTTGAAAAAGGAAGCTCTTCAAAACCCAACCATTTCAAAAAAAGTTTTCAAAACCACAAACAAAAAGGTTTTCAAAGGCATTTTAGATATAGAAGAATTAAGAGTGTTTGGGTTCCTAAGGAACTCATTGTTTCTAATAATTTAAATGTCATTGCTTCTTGGATTCCCAAGGGGACCAAGCTTTTAGGGACTAACTCTCATGGACCCAAAATGGTTTGGGTACCAAAAGTGAAAAACTAAATTTTTGTTTGTAGGATGAGCATTGCTTCAAGGCCAAAGCTTCAAGTCAAAACATGTGGTACCTTGATAGTGGATGCTCAAGGCATATGACCGGAGACAAGGGGCGATTTAAGGAGTTAGAGCTCAAAAAGGATGGAGTAGTAACTTTTGGTGACAACTCCAAAGGCCAAATTGAGGGTATTGGCTCTATTGGTAATCACTCCTCTATTCTTATTGAAAATGTCTTGCTTGTTAATGGTCTTAAGCATAACTTGTTGAGCATTAGTCAATTGTATGATAAAGGTTTCTATGTTTCATTTGACAAAAGTGGTTGCAAAATAATTGACATAGAATCCAATAGAACAATGCTCATAGGTCATCGCATAGGAAATATCTACATGGTGCATCTAGATGACATAAACATATCTCATGCATGCTTAGTCGCTAGTGATAAAAATGATGCATGGTTATGGCATAGGAAACTTGGACATGCTAGCATAAGTGTATTAGAGAAACTTGCCTCCCAAAATCTAGTTAGAGGTTTACCTAAGCTCAAATTTTCATTGGATAAAATTTGTGATGCATGTGCTAAGGGTAAACAAAAGAAAGTTTCTTTTAAGTCCATTAATGATGTTTCCACTAGTAGAGTATTACAATTGATCCATATGGATCTCTTTGGACCTATTAGGACTACTAGCTTGGGTGGAAAATCATATGCTTTTGTTATTGTTGATGATTACTCTAGGTATACTTGGGTTCTATTTTTAAGTACAAAAGATGAAGCCTTAGAAAAATTCATCACATTTTCAAACATTTCTCAAAATGATCTTGATCAAAGAATCTCTCATATTAGAAGTGATCATGGAACCGAATTTCAAAATTTAGGTTTTGAGAATTTTTGTAATGAAAATGGTATTAGCCATAATTTTTCGGCTCCTCGCACTCCTCAACAAAATGGGGTAGTTGAGAGGAAAAATAGAACTTTAGAGGAAATGGCTAGAACCATGCTTTGCGAAAACAATTTACCTAAGTATTTTTGGGCGGAAGCCACAAACACTTCTTGTTACATCATAAATCGAGTAATGATTAGGCCTATTTTAAAGAAAACACCTTATGAGATTTTAAAATCTAAAAAGCCTAACATTAGTTATTTTCACCCTTTTGGGTGTAAGTGTTTTGTTTTGAATAATGGAAAAGATAATTTAGGTAAATTTGATGCAAAAAGTGATGAAGCTATTTTTCTTGGATACTCTTTAAATTCTAAGGCTTATAGAGTTTTCAACAAAAGAACCTTAGTTGTAGAGGAATCTATACATGTGGTTTTCGATGATAACCTCCTTCCTAGGAAGGATTCTTGTGATAATGATGTTGTAGGAATCATTAAAACCATTGATGATAGACAAACATCAAAGGTGGATGAGATTCCAAGCAATGAGAAAGCACAAGATCCTCCAATAGAAGCTCTAGGAAATGCAAAGCTTGAAGAAAAGGAAATGAGCTACCCAAGGGAGTTCAACTATCTCAAAAGTGGTGAGATCTTGGGTGATCCATCCAAGGGGGTAACTACTCGTTCTTCTCTTAGATTAATGAATCATATTGCTTTTATCTCATGCATAGAGCCCAAAAACATCAAAGAAGCTTTAGGTGATGATTATTGGATTTTGGCTATGCAAGAAGAGTTAAATCAATTTGAGAGAAGTAATGTATGGACATTAGTTGATAGGCCTAGTAATAAATCTACTATAGGAACTAAATGGGTTTTTAGAAACAAACTAGATGAGAGTGGTAACATTGTGAGAAATAAAGCTAGATTAGTTGCTCAAGGTTACACTCAAGATGAGGGAATAGATTTTGATGAAACCTATGCACCCGTAGCTAGAATGAAAGCCATTAGGATGCTACTTGCATTTGCATGTTATCATGATTTCAAGCTTTTTCAAATGGACGTCAAAAGTGCTTTCTTAAATGGTTTTATAAATGAAGAAGTGTATGTTGAACAACCACCGGGTTTTGAAGATTCAAAATTTCCAAATCATGTTTTTAAATTAACTAAAGCTTTATATGGTTTGAAACAAGCTCCTAGAGCTTGTTATGAAAGGCTTTCAAACTTTTTAATTGAAAAAGGTTTTGAAAAAGGGAAGGTGGATACTACACTTTTTATAAAAAGGTTTAAAAATGACATCTTAGCAGTTCAAATTTATGTTGATGATATTATTTTTGGATCTACTAATGAATGTTATTGTCAAGAATTTTCTAAGCTAATGCAAGGTGAATTCGAGATGAGCATGATGGGGGAGCTCTTATTCTTTTTGGGACTCCAAATTAAGCAAAGGAAGGATGGCACCTTCATCAATCAAGCAAAGTACATCAAGGATATGCTCAAGAAGTTTGGCTTGGAGAATGTGAAACCTCAAGCCACTCCTATGAGCTCATCTACTAAGCTTGACAAGGATGAAGGAGGTAAGTGTGTTGATTCTAAATTGTATCGATCCATGATAGGTTCTTTGCTTTACCTTACCGCAAGTAGACCGGATATTATGTTTAGTGTTTGCTTGTGTACTAGGTTTCAAGCTAGTCCTAGAGAATCACACCTAGTTGCCATTAAGAGAATATTTAGATACCTTAGAGACACACCTTGTTTAGGTCTTTGGTATCCTAAAGTCTCATCCTTTGATCTTCATGCCTATTCGGATGTTGATTATGGAGGTTGTAAGATAGATAGGAAAAATACTTCCGGAACTTGTCAATTCCTAGGTAGTATGCTCATATCTTGGTTCTCTAAGAAACAAAATAGTGTAGCTCTTTCTACCACCGAAGCGGAGTACATATCCTTAGGGAGTTGTTGTGCTCAAGTTTTATGGATGAAGCAACAACTCTTAGATTATGGCATTAAGGTAGAAACCATACCTCTTAAGTGTGATAATACTAGTGCCATATGTCTTACCAAGAACCCCATTCAACACTCTAGAACCAAGCACATAGAAATTAGACACCACTTTATTAGAGATCATGTATCTAAAAATGATGTTGTTTTAGAGTTTGTTGACACCTTAAACCAACTAGCGGACATTTTTACCAAACCTTTGGATAAGGAGCGTTTTTGGACCCTTAGGAGAGAGTTAGGTCTAACTAGCCTATCTTGACCTCTTAAGTGTTGTTTTTATGCATATCTTGCTTGAATCTTGATTGAAACCATGTTAATGTTCTTTTGTATCTTGATGTTTCCATGCATGTTGCTAAGGGAAGTATGTACTTGCTCATGCATTTTAATTATGTCATATCATCATATGCATGCTTTTAGGGGCTTTAGAGACTCATTTCTAGTACTTTTAGAAGCCTAAATGCAAAGCTTTTCTCGGTGGTATCGAACCATGTTTCGATACCTGTTCATCATCTCATCTGGGAAGTGTCTGGGAAGAACAGGTATCGAATGATGCTTCGATACCTGGTTCGATACTTGCATCGAAACAGGCCTGTTTCGATACCTGTTTCGAAACACGCGGCGGCAGATTGCTTTAAAACACCCAAAACCTAATTCTAATCACATTAAAACACTTCCATGTTTAAAACTCAAAAACCCTAGCCGGCTCTCTTATAAAATCCTCTCAAATTCGTTGGTTTTAACACAAAATCTCAACAATTTCTTTGAGGGTTTCGTTTCCAAACATCAAAGACTACATAATATCATCAAACGATGCTTCACAATCAATAGATTCATCCTAATCTGTACTCAAGGTATATTTTCGAAAAACCTTATTTTCGTTTGGATTTTAGATTGTTAAAATTTAGATTTTGATCATAATTTAAATGTTTATTGTATGGGTTTTGATAATCCTACATTTTTATTTAAAAATCTAAATATTTTTTTTTAATCGAATATAAATCCTTTTCGTATAATTTTTTTTGGTTTTTCAAAGTTCTTGTCAAAATTCTCAAATACCTTGAATTGTTAGATTGCTAAATAGGATTGAATTTGATTATATAGCATACATGTTTTATCAAACTAATCCGACACTTTTGTGAAATAACTAGATTTCATGGCACCGAAGAAACGCTCTCGCACCGAGGCTAGTTCTTCATCGACTCGTCTTGCACGTGTTGATATGCAAGAAGTCTTTACACGATGCTTGGATACATCTCATCGGGTCAATCAATTCAATCTTTTTCGACATCTTCCTCTCAAACAAGAACGTCGTGTTGACATCCAATTCATGGACTCGAATAAGTTCCAATTTAAGTATTACGACCTTCTTGTTCAATGGAAGTTTTTGAAATTCCTTACCCATTCCGGTAAATTATTTCCTACTCTTGTCCTAATCTTTTACACTAATGCCACATGCCTTTTTGATCCCATGGACAATACTAAGGTCATAGCCATCGAATCTTTTCTTATGGGAAAACTTTTCCATATCGATATCTCGACTTTTGAGGATGTTTTTGGCCTTGAGGATGAGGGTGAAACCGATGAAGACTCTCTTGGCCATTTTACCGGACCGGCTTCTACTCTTGACGTGCATGATAGATTTCTTCATCTTATCATCTCGTGGTGGATTCGTCCATCCAATGGTAAGTTCTCTCGAATCCGTCAAGTAGATAGCTTTTGGCTAAAATGCTTTCGTCAAGGTATTAGACCTAATCTTGCCCAAATTGTCTTCTCGGACATCGTTTGGCATGTCCAAAACCGAGCCACCCCTCTTGTCCAATCTTTTCCTTATGCATGTATTCTTAGTTCCATCTTCTTGCATTTGCGAATTGATTGTTCTTCAGACAAAGTGGGATCTTTAAAAGAACCAATTGGTGAGACTTCTCTTCACCGAGCCCATTTTGTTTATTCCGGTAACCGTGAATGGACTCGTGGTCCTCCTCCTCCTTCTCCTCCTCCCATTGATCCCGAGCCTCTACATCAAGTTGCTCCGAGTGTTGACATGATGGCTTTTCTTACCACTCGGTTTAATAACTTGGATGCTCAGTTTGAATCCATCAACACTCATTTTGGTACAATAAATGACAACTTTGGTTCATTGAGTGCTCGCATGGATTCTATGGATGGTCGTCTTCACTCTATGTCCACTCAATTTCAATCTAGCTTTGACTCTATGAATACTAGATTGACGGGACTAGAGACCCAAGGCCATGCCTTGCGCATCTCCATCGAGGCCCTTCGGTATACTCAACAACTCAACGAACAAGATACTAATGTTGAGGAAGAAGAAGAAGAAAAAGAAGAAGAAGAAGAAGAAGAAGAAGAAGAAGAAGAAGAAGAAGAAGAAGAAGAAGAAGAGGACGAAGACAAGGATGATGATGATGAGATGGGCGATTAGTGCCCTTATTTTTTTTGCTTTGCTATTTGGCTTTTAGGACTAGTTATGTTTCCTTAAGCATTTTGTTGCATTCATTTTTAGAACATATGCACTCTTTATTATTTCCTTATGCTTTCGTTTTATTATGTTGGATTTGGATTTCAATATTTCATGCTATGGATTATGTTTAGTACTTGTTCTCCTTAATGTCTTATATTGCTTTGTCTATTGCCTTATCTTTCATTGATTTTGATCTAACAAAAAGGGGGAGAATTTTTATGCTTTTAAGTTTAGGAAAACCACTATCTTTAAAATCTTCAAAGTATTTAATTGTGCACATATTAAGGGGGAGTCTTTAAAAGTTTTCAAAGTGTTTTAAAATCCAAAAATCTTGACTTAAACTTAAAAATCTTTAAATGGTTTTGTTATATCAAAAAGGGGGAGATTGTAAAACTAAATTTGATTTTGATATAACAATTAAATATAAGGACTATTCTTGAAATAATTTTAAGTCCTTAAGTCAATATTTTGTATTCAAGTCAAACAAAGATCTTAAAATAAAAATTCTAAGAGTTTTTCTACTAGGGTATCGAACAACCATTCGATACCCCTGGGATTTTCAAAGCCTAGTTCTTGAGTTCAAGAACAGGTATCGAAGCATCGTTCGAAACCAAAACTCACTGTCAGCCTCTGTTTCGAAGCATGTTCCGAAGCACTTCGATTATTTTATTAAATATTTTAAAATCAATTAAAAATTGACCCCTGGTATCGATACTGGTATCGATACCACCCTTAATCCCCAACGGCTACTTTAGCATTAAATGTTTTGACCGTTAGTGGTAGTTATATTTTGAATGGTGGTTAGCATGTTCCGAAGCATGGTTCGATACCAGCCTTTACAGTTTCATTTGGTATCGAAGCATGGTTCGATACCCCTTGGTTTAATGCACAACGGCTCTTTCTATTAGTGGTGTGTTTCGAAACAGGTTCTTCGTGTTTCGATACCGCCTGCTGCAGAGTGCATTTATGATGGGAAGATGAAGTTCCAACGGCCATATTTTAGTTCCCAACAACTACAACGGATACAAATCAATGAGATGGTATAAAATGAAGCATTTTCAACAGCACTAAGCAACAATTGAACCTCAAGCAACATCCAAGCTATCAAATCCAACTCCAAGCACAAATTGCATATCTTTAGCCTCCCAACTCCTTGTAATTCCAATTTGATTTTTGTAATCTGAGTTTGGGGAGAATTTGATTGTAATTGGGGCAACATTCATCTTGTGAGAGATTACTTATTTGCCTATTCTTCTTTGTATTAACTTGTGAGGTTTGAATCAATCTTTGAGTAGAAAGATTGATTCGTATTGTAACGGTTATCCCTTGAACCGAGAAAAAGAACGAATTCAGTAGTGAATTGGTTTCAAAATCCTTAGTGGGAGCTAAGGTAGTGGATGTAAAGCTTGTTCGAAGCTTGAACCACTATAAATTATTGTGTTCTTCATTTCCCAATTTTTACCGAAAATTTCCAACAAAATTTTTAATTTCCAATTCACCCCCCTCTTGGCCATTCTTCAACAACGATCAACTCAACAATTAAGATTAAATTATATAAAAAAACTAAAATATTACAACTCAATAATAATAAAAAATAGTACTTAAAAATGACTAAATATTTTTATAGAAAATTGCAAAAATTAGTTGAATTAAAGTTGGTATATATCAAATTGAAACTGAAAAAAGAAAAGCTATATCATATCAAAGTTGGTATTAAAGCTAATATTTGAGTCTTAATTTTGCCCATACACATTTGTATTTCTCGGTAAACAGGCAGGTTTTGGGGGCAGCTTGGATGCAAGCTTGTAATGGCTGAATCAATTATTTGAGCCACTTCGGCTGGTGGGAATTGTCTCTCTGTACATCTCTGCATGTTACATAGACAAACAGTTATCAGCACCTAGAGTTCGAATTTCGATATTTTTAGACTCGAATATATGAACAAGGAATGGAAAATTAACTAAAACTATGACGAGTTCGACACGAAAACACGAGACGTATGCATTCTTGGGTTTGAAGCAACCAGTGTGCTGGTAATGGGTACAAAATTGATTGGAGAATCTTAGACACGACACTATTACACAAGGACGAAAATAATTAAAACACGAACCGAACATGAATACATGGATTATTTTGGATCTAAAGAAGATTTTTCAATAAAAAGACAGGCATGAAGCAGTGATCTGGTTCTGGGTTTTACCTGTATCATGAGCAAAGTAGCAACACATGATGTTATAAGCTCCGAAGGAGGAATTTGTTCATCATTTTTGTCAGAAGCCGCATGCAACCCGGGATTAGGGCCCAAACCAGCAGTGGACATTGGTTTTGATGTAATGGAAACCGAGTCATTCACCTGATTCTGCTCCGGCAACTTGATTTTCGGCATAGTAATGTCAGATGTAAATTGCTTCTTATCTACAAAGCTCAGAGCTTCTCCAATCCTCATAAATGCATCTTCGCCTTCCTTCATCGAAGACATGGCCTGAATAAATAGTTCATGATAAATTCACTAAACCATAAGTTAATGTTGCTCACAACTCTTCTAAAAAAACTTAAATGTATTTGCATTCGTTTCCGATGCATCCAAATCCAACTAAGTTAGACCATAAGCTTATAGAAAAGGTGAAAAGATGAGTGTACCTCGATGGCAGCATCGACCATAGCATGTGCTTTCAATCTCGAGCCATTGACAATGTCACCCGCAATAGACCCTACTTCTGGTGTAATTAGAGAACCATCCAAAGAACTTGTCAAGCCACCCAAGAAATCAAGATTAGTTGGAGGATTCTGCCATGGTAATAAATGATTTGCAGGGTAAGTGTTACGCTGTCTCAAGTTAAGTAACGCAGAAGAAGCCTGCAGAAAAATGATCAAAAATGATGTCAAAAGAAGAGAATACGAAATCGGGAAAAAAAATAAAAAGTTGCAATCAAATCTATCATCAATTTTTGGAAGCCACATGCCTGATCACTGGCTTCCTTTAGCTTTACGAGTACTGTGGTAATATGCTTCTTGAAATGTTCTGAACCTTTTAAACAACCATCCGCATTTTGGATTTCGGATATGTCATTGTTAGTATTTCTAAGTTCTGTCAGTAAAGCATCCTGCAATGTTTTATAGATATGTAAAAGATCAGCCCCAGTAACTAATTCTGCCTATATTACACGGATTTTAGGGTAAGTGACAGATATGGATATATGTCTTTATATTACTCCGATTCTTTTTGATTGAAAATACTCAAGTCGAACACTCTTGTTTAACGCATGTTTGGACAAGGTATGAGGATATAACCCTCCAAATACATGAAATATTAGAAAATCTGAATATACCCATGTCAAGAGTGACATAGGTATGAACAAGAGTATATTTTGTCCCAACTCCCCCAAGAGATCCGTATGAAAATATCAGTTTTCGAAGATGGAGATTTTTTAAGGATTCAAAGATGGAGTTATCCACTCGTAAATCAGTTATCAATATGAGCATGCTAATCGGTATTACTCTACCATGAAAAACATCAAGAGCATTAAAATGAATTTCAAAAAGGGTATAAACAATTAAGTCTATCAAATAGCATAATAACCTTTTTGTCCAAAGCACGAGTCAGTTCAGATAAAACTCGTATATCAGCTTCCCTCCCTTGAATATGAGCCATTGTGAGGGGCTGACAATAGGCAGCTTGATGTGCGCTAACAACATTCGAAACAGCTGGCTTACCTTGCAAAACACTATGTTTTGCATCAACCTGACCAAAACACAAAAATGATGCATTGATCACTGGTTAATATTTAACATTAATGCTACATGAATTCTAATTCTAGACCCGATCGTTAACTCCTAGAGGATTTGATCAAACAAGAGAATGTGTGAAGAGAAGGGGTTGGGTGAAGAAAGAAGAAAATTGTCCTCAATTCCATGTGTTAACTCCTAAATAAACCAATTGTTCTCGTGCCATAAAGATACAGAAAGAAGAGTAAGTGATGTATTTGAAGTTTGAACCATGAAAAAGCAGTGTGACCGGCTACAGCATTCTAAGCCTATTTAGTTGAGATTTCAAATCATAAAACAGAGAATAACAAGAAACAAGTTACATCTAAAAAAATAAAATCTATATTAACAAAAGTAAATAATGTTTCTAATTCCTAAGCATCCTAACCTTTATTGGGTTTGTCAACATGTTGACAGGGCTCGTTGCATTTTCCAGACATGCACTTGAAGTGAAAACCTCGAACCCACCAAGCTCTAAATTTCCATTCCCTTGAGTCCCTCTAGGAGTCAAAGAAGATTTATCAAAGGCAAGATTTTGTCTCTTGAGAGTTTCTGACATATTTTCCAATGGATTTAGCGGCATGCAATCAATATCCTGCAATATCATGTATGTGAGTTTTAGAATGAAAGAACGCTAATGGCCAAAATCCAAAGGTTTAACAAATGCAATTACCATGACAAATTCAACTCCTAAGTCTGGACTGTCAAACTGAACTCTACACCTATCATGATCCACCGTAAGTACTTTTCCATCACTAACTTCCCTTGTTTTAGGGTGGATGGCAATTACTCGTTGTCCAACAGCTAAAGGAGGTGCCAAATCCGTGGCAAGTCCTTCCCTTGTACCAACACGTAGTTGAGTATAATGTTGTCTCACAGACTCCCGATATTGTTGAAGTTTTTCTCTCTCTTCAAGTAAAAAGCGTTCAGAAAGCCTCCGCGGTTTGCCAAGGGAACTGTATATACAAGCAATTACATTGTAAAATTTCTGTTGTTCCAAATTTCTCAACAGTAGAGATACTGACAAACTTACCTCCTTATGACACCCCACTCAACACGAGTGAGCCTTGGAATGTGATCCAAGCTGACATGATTTAAATACTCCACAAACTCCCTTTTAGCAAACCAAGCATAATCGATAGGACTGTAAAACCATTCAAAACAGCACCATTGCCGTGCCAGATTGGATGATAGACAGGAAGAGAGTTGGTCCTGAAATTAAATAACGTCAATAAATTAAGCTCAAAATTTTCAAATTTCTTTTTGGATGGAAATGAGTAGAGGAAGATCAGATTCTACCTTTAGTGCCTCTTGTGGAAGAGAATGCTTGTTTGGTAGATTTTTTAGCGAACACGCAGAAGAGTTTCTATTTGTTGAAAGTAGAGCTCTCTTTAGGTTCATTTTACGTCTACTTTGATGCTTAGATGGTAAGTTAATAGGGTTTGAGGCAGGAACTTGTGAAGTCAACACCACTGAATCAATTCCAGCCATTTTTGGATCATCATTAGTGACAGAATCCCCTGGCACTCTGAATGATGTTTGCTGAGCACCAGATTTACCTTTAGTGAGATGTTTGTGTTTCTTCTCTTCCTTAGCCATTTCCTACAAGTTGAAACAGCATCAACCAGGTGATAATATATACCAATTAAAGAATACAAAGTGATTTGCCTTTTTAACTCACTATAAACAAGTACATAAAATGTGACAAGATTCCTACCTCGTTATCAAAACATTTTCTCAAGTGAGAATCCAGTGGAGGAACTTCAGTGCTCGAAGTCTGCAGCTAGAACAAAAGTTAATGTCAGAAATCATGTTTCAAAGTGAAATACTTGCAAGAAAGAATATTCAATGGTTACCTTTGACCCGGATTTTTGTTTTCTTTTCCTCGAGTTATTCGTAGGTTCTTGCTGTTGTTTTGGTTCAGAAACACTGCCATACTTAGCAGAATACCTACCAACAATTGATTTTCGAGAGGTAGCATCTTCAGATCCATTGAGTAAGTTGAGCACCTTTTTATTTGGCCCAGGTTGTTTTGTTTTATCTCTATGATGAATTATAGATGCGGCTTCTGGTAGACTGGACTGGTCATCAGCTTCAAATGTAATTCTATCCTCTTTCATTTTAACAGAAGATTCTAGACGAACATGGAAATAACAACATAAGGAATAAAAAAATGTATCCTTCCAGCATGCAGTAAATAAATGGAGTGGAAAAAACATATAATGAGTGACTAAAACAAGATATGTGACAGGAAACCTGATATCATATCATACAATGAAGTAGAAAAGGCTGAAATAGAGGCAACTGAAACCTACCAGATTCTGTTACTGATGTTGGCAACATTGACGTGGACAAATTGGCTAATGTCAGTAGAGCATCTAGGGAAGGACTATGATCTACATATAGGAAAAGAATGAAATCCAATGATGAGTTTATATATACTATGAAATCTAAAAAGAAAATGGTTGCAAGAAGACCCCTGTGCTTTGAACAATGAAGCAACGTAAAATTCTTTTGTAATTTACTGTTCCTTTTTTCCTTTCTTACTACTTTTTGTGTCTGGATTAGGTAGAATTGTGACATCATGCCATCCCAGATCTCAAGTTCATACCTCCAAAGACAAGCTCTTCGCTTCTCTTCCTCTCAATACATGGTGAATGTTTCTTTTTTGCACTAGAAATCTCCATATCAACTTTCCCTTTGACAGCATTACCGTTACCCATAATTCCTTCGGTGCCACTACATGCTTCTTCACTATCATCAGACAGATTGCTCTTCATCTCTTCAACTTTGATTTTCTTCCTGTGAAAGTTTTTCCCCTTTTGATGAACTTCAACAGTACCAACACCATCCACAACCATCAAAGGGCCTGGATCTCTTACAGAAGTTCCACTTAGAGGTTCTATACCTCCAGTCCTGCCTTTGATCCGGCATTCATATGAAGAACCGTGAAGCTTGGTGTCAGTTGTCTCTGATTGTGGCAACTAATTGCATGCCAAAAGAAAAAATAAACAAATAAATCATTCCACATATAGGACAAGGCAACCAAAACGAAGTTAAAATCCTAAATCGGAGGTCATATACCATCTTATCGTAGCTACGAATAGGTGGGGATCTTCGATGTTCAGTTCTTTTATAAGGTGACCGAGATAAATCAGGTGAGCCTCCCTTTTGCAATGGCCCAGTCAATGTCAGTGCAGCAACATGTTCATCATCCTTATCGTCAGTCTCGTACTTCTTAACTCTTTTGGTCGGTGGAGTAACACTATCAGTATCGTCTCTTCTATATGAAAATGAAACAGGGACGCGGGGAGTCCTTTTCCGACGTGCATGAGGAAGAATCCCTAAAAGAAAGCCAAAACAAGTGAGGACCTTGATCATGATTATGGAGATTATTATGATGAACTTTTGACAACAGTGACAGTTTCTATGCGTGGCAAACAGATTTAAAACATGGCATTATTCCACCTTTTAAGTACAGAAAAAAAAAAACTAAGATCAACTATGATTGCAAAAACATAACCAGAAAGAGTCTGAAATTATGAAAAAGAAAAAAAAATGCAAGCTCCAGTATTAGCTTCTGTTCTTATCATGCTCAAGAGAGATCCTTCAAAAAGAATTGTGATTCATAAAAGCATCTGCACATCCGCTTTTTATAATTGATCAACAATTACAGATTTTTTTTCTTCTCGTGTTATTTCTGTGGATTGAGCAATTGTTGGTGGAAACCTTTATCTACTTCCCTTTCTGATTGATACCACTACGCTTCTCATCTCTGTGACAGACCAAAAATAACTTCAAGCACTATTGTTTGCTTTTCTTCATATATATATATATATATATATATATATATATTTGGGCAAATTCTACCATTTTTAACTCATTCCTTTTCATTCTCCTGGATGCACTTATTGCCAAAAGGAGATATAACTAGGGAAGGAAAATATTAAAGACACTTGTGATAGAAAAAGGAAATAAATTGAAGATAGATACAATTGCGTATTGATAAGAACAATGTATCTTACAATTAAGTCTAGCCCTTTTAAACAAAGACAGGTATTCCTCACTAGATGCAATTGATCGAGGCTGAACAACATCCTCTTTTGAGTTCTCAAGATGAACCTTTGCTTGCTTGCGCTTTTGAGATTTCCGTAGAGAGTCAGAAGGTTTATTTCTCTCTCTTTCAAAATCACTTCCACCCTGTTAGTTGACATGGTACAAAATTTTCAACAGTCTGTCAATAAAGAAAGGACATTAAGTGTTCAATGTATTTTGAGAACCTAAAATGGGAAAGATGTAATTTGCAAAAATACAGTGTATGAGGAAGTAATTTACTTTCAAGGAATGACCTACACAAAAAAGCTTTAATTTATAAGAATGTCGACTGCCGAATCAAATTTGTGGAATAGCTTTAGAGTAACTAACAGCAAGGGGGGGGGGGGGACAAGATTTGTTGAAGCTACAAGATGAGTAATCATATGAAATACTGCAAATATTAGAGATTTCCTTGTAAATATTTCAAAACATCAAATCTAATCTCACCAGGACATTGTAGTGGTCGGTCATCATTGCTATAAGACCAATCACAGAAGCTGTTCCATCTGGCAGGGATAAATAAGCCTGAAATTAAAACAAATAATATAAAACACTTCAAGTTAACAATATTCATAACCAAGTAGTCAAACTGAATCAACTTTCAAACCTCGTCAACATTTAAAGGTCCAAATGAAACTACACCAGCCGGCCTTAAAGCACATGACATGACTCCACATAACCACTTGACTTTAGAAACTGCTTGTTCAAATTAAGCTATAGCAGTGCAAGGATTACCTAAGCGCAATCCTCATCCAGCTTCAATTAAATACGTCTTGAGAAGCCACATTAACTAAGAACTAACAAGTTGGTTTTCCCCCTTTGTAATCTTTTAGAATAATTTATCTTTCTTATGAACTCCCTTGAGTAGTGTAGAAACAATCAGCAGTAAACTATGAGCACCCAAGAATGGAACTAAGAACCCGTCTACCAGATTAGTTCTTAAAGCTACATTCAAGGCTAAACATACCCGATTCATACTGTAAAGGGCTTCCACCATTTCAACAGTCCTATTATGCACAGCAGCAGACACCTAAACAAAATAAATCACAAAGTTAGAAAACAATAATACGAATAAAACATGCTAGTTGGGTTTATAAATACACTGCTCCTGGATGAGATTATCCCCATATAAATGAATGCAGAGAACTAAAAAGAATTTTTTTTTCTTTTAAAATTTCTCAAAATAGATGTATCAGAAATTACCATACCTTCTTCCAATCCTTCCCATACTCTCGGTAAGCCTTATAAAAACGCTCAATCTCGGCTTTGCTCCATTGAGATCCTAGCTTGTCAGTTAATTTCTTCTATATCATAGATTCCATGCATTAAAGAATTAGCAAATGGCATGCTCCACATTAAACAAGCAATAACCGAACGGACAATGGCATACGAATAATTTGATTTACACCAAATAATTGAGAGAAATGACTCAAACACTTACCTTTGGCTTACTCTTTCTTGAATTCCCAGGACTTTTATCAGGGGATACTTCAGATATACTCAAATACTGTCTGTTCACACTTTTAGATTTTCTTGTTGGAGCCATCAGAAACTTTATCTATCAAACATTTCATCAACAAACCCAAACCCAAAAAATGCAATCCATGAGTCAAATAAAGTAGCTGAATAAGATTTTTTCAACTTAATTCTGAGCCAATTAGTATATGAAATGTTGATAAATTAAGCACAATTCAAGGACCCCAGCAGCTAAATAATAGTGCAGAATTTAATACAATTTAAAGACGAAATTTGTTTTACTAATAAATATGAACAACTTTTTTTTTAAGAAATAAATAAATATAAAAAAAAAAGTTCGCGCAAAATTCAAATTCGATATCTGCAATAAACAAATGAAAGAAGGTTCAAAATTTTTAAATTCGGCAAATAAAAATACTGGAATAACTCAAATCCAGGATCAAAATTTTCTTGAATGCGACAAATTTCCTCAAAAAGATACATATTTAAATCTAAGAGAATTCATCAAAAAGATTCTGTAAACCATAGATTTTTTTAATTATATATAACAAAAATTCCAAAAAAAAATATAAAAATGCAAGAACTCAAGAAACGCATAATTCTGTATAAAAAAGGTCAATGGTTGGAAAAACTGCTTCAAACCCAGTAAAGAAAAACCAAAATTACTTCTAAAAACCCAAAAAGATTCAGTCTTTTTAGCCAAACAGATTGTCAAGAAAACCCAAAAGAAACATGGTGTTCCAAAGTATCAGCTTGTAAAACCCTAATTCACAGATCCGAAACAAACCCACTTACCAATTGTCTTCCTTCTTCGATCTGAGCTACACCATGAGGACAAACAAAAGGGTTTTAGAGGGAGAAAACAAAGGAAGTCTACCCCCAAACAAAATAACAAAAAAGAGATTTTTCAAGAAAACAAAATAAAAAATACAAAAGTTTTAAGTTTTAAGAAGAAAAGGAGAGAGATGGTGGCGTTGCCGCGAAACTTGAATACAAAGGTGATTTGGCCAATGAGATTATCCTTTTAAATTTCTTTTTATTTTTAATTTTAATTTGTTTTGTCTTTATATATTTGAATTCTAGTGGGCGGATGATTTCCAAGGTTCTGATGTGGTTCTAATCACCGTACACGTGGCTAGATGGAAGAATTAGGGATTTAGGACGGTTTGATTTTTGTGTTGTTGGCTTAGATATATGTGGATGACCATAGCGGATTAAATTTAAATATGTACTTTGAGGCTAAATTGCCAAACCAGTCCCTTCTTTTATATGTAATTTTGCTGAAATCCCTGGAAATTTTAAAGTTTAAAGCATTGGTTTAATTTCTTTTTTACACACTCATTTTAAACATTTTATCAAAAAACTCACCAAATTGTAGAATTTTAGAGGCGAAGGTGATACATTAATTTAAAATTTAAAATAATCATGTAAATATAATTGTGATAATAGATAAGTTATGAGATTAAAGGTGTTTACGGATCGAGTCGGGATAAATTACAATTTAAAAAATTCAAATTTTTTATCTAAATCATTTCAGTCATTTTCGAATGTTTATATAACTCATTTTATTATTTAAAAATGATAAAAGTATAAAAAGAAATATGTATTATAAATATTAATATTAAATGCTTTAATAGTGAAAAATATTAGTTTAATTCGACTAGTGAAGTTTTAACAATTAGAGTGTATATAATTCGATTAATTAATCGATTACTAAAATTAACTTAAAAAAATAATATATCAAATATATATTTAAGTACAATATCATTTTTTTAATTAGTTAATAGTGATTACAGTAGTATCTGTTCTAGAATATAATCTCTTACCATTTGACATTGATCGCTCAATCATTCTGCTGGTATTACTGGTGCTCGAACCCTTGATCTCTAAAAAGAATAATTGTTCCTTTAATCACTTGGACTAAAGGGTTCGTAAAAGAACAATATCATTTTATATATGTATTTAGTAAATTTGTATTCTACTATTTTTTTTAATATGCTATTGTTTTTGGTGTTGGTTTATTATAGTATTGATATTGTATGACTAAAATTATTATATTTTTATTATTTTTCTAAAATTAGTGATATTTTTTATTATCAATCGAATTAACTAAAGTTAGTTCAATTTAATGAATTGTTTTCTTAAATGGTCGGTTCAAGTAAAGATTAAAGTATTTAAATTTTGAGAAATTCAATTAATGATAATAGTGTAATTCGATGAATAATTAAACAGATGATTTAGATATTATTATTAACAATTACTGTACCGAATAATTTTACTTTTATAATTAAATTATCAAAAATTTAATTCGAGTCAATATGGTACATACACATTTAAAAATGTTCAACTTGATACCAAATAATTTTATTTTTAAATATGCAATGCGATACTTATATTTTGACAAATTATTCAAGATAACATTTGAATTATTATTTTATTATTTTTATAAATAATATAATGAGTCATATTCATCTAATAATTTTTTCAATTCAACCTATGAAAAGTTGACACGTGAAAATTTTCACGATAAATCGACGTCGATACTAAATATTATGCGGAAAATATAAATACCAAAAAGGAAATATTTTCTTTCCAAATTAGACATTTTAAAAGCAAAGAATTATATTAAATATTTTATCAAAATATAAATACCACATTAAATATTTAAAAATACTCCAACTAAATTAAATATTTTTGTGAAAAACTCAAAGTATAAGCACCAAATATAATATTATTCCAAATTTAAAACTTGACTAGATTGGTCTCAGGAAAATTCTTTCTTGTTTAAGCTTAACCCGAACCGGGTTTATGACAAACATACGATAATATTTTAGTTTGACATAAAGATAATTTTATCCTTTAACGTTTATATTTTTTTATTATTTTGGTCTTTATTTTTTTTGGATAAATTTAACCCCTAACTTATATCTTTTTGACAAATAGTTTATTTTTTAACTACCATGATAACTGGACCGTTAAAAATCTAACGATAATGACATGTCATATGCATATGATAATATATTTTAAATTATATGGCATCTAACCTATCAAATACGTATATATATGAAATATAATTTTATTTCAATACGAAATATAATTAAAATTCAAATAAAATATTAAAAATTAATTAATTCTAAAATAAAATACTAAACATTCATTGAATTAATTAATTTTTTAATATTTTATTTGAATTTTAATTGTTTTATATTTTATATTGAAATAAAATTATATTTCATATATATATATATATATGTATTTGATAGGTTAGATGTCATGTCATTTAAAATATATTATCATATGCATATGATATGTCATCATCGTTAGATTTTTAACGGTCCAGTTATCATGTTAGTTAAAAAATAAACTATTTGTCAAAAAGATATAGGTTATAGACTAAATTTTTTCAAAAAAAATAAAACCCAAAATAAAAAAAAATATAAACGTTAATAGTTAAAATTATCTTTATGTTTTTTTTAGTTTTTAAGGGTTTATACACTTCATTTACATGTATTTTTTACTTTGAATATTTCTAGGTTATTTATACGTGTAATTCAATTAGAATTAAAGTTTTATATGTTTAATTATATTAAATTGAAATTAATATAATGAATCGTAAATCTAATTAAAGTTTAACCGTAAATTTAAGATTTATCTTTTTTCTAATTATTATATTTAAAAATCTATTGTCGACTAAATTTTAGCTACAACAATAATTTTAAAAAAATAACTTAACGATGAATTTTATAAAAGATATTCAAATATTAATTTGAAATTCGAGTTTGATGATGAAATGTTATCATATCAAAATTTAAACTATGGTCTATTTTTTTTTATCTCTTAAATCTTTAGCTTTTAATTTTTTTTTGAAAAAAATAATTAAATAAGATTAAAAATGTCGATTGTTATGCCTCGTCAGACTTATGTATAAGATCTCAATATCTATAATAAATAATTTATTAATTAATTTAATGTGATAAAATATTTGATTTTTAAATAAAATTAATTAGTCAAATATATTTAACTGATTGACTAAATTATTTATCTTTATTTTTTTATTTTCTTAGATTAAGGGTTCAAGGCCTTTTTAAATAAGATTAAAGACTTACTCATAAGAACGGATCTTTATAATATAATTTAAAAGATTAATTTAAAATTTTCAAAATAAATTAAGGTTAAAGTAAAGTTTTTAATTACTTTACTAAACGATAAACTTTTTAAAGATTTATGGAGAGTTAATTTTTAATTTCTCAACGTTTTTCTAGAGAGGCCAGATTTTCTATCGATGGTTCAATTATTAAATATTATAAATAAAAATAAATTAAATTTGAAAAATCAACTTTTATGATAAAACTTTATAATACCATATTCAAATCAATTAACCTTTGGATGACCTCCTTTAGCTCATGGTTTCGAAATCGTAAAAATTTGTGTACATATCTTTTTCCTTACGTTTTTTATAAGCCATTGTGTATACTTTATAAGGAATTGTGTACATACACAAATCCTTACAATTTTTGTGTCATATTATGTGTACTCGTAGTCAATTGTGTATGTACACAAATCCTTACCCTTGGATGCCCTCTTTTAGCTCATGGTTTCGAAGTCGTAAGAATTTGTGTATATACCTTTTTCATTACAGTTTTCGTAAGCCATTGTGTATACTTTGTAAGGAATTGTGTATGTACACAAATCCTTACCATTTTTGTGTCAATTTATGTATTCTCGTAATGATTTATGTATGTACACAAATTCTTACGTTTGTAACAATTTATATATGTACCGTTTTTCTTACAGTTTTTGTAAGGATTTATGTATGTACACAAATCCTTACATTTGTAATAATTTTTGTATGTACCGTTTTTCTTACAGTTTTTATAAGAAATTGTGTATATAGTTCGTAACCAATTGTGTACACAAATGACAGGGTAAACCGGTCAAGATTTTTTTTATACCTTTTTTAAAGGTCTTCTCCTAGAATCACCCTAACATGTACATCCTTTCCACTTTCCAGTTAAGCAACTGACTTGACTTATCAAAAAAAAAATCACATAATATTTTTTAAGCAAAATAAATTTGGTAAAGTGCAACGAAAGTCACTCAATTATAGTTAAAGTTACGTTTGGATCATTCAATTATTAAAGATTACATTTGGGTCATCTAATTATTAAAATGGTTACATTTAGATCACTCTACCGTTTAAAATTAAACACCGTTAGATTAGATCATCATTAAATATTTTATATTAATAAAAATTACACGTGGGTAAGAGCTGCAACAGATTAACCACAATGTTTGGAATTTGAGTGATAAAACTATGTGTATTCGCCATTATGGCTGCATCCCAGACCTGTTGATCACTTGCATCCATGTTTCCTACTTTGATATTATCCTTGATGTTACCAGAAAAGAGTGATGGTTCTTGGAATACTGCTCCGATGTTCTTTTGGAGGAACCTTAAATCGAGATCCTTGATGTTATGATTGTCAATGAGAATCTCCCCTACAATGTGTAAGCACAGATTGTTGGACATAAACCTTACTTGAATGAAAACTGCAGGTATTTGCATAAAAGAAAAAGCAAACCTTTGGAGGGATCATAAAACCTTTCAACTAAGGAGATAACTGTACTCTTTCCACAACCACTTCTTCCTACTAAAGCAACCATCTTTCTTGCTGGAATTGACAATGAAAATCCTCCAAGGATCGGTTTTTCTGTCCGAGAAGGGTAAGCAAAGTATACATCATGCATTTCGATGTTCCCACTGATCTTATAAAATTCCTCCTTCCCCCTTGAATCATAGCTTATAGACAGCTTTTTTTGGATCACCTTGAAAACCTCGTACCCTGCAGCCTTTGCTTGATTGAATATTTGTATGTCTGGTGCAACAAAAATAAGTGATCTGCAAGTTTAAACAAGCTGGTATCACATATATGTATAAATACTTGGAGACCGGATTGAAACAGTTTTAACTCGGGGGTTTTCTTACACGAAACCGAAGAGAATGCACATCACCGCAACGATAACATCGCCCCCTTTAGCTTCCCTGGAAGTCACTGCAAGAGCTCCAATCCATATGATCAAAGCCCAAGAACAAAAGGTCACAGATTGTAACATGTCGATTCCAACTCCTTTTATCAGTGCTTCTCCTTCGGATAATGAGAACAACTTCTCCATGTGGTTAATCTGTTGCAGCTCTTACCCACGTGTAATTTTTATTAATATAAAATATTTAATGATGATGTCATCTAACGGTGTTTAATTTTAAACGGTAGAGTGATCCAAATGTAACCATTTTAATAATTGGATGACTCAAATGTAACCTTTAATAATTGAATGATCTAAACGTAACCTCAACTATAATTGAGTGACCTCCGTTGCACTTTACCCAAATAAATTATATCTAAAATGTAAAATGACATAATTTTAATAAAATATTATTTTTTATCCTTAAAACTCTCTTCTATGTTTCAACGGTGAAATAATATTGTAACCCCCTCGACCCGGCCTAGTCGCAAGGCCGACCCGAGGTGGCTACACGGGGATTATCGAAGCCAAGTCCGAAGACCCGACTCCAATAACCAACCCTAGAAAGCCTTTCCGAGCTCAAACGACCAACGTATCTGCACACGGGCTCTAAACCAACCTTATTGGGCTTGCCGAAAGCCCGAAGGCTCAAAACGACATTGGCGTATTGGTACAAGGTGAAACCGAAAGCCCCTGCATCTGGACGAATTTTAAAACACAAACAGCTAAGGATTAACCCAACAATCACATACAAGCATACTTAACATGCATAAGACATTATAGAACTCAAGGATCAGGTTACACATGCTTGAAACTCATACACATCCATTCAAATCATGCTCAAGCAACAAGAAATAGAGTTCATACATAAAAGAGTTCAAACAACATCAAAGATAATATCCACATAACTATAACTTCAAAACATAAATCAATATGCTAACTCAAGGCAACCATGGCGAATATAAACCATGCATGAAATCATCCAAAACATAAGTCAACATAGGAGTCAAATAACGCTCCTAAACAACATAGCATATCCCATTGCTAGCTAATACATTACTGTAACTAAATCATACTTGAGCTAACGAGCAACACGCTTGGACGCCCTTCCTCACACCGTGCTAACTCCCGAGCTAACGATCTGCATTGTCGGAAAACGAGAGCGTAAGCATAAATGCTTAGTGAGTAGAACTCAAAAACATAACTACGACAATGCATGGTTCAAGCTTTATTTGAAAATAAACACTAACATCATTATATGCATCTAACATCATAGCATCTTACAACCTACAAGAGCAACCAAAGTCCACAACATAACATAAAAACACATATTCATAGTAATTAAGATAAGTATGTTGGCAAACTCGGTTATTAACCACTGATATGCGGAAACGTCTTACACGCATACGAATTTATCTGACACGGTCGAATTTATCTTACACATATACGAATTTTCTGACACGACCAAATTTATCTGACACGTATTTAAATTTTGTCTCATAGTGCACTATTTTTACATCCTATTGGTCGACCAATTATACCCGGTATGACTCAACGAATATCAACATCATTACCATAATATTATCTTACAACATCTCATGGCTTACAATGTCTTACATAATCACCTGGCCATAATCTTACCATACGCAAGTGGTCTTACTTACTACTTACAAGCATAACCTGCAACATCTTACAGTTACCTTACAAATATCTCACATGGCATATTAACATGTCATTAATCAATAGATAATCAACACAACTCAACATAACAATTAACATGTCATCAACAACAATTAAACACAACAAGCTTTCCAATCTTTACCATCTAACAAACATACAAGGTAAGTAAAAAAAAGTAGATCTTACTCTTGAGTTTGGATTAGCTTATCAAGCTTAATTCAAACTCCCAAAATCTTCCTTGAACCAAAACCAAGTTCAAAACATTTTTCCACTCACCACACAACTCTAACGGTAGCCAAATCGAGCCCCGAACCTTCCGGAATTGTACTCGAATCACCCGGAACCAAATGTGCTGCTTCAAACCAACCATAATTAAAGTATTAACCTCATAATCAACCACAAATTCACTGTTTTACATTAGCTCACAAATCCATAATATTTTCTCAACAATTTAAAGCCAAAATCATCCCAAATATTCTCATTTTCGTACTTAAGCAAAGCACAACCATTACCCTTCAATTTAAACACCTAAAACACTTCAAAACATGTCTAAAAAATCACTCACATATAGTATAACCATCGGCCCTTCATTTCCACACTAAAACACCCCAAAAACACTTTCAAAAATTGTTTAATGCAGCTAGGGGTGTGCATTCGGTTCGGTTAATTCGGTTAACCGACCGAACCGAAATTATTTCGGTTAATTCGGTTGGTTAATTTGTGGTAAATTCGGTTAATGGTTAATTTTTTTTGATAATTCGGTTATCGGTTAATTCGGTTCGAAATCGGTTAATTAACCGAATTAACCGAAATTATATATATTAAATATTATATATATTATATATATTTATTTTTAGTCATTTAACTTTTAAAATATTATAAAATGTTCATTAATTTTTTTTATATTATAACATGGTCACTAAATTTTGTATTAAATTAGTATAAAATAAAAGTTTAGTGACTAAAAAATTATTTTAGCTTAATTCAGTGACCTATTATATAATTTAACCAAAAATTATAATAAATTTCGGTTAATTCGGCTAATTAACCGAAATAATTTCGATTCGGTTAATTCGGTTAACAAAAATTCGGTTCGGTTAATAGTTAAGATTTTAAAATTTTCAATTAATTCGGTTTTGGGTAATTCGGTTCGGTCACCGACCGAATTACCCGAATGCTCACCCTTAAATGCAGCCACTTCGGGAATTCAATTATCTACCTCATTTAACTACTCAAAATCCATCCTTTAACATTCTCAAAACACCTACCAAAGTTCTATATACGTTCAGCCCTTTATTTGCAACAAAATCCAACCAAAAACTCAACCACAACAACTCTAAAAATCCTCCATAAGACTAGTTTCGGGTTTACTAAGATTAAACCATTTTTCTAACATGTTTTAACTTCATTAAAGAGTTCAAAAGCATCCTTAAACCTTGTTTTACTAAGCCCATTCGAAATTTCAACAAAATCCTCACTTTTCTCATCAAATCTTAAAAAATAGAGATTCTCCAAGACTTGATAAAAATAAGATTTTTTAACTATCAAAAGATAGGAAATTAAAAGAACAAGTCAAATATGAAATTACCTTTTGAAAAAGCTCTTGGATGATGTTGGATGATGAAGAAATAAAGAATGAGGGTTTTATAGAGTTTTTAACTTAGTTTTGAAGAAGATGAGAAGAAGGGTGTTTTGATTCTTCAAAACCCTTATAATTTTATTAATGGCGTGTCTGTAAATATTGTGAACTTTTATAAAAATCATCTCATTAATTAAAATTAACCCGAAACTAATCCTAGTTTAGAGTCTAATAACTCCTAAGCCCAAAACCGGGGTGTTACAAATATGATTAGGGTCGGGTATTATTCGATTTTAACCGAATTAATTGATCAAACCAAAATTATTTCGTTTAATTTGATCGGTTATTTTTTGGTAAATTTGGTTAACGGTTATTTTTTTTAAAATTAAGTTATCAGTTAATTCGGTTCGAAATCGATTAATTAATCGAATTAACTGAAATTATTATATATTAAATACTATATATATATTACATATATTTATTTTTAGTCATTTAACTTTTGAAAAATTATAAAATGTTCATTAAATTTTTTATATTATAAAATGGTCACTAAATTTTGTATTAAATTAGTATAAAATAAAAGTTTATTGACTAAAAAATTATTTTAGCATAATTTAGTATCCTATTATGTAATTTAACCAAAATTTACAATAAATTTCGGTTAATTCGGCTAATTAACCGAAATATTTCAATTCGGTTAATTTGGTTAATTCGGCTAATGACCAAAATAATTTCAGTTCGGTTAATTCAGTTAAAGGTAATTCGGTTCGGTTAACTATTAAGATTTTAAAAAATTTGGTTCAACCACTGACCGAATTAACCGAATGCACACCCCTAAATATGATTTAGACTAAAATCAAAATTTGATGATATAATTAGATAAATTTAAAAGTTGGTGACAAAAACGAATCACCTCTTATAATTAGATGTTACCTGACATAATTTATCCTTTAAATTAAAATCACCCTCAAATTCAAATCTAATGGATAACTTATACCTAAATTTGATACAAACAAATGAACACACACGTGTGCACGAGTTTTCGTGAGAAGCTAATAGCTTGCCAAGAAAAACTCAGTATTTCAATCCAATCAACGACCCTCGCCAATTTCCCGGTGTCGTTATATTCTACTTCCATAAAAACGACACAGTTTGAACAAACTCTCACAAATTCACGGTTCTCTTCTCTCACAGATCTGAATACCTTATCGTCTCCGTGCGAGATTTTTTTTTCTTTTAATTTTTGTTCTCTTTTGTTCTTTGTTTCATTTGAAATTTGCTACGACAAGCTATGCAGTCCGTACAAACGCAGGCGATACGCCCTCTATCTCTCCACGCTTCGCTCTCGTCTTCTCGTCTCCCTTTCTTCTCAATCTCATTCCCTATTTTCCGCAGATTCAAAATCAATCACGCGATTTACAGTAAATCACGAAAAGGTCCTTCGTTTTTGACGCTACGGTGCTGTGGTTCTTCCGGTGGACCTGTTACCGCCAAGCCTTCTTGGGAGCTTCGTCGAAACCGTGACGCTCAAGAACCGGACGAAAAGGTTGTCGCTCTTCGCGGATTGTTTTCCAAGCCGGGAGTTGGAATCGATGCTTATATCATTCCTTCTCAGGATGCTCATCAGGTTTGAATCTCTATTTCTTCTTCAATTCCCTTTAGTCCTTAAAGAGAAATGATTAGCTTTGTTTATCGTGTTTTTGATTGTTTCGTATGGAGCTTAAAATTCGGTGTAATTGAACGAGCCAAGCTTAAGCTTGATAGAGTTTCATTTCTGAATTAAAAAATGCATCCGAGATAAAAATGGTCAAACTCGTAGAATTAGGTTCACTTACTGGTAGAAAAACGAGCTGGATTCGAATGCTGGACTTCAAACTCATTAAAAACAGAAAAGCTCGGTTAAGATTTTGAGCTATTCTATTCGAATTAAGTACTCGGTTAAGCTCACTTGACTGAGCTGAATTTGATTCTTTTTAATGTTGAATTTGAGTAGCTTACTATTAAGATAGTATTACTGCTTAGATGTCTATAAACTGTCACATATTTCATTGCATTTTTATACTTTGAAATAGAGATACTTGAATGTACTTTTGTATGTGTTTCTCTGTTGATCTCGAATTCATCTGCATTTTGTTGGATTCAATAAGTTTTGAGCTTGTTTTAAGCATAATTTAAGTGCTTCCAGGTACCGTTTGATAAACTAAAGAAAGTGTTGATTTTTTGATTAATTGTTTAGCATGCTACTGAAGAATTAAAGGTTTAGTAGATTTTTTTATTGAAATTTTAAAGGAAAATTATTTTTAGCCTATAGAAGTTTAAAAGGAAAGATGTGATTTCTACACACGATTAATCAAATGCAATGGTTAAGAGAGAGAGTCATACAAAATTATAATTTTCGATGGTTTATCAAACACGCTATTATGTATTTTTAGTTTTTTACTACTGATCATTTTTGAAAACTTCATCATTAGGGTCATTAGCATTATTTGAAATGCTACTACTATCAAACATATATTGCATTAGTTTAATTTCTTGTCGGCATGGTTTCCAGAGTGAGTTCATTGCTGAATGTTACATGAGGAGAGCCTATATATCAGGCTTTACTGGAAGTGCAGGGACCGCTGTTGTCACAAAGGATAAAGCAGCTTTATGGACTGATGGTCGTTATTTTCTGCAGGTTTTTCTTTTTTCTTACAAGCTTTTTAAATTCATTTTAATTGAATTCTATCTAGTATAATGCGCTATGGCTAAATGTGGGTTGGTTAATGTTTTTCTTCTTTATTCTGTATTTAGGCTGAAAAGCAGTTGAGCTCAAGCTGGATTCTCATGCGCGCGGGTAGTCTTGGAGTCCCAACAACTAGTGAATGGCTTAATGATGTTTTAGCTCCTGGTGGCAGAGTTGGCTTTGATCCTGTTAGTAATCTTTCAATCTCCTAAATAGTTGCTTATGTTGCTTTGACATTTCATTCTTCTAGAAGTATGAATGTCCAACATTCATACACATATTTAGACTTTGGTGTAGGGATATGATCCTTCAAGGAACCTCCAAATACGTGGAAGTAGCCCTATGTTTGACACTCACACCTAAGTCTATGTAACATAGATGGCTTCATCTAGCTTAACATTTTCAATGAATATTCTCATTATTCTTGCCTGGTTGTTTCTGATGATGTCTGATAATTTGAAGGGGTCAGTTTCTTTTTTCTCATGATGCTGCAGAAGAATTGAAGGAAGCCATATCCAAGAAGAATCTTGAGTTGGTTTACTTGTATGATTTAAATCTCGTGGATGAAATATGGAAGGAATCAAGGCCGAAACCTCCAAACAAGCCAATTAGAGTCCATGATATGAAATATGCTGGTTTAGATGTGGTGTCCAAGTTATCTTCCCTGAGGGCTGAACTAGCTGGCACTGGTGTATCTGCAATTGTTATATCCATGCTTGATGAAGTTGCCTGGTTGCTGAACTTGGTATTATTCATACATACGTTGTTGTTATTTTTGTAGAACAAAGATGTGATAGACTGCTGTCAATATTTGTTAGATTGCTGGTTACTTTAGAAGAAAATCCGGTTGTTCAATTTTCTAGGAGATAGATATAAATGGATAGAATAAATTAATCATCTATATTGCTATGACTCTTTCAGTTTTCTTGAGGTACTTTTATCCTGCATGTCTTATGCATATTTGGACATGGATATGGGATAAAACCTTCCAAGCACATGGGAAAAAACTAAAAAAATATTTCAAATACATATTCTTATCTGGCATTCACACTTGAGTTTGAGTAATATAGCATTCAATGATTCCCTTTTTTTCCCCTCTAAATCCTCTATAGAAATAACACCTTGCATCTTCTTCTGCAGAGAGGAAGTGATGTCCCACATTCACCTGTTATGTATGCGTACCTGATTGTGGAGGTTGATGGGGTAAAGTTGTTTGTAGATAATTCTAA
Organism: Abelmoschus esculentus; assembly: GCA_035048815.1. Lineage (NCBI taxonomy): Eukaryota > Viridiplantae > Streptophyta > Magnoliopsida > Malvales > Malvaceae > Abelmoschus > Abelmoschus esculentus. The sequence continues at coordinate 25,056,455 of JAUCBN010000004.1, forward strand.
AGTCACCCCAGAAGTGATGGATCATTTGAAGAATGCAGGTGTAGAATTAAGGCCGTATGACTCAATCCTTTCTGAAATAAAGAGGTGTGTTTTAGGTGCCTCTTATTATTATGTTGTTCTAACATATAATGAAAAGGCAGCTAGAAAATATGTTTATCTTTGTCCCAAACTGAAAAAAAATCAATCAGATATATTCTTAGCCAGTTTCATCAGATGTGCCGAGGCAAATTTATTTTAGAAATAACCACAGTTTTTTTTTCAGGCTTGCAGCTCAAGGTGCTCGCCTATGGTTTGATACATCATCCGTGAATGCTGCTATTGTGGAGACATACAAGTCTGCTTCGGATAAATATCTAACTGATCATGGGAGTCGGGGAAAAATAAAGAATAAGAAATATGATGAGTCCAATGGTCTCTCTGCAGGTCCTTCTGGTGGAGTTTATTTGCGATCCCCAATCTCCCTGGCAAAGGCCTTGAAAAATCCTGCTGAATTAGAAGGGATGCAGAATTGTCACTTGAGGTAATTGATTTCTCCATGAAATGATAATACCATTGAAAATTTAAATCCGTGAAACAGTGGTATTTTGAGGTCAGTCCTTTCAGGAAACATCTATGTTTTATGAATTTTATTCATCCTCCCTTTCCTTTTTGTGATCAAAGAGGACATCTACTGTAGTCTTCTGACATGCATGCCATAGCCCGTCTCTGTGAGAGCTTACTTCACCTTAGCTTAACGCTTTTGTCTACAAGAAAAAAGATATAATAAGTCAATAAAGATCATTTAATAATTATGTTTATCGTGACATACATGCAGGGATGCAGCAGCTCTGGCACAATTTTGGTGCTGGCTGGAAGAGGAAATCCATAAGAATGTGAAACTTACAGAGGTGGATGTTGTGGACAAACTTCTTGAATTTCGTTCGAAGGAAGACAGTTTCCTAGACACAAGCTTTGATACAATAAGTGGTATATTAATCTTGATTACCTCTTTTCCATCTTCTAGACGTTCAACTCTAAGGACATTTTCAATTTGTTGAATACTGGAAAATAATTTTGCACGCTGTTTCTATTTTGGAGAGGATCATGTAAACTAATAAACTTTGCAACCAAAAATCGAATCTGATTTTTTTTGATGCATGAATCTTATTTTTAATTTATAGTTTATTGTTAACATTTCGAATGATACCGCAGGCTCAGGTGCAAATGGTGCTATTATACACTACAGGCCTGAACCAGAAAGTTGTAGCATTGTGGATCCAAATAAATTGTTCCTTTTAGATAGTGGAGCTCAATATGTTGATGGAACAACTGACATAACAAGGACGGTCCATTTTGGTGAACCAACTGCCAGGGAAAAAGAATGCTTCACCCGAGTTCTAAAGGTGCGGCTTTTATATTTGATCTATCTTGTTGGTAGCATAGGAGCTACATTTATGAGTTCCGTGAAGAGATCGAGTGATCCATTTGCCAAAGTTTTCTATCCGAGTTATTTGGAATATTAGAGAATATTGGTGAATTCTATGTTGCTTCGAATCTTCGGTTTTTCTTGAAGCATCAGTCTTGAAATTTGGCGGCATGATATTTGATCATTTTTTCAGTCTTGAAATTACCTTGCATGATATGATTTTCGTCGCTAGTTACCGTTTGATTATTTTGGTGTTTCCTAATACACCATCGAATTGCAGGGTCACATTGCTCTTGACCAGGCAGTATTCCCCGACAACACTCCAGGTTTCGTGTTGGATGCATTTGCTCGCTCTGCTCTCTGGAAGATCGGACTTGATTACCGTCATGGTATTTTTCCCATCTCTCTGTTAGACTTCTTACATTATTAAATGCATGGCCGGCGATCAACTGATTATGATTATCCTGCTCCTTTTATACAGGCACAGGGCACGGCGTTGGAGCTGCGTTGAATGTCCATGAAGGCCCACAAAGTATAAGCTATAGATATGGAAACACGACTCCCCTAATTAAAGGCATGATTGTTAGCGATGAACCTGGTTACTACGAAGACCATGCCTTCGGCATTCGGATTGAGGTACAAAGTAATCCAGTCGTATTTCTTTGTTCATAAACATTATATTAGCTTCAAGAATTCTAGCTAATTAAACTTCTTATGAATTCATTTAATCGCTCTCAAAACAAGAGTTCTAGTCGGTCCATGGCCATGCCATGCTTAGTTTGAATCACCATGGTAACTGAAAGTTTGAGCATAAATTTGTAGTTTATTTTCTAATGAATCCTCTTGTTACTGTTTGAGAATCATATTCAAATACATTTAATTAGTCCAAATTTTAGTCGAATCGAGTTTTTATAACTAATTTGGGCTTTTTTTCATCTTGCAGAATCTCCTCTATGTGAAAGAGATTAATACACCAAATCATTTTGGAGGAATCGAATATCTCGGATTCGAAAAACTAACGTTCTTCCCTATACAGGTATGCTGCCGATCTCTTCATATTGTTATTCATGCCTTCTCTGAACCTTTGATTTGAAAAAAATCTTAAAAAACGTATTTGGTATATAATTTTTCAAAATAAAAATAACATTCAATTATTAAATAATTTAATGAAAACATTATTATTATTATTAAATAATTTTAAAATTAATAAAAAATTGATATTAGAAGGATTCAAACTCAATAGAGCTAAATTTGAAAAATCCTTGTTTTTTCTTTTTTACTTTCTTAAAACATTTTAACAAAAATATTAAAAACATCTCTTTTATGTTTTAAAATTCAAAAAAAATCAACCAAACAATTTTTTTTTTGTCTTTCATTTTCTAAAATCAAATAGACTTTTTAAACTTATATAATTTCGAGTTTCATTCTTTTTATTGTGATTATATTTGATTATTAGGCAAGTCAAAATTAGTTGAGATAGAGTTTTTAACTCTGGATCTAACCCAATTGGCTCATATAATCATGCTTAATATGCCAAAAGAATTAACTCGAACCATAATGTCTGGAATCCAATTAAAAGATCGAAAATTTCAACTACAGCTGAACTCCATTTTTACTTTGATCTCATTATTTTACAGTGTAAAAAGCAAACATTTGGTTAGGGTTCGTTTCAGTTTTTTGTTCAGTTAGAGAGGTTACTTTTAACTTATGTCTGTTCCTCAAAATGCAGACTAAACTGGTCGACTTATCGTTGGTCTCCGACGACGAGATCGAATGGCTCAATAATTACCATTCCCAAGTCTGGGAAAAGGTTGGTTTTTCACCGTTAAGATTTCATTACTTTTCATTAAACCATTTGAAATAAGAGAGATAGATAGACTCCCTCGGTTGGTTATTAGGTTATTCTGTTTTGGGTTTTACGAGACGATGACCGGCTAACGGTCTTTTTCAGGTTTCGCCATTGCTGGAAGGTTCGGCTCGCCAATGGCTTTGGGACAACACTCGAGCAATTCACAAGCAGTGATTCCGGTACCCAAGTTTCCATATGTTTTAAATTCACTTATTAATAGAGGTTTAACATTCAATATATAGGGAAAATTCTATAACGGGCGTCGAACATTGCTCAACACCACTATCGATGAACATTGATAAACACCATTAAACTAATTAATAAAGATTAAAGATCACAAGGACTCAATATATAATTAATAAATATTTAAAATAAAATTTTAATTAAATTATTTTTTATAAAAAAAATTACATGAATGATCATCCAACTATCATTCATTTTTTGAGTTAGTCACTAAACTAATTTTTTTTCATCAAAATCATCATTAACGTTTTATTTCATTATTATTTTGGTCATCGGCTGTTAAATATTTAACAAAGATGTGACATCACATGGTTTAATAAAAATTTTAGTTCTTAAAATTATTACATTATATCAAATTAATCCAAATAAAAAATAACTCATCAAATATTTTAATTAAACCTTAAATTGTTCATCCTTTTCTTTTTCTTCTTGCAATACTACTTTAAAAATTAATTTGTAAATTCTCTCTTTATTTTTTTTTTGTCTTTGAAACTTATTAAATTTTAGATTATAAAAAAATATTTTAATTTTATAATTTATTCTTTTAAAATTTAAGTTAAAATAATAGTTTTTTTCTTCGAATCGGTATAACATTTTTGTCGAATATTTTTTTTCAGTCCAAAGAAGGTTGTGTTTCGGCATCTAAGAAGTCACTGATACTAAATTTGGGTGAAGTTGTAAAAATATCCATATAAAGATTAAAAAGTTGGACTGCTCAATAAAAATTTATGTGAAACCAAATTTTATTTAATCTCAAGATTTGTGTGAAGTTGTAGGAACATCTATATGAACATTCAAATTTGTGTGTAGTTGTAGGAACATTCATATGAAGATCAAAAATTTTATGTGAATTGATAAATCAAATTTTTTATAGATCCGATAAGCATAGAAAATGATAGAAAAATATATATATACTAGTAATTTGGAAAAAGTCAAAGAAGTTATATTAGATTTTAAAAGAACAAATCATAAAATTAAAGTGTTTTTCTATAATCTAAAATTTAATAAATTGTTCAAAGACACAAGAGAAATAAAGAAAAAATTGATAAATTAATTTTTTAAAATAATATTGCAAGAGAACAAAAAATTAAGGTTTATTTCAAATATTTGATGAGTTATATTCTATTAGAATTAATCTGATATAATATAATAATTTTATAAACTAAAACTATTATAAAATTTTTATTAAACCATGTGATGTCACATCTTTGTTAAATATTTAATAGCCGATGATCGAAATAATAATGAAATAAAACGTTAACGATGCTTTTGATGAAAAAAAATAGTTTAGTGACCAACTCAAAAAATGAGTGATAGTTGAATGATCATTCATGTAGTTTTTCTTATAAAAAATAATTTAATTAAAATTTTATTTTAAATATTTATTAATTATATATTGAGTTCTTATAATCTTTAATTAATTTAATGGTATTCAACAATGTTCGACGCCCGTTATAAATTTATCCATTATATAGACATCTAAATTTTTTATTCGATAAACATTAAATTATTAATTTTTTAATTAATTCAATTACTTAATTTTAATTAAGTTCAATTAACAATTTTTTTAGAAAAATTAATTTTTTTTCAGAGTTTATCAAAATTATTATATTATATTTATTTATTTTTAATCTTAAACTATTAAAAATTATAAAATAATCATTAATTTTTAATATATTATAAAATAATTATTAAACTTTTATCAAATTAATCTAAAATAAAAATAAATTTAAAATTCTGTTAATTAAAAATAGATAAAATTAATCAAAATAATTTTGATTAATTCGGTTTGATCGCCGACTAAATTAATCGAATAACCACTTCTAAATGTACTCCCAAGTTGGAACAAAATCCTGAAACACTGAAAAGAAAGAGAAAAAAACTAGCCCGGATAAAAAACTTGTTTGGCTATTCTCAAATAAAATAAATTATAAAAAAACAAATTTATTTTGGAAATAAATATGAATATATGTTACAACAGGGAATTTCATTGAAACACACGTTTCTGAACATGGCTATCTGCTAGCCATTGAGCAGGCATGTAAAACTACAACGATCATACATTTATTGGATCGTATCAAACGGACAGAAGTCGTACCTTTTTAATCACCCTTTAGGGTTTTCTTTGAAGTGGCAGTTGGTTTCGAGTTATATTTTTGAGGGTGTTGCTTCGGATATAGAAAGCTCCGCATACATGATGGATATGGCTTTCGCAAAGTACTCCTTTGCTTGAGGCCGCTTGATCTGCATAAACAATAATACGCTTTCTTTCAATGAGAAAACGTTAAACGGGACGAATGTGCTCATCATTTGTCAAGTCGACCTTGAGCTGAGTTGAACTCGAGTATCTCAAGACATAACTTAATCTTTAAAAAATATGCCTAATGCAAAGTTCCGAATCTCGACCCAAGCCTGAACTCGAGATAATTTGAGATATGCTCAGATAGACTACAGCCTAGTTGAGATCATTATAGATTACAATTCTGAAAGTACTCGTACCCGACACATATTTTGATATGAATACGAGATTATGATCCTGATATATATATAAAGAAGCTTGAAAACCGAGTATAACCCGTTACCCGTGTCATATCCGTATCCAACATTCAATCCATGTAACATGGTAGTAAACAGAGGGTGGCAGTTACCTTGAATGTTGGAGTAAGAAGCCCATTTTCTAAGGTGAATGGTTCAGGCACCAAAGTTACAGCTTTAGCGAATTCAAAGCCTCTCAACTGGAAAAATACAGGAAATGCAAAGAAATGAACAAGCCTTGCCAGTAAAGAACGGTTCTTTAAAGAAATCATTCAGTTTAAAACAATATACCTGTGCCTCTCTCCCCACATTGTCCATCTCGGCAAGAACAGCATTCCTTGCTCTTGGATCATTGCACAGCTGTCCTAAATCTTCATGCTGTAAAAATGAACCAAAGAGAACATTAGTACCGTAAAAAACTCGAATTCTTTTTTCTGAATTTTTTCGAACCTCCTATGATTGATCATATTCATTATTCGGACATGAGTATGATGAAAAAATTGAACATACCGGCGTCCGATTGTCATTAATTCCTAAGAATAAACACAATAATATTACACCTGCAGGGATAGCTTAGTTGGGGGAGTGTCAGATTAAAGATTTGAAGGTCATGTGTTTGATCCGTGCTCACTGCATTAATTATTTTTTCCCGAATATGATCGATATTTTCTATGTTTTACCCATATATCAAAACATCTACCCTTATGCTCGTGTCCAAATATAAGTATGAGCGTGTTGCAGGGCACACACCTGGATACCCTGGGATGCAGCCCAGTCTCTTAACACGTCCGGTTCCACTGCAACTATTGCTACTAAAGATGAATTGAAACTATCACCTATAAACATATGAAGTAGTTAGGATAATAGAAAAGGAGAAATTGAACGAAGTATTCATAAAACTATTTACTTACCGTATATGAAACACTGAGCAACAAATTTGCATTTTGCATATATGTTCTCGATCTTCTCCGGTGCTATGTACTCACCCTGTGCTAACTTAAATATGTTCTTTTTCCTGTAATGAATTACCGGACATGATCGAAAAAAGGTTCGGAAAAAGTACGAATGTTATCGATGAAGATTATCTGAGCCAATAATCTTGATACATTCATACATGGACCATAGGATAATATAAGGTTAAACAAATAATTACCTATCGATGATCTTGAGACGGCCTCCGGGTAGCCACAAACCAATGTCTCCCGTATGAAACCAACCATCATCATCAAACACTTCTCTCCTGTTCAATCAACAGGGCAGATGGGTCGATTAGCAATTTACCGATAAATACGGCAACAAAATATAACAGCGTTGGAAAGGATGATTACGTTTGCACTTCATCCTTGTAATAGCCTTGAAAAACAATCGGACCTCTCACGCAAATTTCCCCTCGGGGATATGGATCATCCTCGGAGGTGTAATTCATTTCAGGAACATCCACAAGTTTTACTTCTGAGAAGACAAAAATGAATTATAAAACATAAAGGATGTTCAGACTATCAATAAAATAAGGTTCATGATGACAACTTTTTTCCAAAATAAGATGAATTCCAAGTACACTCACCACAGCCGGTACATGGAGACCCAACATGACCGATTGAGACGTCCCCTGCATCCATCAAGGTTATGATACAAGATGTCTCTGTCATGCCATACCCCTCAATTATTAAACAGCCAAAGCACCTGCAAAATACACTCATGTCAAAGACAAGGAACATAAAACTATGGTATTTTAGCTCTTAACTTTACCATATCATGATCAAATTGGACCGGGTTTCCAATTTGGATGGATACGGCCTCTAGACCACTACCATGCTAACAAAATTTCTCTGAGATAACAATCATGTATAATTGCCTTGTCTAAGAAAATCGACTTACACTCTCAAGAAGTCCGCTACATCAGGAGATAGAGGGGAAGCACCGGATCCCATAATACGCACTCGACCTCCAAGCTTTTCTTTTATTTTATTGAAGACCAATTTGTCCCAAATTGGTGATGGATTCCTTCCTGAAACAGTGTAAGAAGCACAAGCAATTGGACAGCTAAACATGAAGCGACCATACTGGCAGAAGTTACTGTTTGGATGCATGCTCTCTTTTATAATCAATATAATGTACCAGCAGATTAATAAGAAAGTTCACTCTATAAAGAAAAAAGATTCTTATCTTGGATACCATTCAAGATGGCTTGCCTCTTGGAATTGTAGGCAGCTCTAAATAGCCTCCCCTTTAGAGCACTCGAACTGCTGACGGCATTGGAGATTCTATGCAGAGAAATAAATAAATAAGGATTGACAAATATAAAAGTTGCAATCAATTTATTTTTTGCAGAGAACCATTATCATACCCAGCATAGATTCGATTATATAATCGAGGCACACTGCAAAATATTGTTGGTCTAAGAGCAGCCAAATCATCCATCAGTTTCAAATTATCCTGCAAACAAGAGGGGAATACACTTCATAAAACTTATATGAAGACTAAACCAGAATAGTATAGATTTCAGCAGTTTTGAGTTACCCAGGACCAAAGTTTTGAGTTGAACACCGACACAAATGTCTCGGTAATAATAATAACTTCCCATCTTAACTCTTAGATTTGTTCAACAAAATCTGCAGATCTAAACCGTTTTCCTACTATCTGCTGTTTCTGAATGATCTAATTCAGAAATCAAGCTTCCAGGATAGTGTGCAGTAGAGAACAGGATTCAATGAGCCAGTATAATGACAAGACCAACAAGCTCAATCAATCTTTTCCTAACACAAATAAGATGAATGCACTTATTCGTTTTGTATGTTGGCATAAAATGAAAAGCGTTGACCTGATACCATGCATAATATTTTGAAACTTATGAAGTTGCATATAATCAATTTGATTGATAAGCTACCTTAACATGCAACACAAGTTACTATAGATGTGATAGTCACATACCCCTTGGTAGAAGCCTACCCCAACGCCGTTGTTAGCACAGATGACTTGGTTTGATCGTTCATAAATGTGCGCCAAAGGAAGATAGGAAATGTAACTATTAAATGATAAAATAAATCAATATAGAAACAAAAAGAAATGTATCTTGACAAAAGTTTCATAAGGTTTGCATTGTATCAGGTGATAAATTGAACACAGAACTTACATGTCTGAGGAATAGAATTTCACTTTTCGGCAGAAACTAGAGGCATTTGCAATTAAATTTCCATGTGACAAAACAACTCCCTGTCCAGAGAAAACAAGAAAAAGCAGTATGTGTTAGTCAGCAAAGGAAGTAAAAGAATGCAAGGGTACCTAGCAGGAGAAGCCCAATATAGAAATATCATAAGAATCTTACCTTTGGCGTTCCAGTTGTACCACTGGTATAGCATATTGTTGCAACATCATCAGGCTTAGGAGGGCAAAATGGTTGCAGGTTACGGCGTCCCTAAAAGAAAATCATTTAGAATAAGTTGATATAAACTAGAAGCCTTAATATAAGCAGCGCAGTGGAAGTGGAATGGTTAAACTAAACACACACAAAGAACTAATTTTATACCTGACCAAGTAATTTTAAGTAAGATATGAGCTTCACGTCAGATGCCGAGGGGAGCGAAGGTAAGTGTTCATCAGCTCCTCCCACCACCTACATGATAAAAGGTGCCAAGACAAAACATATGCTTAGTGGGAACAAAAACTTGCATACATACAGTTTTGTACTTCTGTTATTATTCTAAAATGAGAATCTACAAGTACATACCACTACAAGTTGTACAGATGGAATCAGAGAAATGAAAGTCAACAGCTGCAAAAGAGAGAACGGGATAAAGTAAAAATTTTAAATCAGCAGTTAAATCAAAGAGTATCATAAAGTTTTGCAACAAGTTAAAAACTAATACAGTTCAAAACATAGGTCTACAAGTTGATAGGAGCAAAAATGAAACTCACGGTGTTCAAAGTTTCTGGGACACAAAAAATAGCTTTTATGCCAGAATGGTTCACAACAAACTTAACCGCATCAGGACCTGCAAATGATCAAAATACTGTCAGAATTGGGTTATGAAGAACTGAATGAAAATAATTAACCAGTTGAAGGCACACCTAGAGTATCATATAAAGGAATCGAAATATATGAATATGCTGCACAAGCATGATCGACCACTAGCCACTCAGGTCGATTTATAAAATAAAGTCCGACACCAGCTCTCTGTTTCACAGCCAGGAAAAAAAAAGTAAAAAGGTTAAAATTAGAACGGGAAGAATAAAGAATTAAAGATGGATTTCTAAAACATGGGAATCCAAGTTCCTCAAAGCAACTCACTTCTTCTATCCCATAGTACCTAAGACCAGAACCTATTGCTTCCCGAGCTGTAGCTGCTTCTCCAAATGTCATCCACTTATACCTTCATATGCAAAGCATAATTAACAGAATCTCATAACTAAAATTCACATATTAATTCTAAATAAAATTGATTTTAAACTTTTTAAAACAAAGTTATGAAACTCACTCCCCAACTGTTCCATCCACCCGAATTCGAGATCCCAAGTACTTGTAATCTCTATAAGTCTCGACGGCATGTCTAATTAACCAAACATTGAAAAACATATAATAAGTGTAAAATAATTTACATTTAAAAGGAACGACGGCAGGGGAAATAGGATTCTTACACAAAGTTTTCATGCAATGTCCCGATTTCAGGATGATCTTCAAACCGACCCAAAAGCTTCATTGGAGAAACAGCCGATCTGCATAAGCAACTTCAACATTAAGCAAAAAAATCAAAAAGGAAAGGAAAAGCAGAGTGTAGCAAGAAACAGAAACCTATAAACATTCCATTTTCCAGTTTGCAATTTCTCTGGAAGAACTACACTGTACTGTTGATCTACAAAAACAATTAAAAACCGAAAAACCATGAGAAACAAGATTAAAGCAATAAAAGTCGTTAAGATTATAAACTCATAAAATATGAAGCTTAAATCAAACTAATCCAACAATCACAAAATTTCCTCATTTTTTTCTTCAAAAATTCATAAAAAAACAAAATTAAGATTAAGATTAATCAACATATGTTCATAAGAATACGATTAATCAACTCGTATACTAAGACGATCAAATCAAAATAAGCAATCAATTAAAAAATACATAAAACACATCCATCTTCTAAATATTTAACTACGAAATACACAAAAGAAAAGAAAAGAATGATCACATAACTATCAGTACGTATGATCAAAACACGACTACAAACTAAACATGTAACTCCAAAACACATAAAAACACGAATTATCACGTCATTCAACCGTACGTCGTGTAAGAACATTTATACGTTTAGTGACGTACATAATACAGAGTACTTACCGACGAAGAAGGTTGGCGAGGAGGAGGAAGAGGTGACGTAACGGCGGATAATCGATTCTTCCTCCTCGACGGTGGAGGAAGGAAGGATGTGAGATTGGATGACGGTGAGGCGGCGTTGAGCTGGAGATTCCATTGTCACGGCGGTTTTTTCTTTAGTTCGCGGCAAAAAAAATAAAAAATTGTAAAGCCGGTAGCGTAACGAGAGAGGCAAAAGCTCGCTAAAAGAATTTGTTTTCTCTTTTTACGGATTTAAAGTACTTGAAAGTTATATATAAACTAGAAAATAAAATATGCAATAAGAGGATAGACATGCACACTTTTTAAGACAACATTATTGATAATGACGTGTCGCCTTATTCTTACGTTAGACGATAAATAGTGGTAGAATAAAATCGGCTTAAGGAAAGATATCGAGATTAAAATATATTTTTTTATGTTTTTATTATAATTATTTTAAATATTTTAATTAAATATATGAGTTATCTAGTTTTAGTGGTTAAATAAACGATTATTGTTATTAGAGGTTATAGGTTCGAGCAACAATAATACTAGTAGAATGATTGAGTTAGATCAATATCTAATAGTTAATAGTATATTCTAGAATAGATACTACTGTAATTATTATTAGTTGATTAAAAAAATATTTTAATTAAATAAATTTTATAAAATATATATTTATAAATTATTTAATTGAAGTTTTTTAAAATATATTTTTATATTTTTTAAAAATAAATTTAAATTAATTATAGTTAAATTTAAACGTTTTGCATGAGAGGGAGAGAGTACTATTTTGACAAAAACAAATATGTGAGATTGAATGATAATTTATGTAGAATTTAAATTTTTATTAAGTGAGTAAGAATTTGTGTAATTGTAAAAAAAATTATAATTAAATAAGAATTTATGTAAATTTTATTTTACGTAAAAATTTATGTAATTATAAATATTTTTACTTAAATAATAATAATTTTATTTATTTTTATCTATCAAGTAAAAATTTGTATAAAACTTTTATTTTATTCACATCCCAAGGGGCTTACTCTAAAAATTTGTATAAAATTATAATAATATTTTTATTATTATTTTTTTTTAAATCATAGATATGGATAATTATGTCGTAAAAAAATTAAATAGACTTATTTTTATGATAATTGAGAATAGTCTTTTAAAAAATGATATTAAAAATGTTATAAGTAAATTACTTTAAAACATATAATAAAAATATTTTTGAAGTGAAAATTTTAAGTTTTAGATATTTATAAATTATTTTTATGTTGATCGATAGAGTAATTTAATAATTTTATTAAAAGAACTTTATTTAGAGAAAAAATATTATACTTATTTTATATTATAAAATAAAGGCTCTATTTCAATAAATTGAAAATACTCTAAATCTTCTCTAAATTTATGTTTTTATTTATACTCTAATATTTTAAAAAATAGTATCTAAAGTTTGAGTTTAAGGTTAGATTTTAAGACTTATGATTTAGAGTTTAAAATATATAATTTAATTTTTAGGATTTAAAATCTAAAATTAAAAGATATGGTGTATAGTTTAATTTTTAGTGTTAGAACATAAACACGAATTTAAAAAAATAAAAGATTTTATTAACTCAATAAAAAAATAAAAAATAAAATTTAGTGTTAGAACATAAACACAAATTTTTAGTGTTAGAACATAAACACGAGTTTAAAATATATAATTTAATATTTCATTCTAATTTTTATAATTTATTATTGGTTATTAGGTTGGATATATATTAGTGTAAGTCTTTATAAAACATAATTTTTAAAATAATAAAAATAACTCAATAAAATAAATAAATTTTTAATGTAAAATCTTGTTTGTTTCATTAAAAATACTAATGAATCAAATATAAAGATATTATACTTATAAAATATGCACAAATTAAAATATAAAGACAATTAACTTAATGTGTTTATAAAAATAAAATATGTTGTAAAATATAATTTTATTAACTCAATAAAAAATAAAAGATAAAATTTAATAAAATTTATATTATGTTTATTTACTAAAAATAAATTTTGAGTTTTGTTTTAAAAAAATTTACCAAACAACGAAATATGAATTACACAGTTTTATCCAAACACTTGAAAATAGTTTCCGTAATTAATTTTCTAGAAAATGTAATTCATTTTCCAGAATTCATTTTCCGGAAACAGTTTTTAATGAAACAAACGGACCCTTAGTTCAGTTGGTTAAAATATGTGTTAAAGTAATATTTAATTTATTTAAAACTTTAAGTGAAAAAAGATTATTGTTATATAGAATATGAAATCAAATCACTTATTTTGTTTTTAAAATATTAAAAATAAAAAATATATATTATTTATTATTATTATTATAATATCATTTGTCATAGGGTTATTATACTCTTCCTAAAAAACAGAATCTATGATTGTCTCAAAAAGTCCAATATACATATATTATTGGACCTTTTGAATAACAGTCGAGAGGACCTTATGAAAATTGAACACTTTGGTATAGAAGATGTAAAACAAATATCGGACATTCTAGGATGTGTAGTGTTACAGCATATATATCTCAAGACCTTCATTTTTTTCTCCGATGTGAGATTAATGCTTTTTGTCTCTAACTAATCTAGATAGATCCCGTCGTACGTTTAACTTTGGTAGGTGAGTTTCTCAACAAGGATTTTCTACGTACACAATATCTCGAACCTGAAACTTACTTAAGCAAAACCAAACTACTTACTACTTGGACCAACCCTATTAATAAAAAATAAATATAATTATATAATTATACCAACTTATTAAAAAATACGTATTAATATTTTGTTTCTCAATAATAATATAATTAAAAATCATAAAATGATTTTATTTGATTTACAGAATATATTAAAAATCATAAAATGATTGATTCAGTTCGATTCGATTAATAATATTAAATTAAATATTAAATGAATCGTTAAATATTTTATTAGAAAATTAATTGAAATGATCCACATGCTTTAATTAAAAATTAATGAATTGTTCAATTCAATTAATTACTAATATGATATTTACAAGAATACAAGCGGTGGTGTCAAAAGTGCTCATTGCGTGTACGTGTCAACTATATATCTAGTGAGAGAGATGGAAGGTATTTTGATATATAACATTTTAAAAGAAAAAATAATAATTAAATGGATGAGTCTACCACGTGCGTCGAACATTGTTGAACACCATTAAATTAATTAATAAAAATTCTAAATTGTAAGGTTAAATATATAATTTTAAATTATTTAAAATAAAATTTTAAAATATATATTATATTATATTTTTTAAAATAATTTATTTAAATTATTTTTAATTTAAAAAATAAAAATATTAAATCAAAAACCTAAAACCCTAAAGTTAAAGGCCTAAAATATTAAACCTTAAACCCTAAAATTCAAAACATTAAATCATAAACTCTAAAACCTAAAACAATAAAACCCTAAAATTCAAAACATTAAATCATAAACTCTAAAACCTAAAACAATAAAACAATAAACACTAATCTTTAAAAATATAACCCTAAAAGTTAGGTTTTAGGTTTGGGGTTTAGGGGTTTTGGTTATTTTAGGGTTTAAAATTTTTATAGTTTAGATTTAATGTTTATGGTTTAGTATTTTTAGGATTTTTGGTTTTAGGTTTTGGATCTAGGTTTTAAGATTACTTTAGGGTTTGTAATTTAATGTCTAGTGATTTAGATTTTTTATTTTTATTTTTATTTTGATTTTAGGGTTTGTAATTTAATGTTTAGTTATTTAAATTTTTTATTTTGATTTTGATTTTAGAGTTTAGAGTTTAGGGTTTAGAGTTTAGTATTTTTTATTTTTTAAATTAATTTTTAGGGTTTAGTACTTTTTTATTTAATTAATAAAATAAAATATATATAGAAAGTAATTTAATAAAAAATAATTTATAATTATACTTTAAGTCCTTAAATATTTTAATCTTTATAAATCAGTTTAATAGTGTTCAGCGGTGTTCATCATTAATGGTGTTCAGCCGTGTTTGACGCCCGTCGTAGAATTTTCCTAATTAAATATATAAATCTAGATTAAACTTCTAAATTTTAAAATAAACATACATATTTTGGTGTATAGATATAAAAAACTTTAATATATGTTTAAAAATTATACGAGCCTATATATTTATTCTTTAAAATTTTACTTTAATTTTAAACGCTAAAATTTAAAGTTTACGAACAAAATCATTAAACCCTAAATTTTAACCCAAAACTTAAATTTTAAATATCAAATTCTAATATTAAACCCTAAATTCTAATACAGATCTTAAATTTTAAATTTTAATATTAAACTCTTATAATTATAAACCATAATTTTTAACTCATAAACTTACCTAAAACCCCTTCAAACTAAAGTATTTATTTTTAATTTTATTTTCTTTTATAGATATTTATCCATATAAAAATATACATCCTATAAAATATAGATTTATTCTATTTAAGGTATTATTTTTGAAAGTTTTTCTCCAAAAAGAGAATTATTCATTAAAGTTCAGGACATAAAGGGAAAAAATTAAATATCAAAAAGAATCTTTAATTATTTGCTTCAAATTGTGTTGACTATTTAAGGCATTATTAAATTGTTTGTCCTAATTCCACGTGGATTAAAGAAAAATTATATTACGAATTATTATGTTATTTATAAGATTAATTAATTAAATATATTTATTTAATTATTTTTTTATTAAATAAATTTTATTAATATTTATATTAAATTAAAGTTAAAAATAATTCTAATTTTTTTAATTAATTAAATATATTTAATTGATTGATTTTATAAATAAAAAAATAAAAATAACCGATAATATAATTTCTTAGAATCGTATAATTTTATTTCGGTTATTATACGGAAACCTATCCGTTTAGCTTTTTTAAAATGAGTAACTAGTGTATTTATTAGTTAATTAATATTAAAAATAGGGGTGTGCATTATTCGTTTTTAATTGAACTAATCGATCAAATCAAAATTATATTTGATTAATTCGATCGATTAATTTTTGGTAAATTCAGTTACGGTTATTTTTTTTGAAAATCCAGTTATCGGTTAATTCGGTTAAAAATGGTTAATTAACTGAATTAACCAAAATTATTATATATTAAATATTATATATTATTTATTTATTTATTTATTTTTAGACATTTAATTTTTTAAAAATTATAAAATGTTTATTAAATTATTTATATTATAAAATGGTCACTAAATTTTATATTAAATTAGTATAAAATAAAAGTTTAGTGACTAAAAAATTAGTTTAGCATAATTTAGTGATCTATTATGTAATTTAACTAAAATTTATAATAAATTTTGGTTAATTCGACTAATTAATCAAAATAATTTCGATTCGGTTAATTCAGTTAAAAGTAATTCAGTTCAATTAACGATTAAAATTATAAAATTTTTAGATAATTCAGTTCGATCATCGACCAAATACCGAATGCACACCCCTAATCAAAACTATTAATCAATTAGTCAACGATTAAAATTATAATTTTGATTATTTTATTTATTTTTATTTGAGTTTAGGGTAGGTGAGAGTTTTATATTGTATGTTAGCTGTTAGGTTATTATTGTAATCACTCATTTTTGCCTTTTTTTAGTGTGTTTTTAATAATATTTTTATTAATATAAAATAAGTATAAAAAAGTAAAAAAAAAAGAATGAATGAAAGGGAATGAAATTTTGTGGCCAAGGGTTAGCCACGTCACCCACCTTGTCCCACCTTTGCCTATATAAAGGCATGAAGGTTGCCCCATTTCTCACCAACAAGGAAGAGCCGATGGTCATGCCTTTAAGAGAGCAGTGCTCTCGGCTGGCCAAGAACCAAGGGTTATTCCCTTGGTTCTATCCGGTTCGATCGGGTCCTATTTTTAGGATTCGATCTTAGTTAAAAAATTTTGGAGGGGTCGTGGTAGATCTTGGTGGGAAGTTCATCGGGGTTAACCGTTCGTATTTTTAGGTATAATTTCTATCTTTGTATTTTGAATATTTTTAATGAAATATTGTTGTTTATTATTAGATTTTAATTTATGTTATAGATTAATATTTATAGTTGTTTTTAATTTATGTTATAGATTAATATTAATTTATGTTTATGTTTTAGATTAATATTTATGTATGTTTTAATTTATATTTTAAATTAGTCTTTTATTTGTTAGATTAGAATTTATGTTTTTATGTATTTATTTATGTATTTATTTTTATGTGATGTATTTAATTTATTTTTATTTTTAAGTTGCATGAATGAAATATTTAATTATTAATGCGGGCCCCTAAATTCGGTCGTAAGCGAGGCCAACTCCAGTGTAGTGGTGGTGGTTCGGACGCTTACCTTCGGGTTTAGGTGCTTTAAAATAAATGCGTGTATTTAATTAAAAATTAATTTGATCGTCAAATTAGCCCGGAAAATTTAATATTAATAAAGCGATAATTAATAAAGTACCAATTTTGGGCGGTGTGGGGGTGCTAATCCTTCCCCATCCGTAACCGACTCCCGAACCCCAAACTTTTAAATCTCTGGTTTTATGGTGTCCGGTCTACCAAAACGGCCGATGGCGACTCCAATTTTATAAAAATGATTTTTAAAAGAAAAACCCCACGTGGAAGACATTATTTCAAAAACGACACATCGACAGTGTTTTTCACGTCAAAAAAGAAGAATTTTAGCGAAAACTATTAATCGTGGATTTTTCACATCGCTACAGATGGCGACTCCGCTGGGGACAAATTTTGTTTTTCAAAACAAAAAAGAGAGTCAAGCTTTTTAAATGATTACCGCTTCACTAATATTAAAGGTTCCGGGCTAAAGTGACGATCAAATTAATTTTCAATTGAATTTGCGCTTTTATTTTTCCGCATTTAAAATCTACATCTAAACCCGTCATTTTTAAGTGGGGGGAAAAGGCTAATGCTTTCGTGGAGATATCGTTCTCCCGTATGGGCCCTAGCCGAAGTACCTTCGGGGCTCCACTACCTTATGCTTTCGTGAGGATATCGTTCCTTCGTATGGGCATAAGCGAACAGGTCCCCCTGAATTGAACCCGGTCAAGATGAGCCTACAATGGGTGATGATCGGGGGCCTTGCTACTCTTAGTAGAGGACAGCTCGGACAATTCAGGTCCCATTTCAGAACTAACACTGCATGTAGAGAACTAGATTACCTACCCCATTAGAGCCATGCGGATACCTTAGGTGAAGTAGACGGGATATCTAGGATTGCTCTTCTTTGTCTACTTTTACGTAAATTTAATTTCTTGAAATTTATTTTTGCGTTTATCGGGTACTAACATGGTTTCTTCATGTTTTTATCTTCCTTTTTTGCATGCATCATCACATCTTGCATTGCATCGAGGGTATTGATTCGAGTGGTTCATCCTATAAAGGAAACATTCACCATGAAAGAGAGGTATCTGAAAACCTCAACCCTAGAGTTAGAAACCGATCAGAGATACCAATTAAGGGATAAGATTCGGTCAACATCTATCAGACACCTTTTATCGGACACCAGTTATAGGACAACCGAAAAGCCTGAGACAATAGTCTACCGAACGTCAAGACCAGGTAACGATCGTGCATATATCCGGGTCTACATAGAATGTCAGCCTACGATTCCAAGCGAACATAAAGGACGTAACAGAAAACCAAGGTTTAATCAAAGAGTTAGCAGAGACAGAGAACCGACATCATCTCACCATCCAAAGGTCGGGTCAGAATCAGGCATTAGTCTACCAAGAACAGGTAATAATGATTTGCCTTACCCGAGTCTACAACAAATTTACCACCGAGAGTTCCAAACCGATGCAAAAGATGTAACAGAAAACCACCGAAGATCCAACAACAGAAAGGTTTGTCAAAGATGCAGAACTGACACCATTTTAACATCTAGAGGTCGAGTTATAGTCAGATACGGAACACCGATTTAAAAGAATACAAGAAGAACAACGAGAGGTCAGTGCCTCACTAGCCCATTTCACGAGGATCGGGATCATCATTCAGGATTATTGGAGATGATACAGAATTTTGGAAGTAACATCAACGGGAAGAAGCCACTGTTAGCAACACCAACATGGTAAGGTCGTTCAGGTAATATTTGACCAAGACCAATGCAAACGGTCTCGAAAATCAAAGTTCAGAAGATCAGGTCAGTTGTGGAGATCAAAGCTCTTCATACGAAGCCCATGATGTAACAGAGATTCCTTTGTCAAGCAAGCAGTTTAGGGCCATAGGAAACCAGAATTAGGGCTAGCACTTATGTATAGGACTAGTTCCCCCAATGTTGTAATGGACCCTCTATTTTCTGTGAAAGTAATCCATTAGGGTGATTACCAACAGGGATCAATACCTTTACCTGCACAGATTTTGCATCATTTGCATCCACATCTACATCACATATGCTTTCCTATCTCACTCGATACCAGTGGAAGCAAATGAAAGACTGTATAGCTAACCTAAAGAAAGGGAAAAATGTTGGAATCCTATCTCGAAGACGTTGCACAGAACATCAATGCTCAGTTTCCTATGACATACCGAGTTGTCCTTGATTCTCATCAAGAGCTATTGACTCTTGTCTAGTCCAAACCGAAAAACCTTATGACCAATCTGGAAAGAGGTCAGAAACGCTTAGAGGAACGTCTTGGGAATATTGAACAGAGTATCAGTGCACAGATTGCTCAGTCTCAAGATTCCATTCTATCCGAACTTACCGCACTGTTAAGCAAGAATCGTGGTAAAGAAAAAGTGGGAAATGAAGAAACCCTTGAGTTGGATGGTACTGCATCTCATCCTAAGGTGCAATCCAACACACCAAATGACACAAACCCTGTCAGAGTCTCTGTTAGCCAACAAGTTCAGGTTCCCGAGAACCAACCTATAGACGTTGAGCAGTTTTGTGAGGAAGAAATCCCTGACCTAAATCAGCTTGAGAAGATCAGACATGATGTTGAGGAAAAGTGGGAAATGAAGTTCCGCTTGATGGAAGAAAGGTTAAATACCATTCAGACTCGAAAAGGGCCAGGGAACGATGCTAGTGAGCTAAGTTTGGTATCTGACCTTGTCCTACCCCCAAAATTCAAGGCTCCAGATTTTGACAAGTATGATGGAACATCATGCCCCTCTGCACACCTCACAATGTATTGTCGTAAGATGGCTGCTTTCATCAAAGATGAGAAGATTTTGATACATTGCTTTCAAGACAGCTTGACTGGATCTGCAATCCGATGGTACACTCGGCTTAGTCGTGAGAACATCAGGTCTTGGAAAGACATATCCAAAGTTTTTTTACAACAGTATAAACATGTGACGGACATGGTACCCAGCCGCATCATGCTTGAAGGTTTGGGGCAAAGGTCCAATAAGAGTCTGCGTCAATACGCTCAGCGATGGAGGGAAGTGGCCTCTCAGATCCAACCATCTATTCCCGAGCACGAGATCACGACAATGTTCATCAATACGCTGCAAGGAGCATTGTACGACCGCCTTATCAACCACACTACTCAGAACTTCGCCACCTCATCAGAATCAGCGAGTCTCTAGAGATAGCCCTTAAAGAGTGGGAGGATCAACAATGTTGACAATTCCCAGAAGTACGATATAAAGAAGGATGGTGAAGTTAATGCCACTAGTACCTTCGATTATATTGTTTCCCAACCACGGTCGATCGGGAAAACGCAGAACAATTTTCAGAAAGAAGAAGAAACCTCTAGAAGGGGGCAAGACAGAGCATCCTTCACTCCCTTTTTCAGTTTTATATAGCGAGCTCTATTCTCAGCTATACGAGGCGGGTCTAGTACGACCTTATGTTCTTACACCTCTTGAGCCTCCATTTCCTGCTTGGTACAACTCAGTCGCACATTGTGAGTACCATGGCGACATTCTAGGCCATTCTATTGAGAACTGCCATTACTTCAAGAAGCTGGTGCAAAATTTAATCAATACGGGAGTTTTGAAGTTCAAAGAATAGAGACCTAATCAAGGTCAGGGTCTGAGGATTGAAGATCGACCGAGATGGATTTTGGTTGTTGGAGTTTCTGACTTTTTTGTTTCAGTGTTTAATCGTTTTGTGAAATGAAGTCCAATCTGCTACTTTGAGCCCGGAAAGAAGTAGGGACATTTTGTAAGGGCATGCATTAAAATTATGTTCTTTTTTTCAACGGACAATTTTACATTCTTTAAATTCTTTAAGCATTTCATTCATTTTTAAAGGATGACCCTCGCTCTTCCTTGTGCATATAACAAACATTTTTACACATCTACATATCATTACACACTTGCTCCTGAGTTTTAGATGCGATAATATATTTGCTTCAAACTCGAAGACCAACTCTAAAGTCTTGCATATTCAGAAGAGACTGAATGTTGCGGGGATATTGCGAATGAGAGTCTCTGTTAGTCTACTAAGGTCAATAGAGGAACAATATGAGCGAATAGACAATGGACAGCTCCCATTTTTAGGAAAATGACTTTCTCGGGCACTTGTTGTTCAAGATTCTTGAATCGAGAGTCGACCTTAAATTTTTACCCCCTGAAGACCTTCTCAAGATTTCCTTGAATGGGACGACGAATGACTTCCTTTTACCTCACTAGAAGAACGAGGTAAGATTAGACAAACTAGATACTGAAATTGGAAGACTATCAATAGGAAATAGTCAGAAACTAGAACTTTCAAAAAGAAAGAGAGAGAGAGAGATAGAAAAAAGAATAGAAAAGAAAAAGAAAGAAAAAAAATAGAAAAAAGAAAAAACTCGAAATGACAATCAGAAGGCCGAAACCAGTCCGAATCAAGTAAAAGAGGGTTGCAACATCAGGAAATTACAAGAAAGACGACCAAATCCAAGCAATATCAGAAAGTTGCAAAAAGGTGGCCAAATCCAAACAATGGATAACCGAGAAGTACTTCAATTTGGTGGTACACTTGTAAACTTAAAAAAGAAACGAAAAGGAGAAACAGTGTTGTACACACTTCATTCAGATCAGACAATCCAGAAACAAAAACTCATCCAGAAGAAACGAGGCAAAGATAAGCGAAGAATCTTCATTTTGAACGCCTCACGATCACACAGATTTGCACAAAAGCAAATATCGAAGCACATTAGAGACAAATCGGCCTGAAGATTGTCATTTTCGGTAAAAAAGGAAGAAAAAGAAAAAAAAAGAAAAAGAAAAAGAAAAGAAAAGAAAAAAGAAAAGAAATGAAAGAAAAAAAAGAGAAAGAAGAATATTAGAAGTACACAAATCATATCACAAATACAGATACATTTACTATACACACTTCATATTCAGATCAAACAATTCAGAAGCAGAAATTCAACCAGAGGAAACGAGGCAAGGAGAAGCAAAGAATCTTCATTCCAAAGGCCTCACGATCTTATTCATACAGAAGCGAATATCAAAGCTCATCAGAGACAAGATGGCCTGAAGATTG
Organism: Abelmoschus esculentus; assembly: GCA_035048815.1. Taxonomy (NCBI): domain Eukaryota; kingdom Viridiplantae; phylum Streptophyta; class Magnoliopsida; order Malvales; family Malvaceae; genus Abelmoschus; species Abelmoschus esculentus. Next base: position 25,079,267 of record JAUCBN010000004.1, read on the forward strand.
CCAATTTCGGAAAAGAGAATGAACTCTAGGGTGAAAACTTAAAGCAGACAGTCTAGAGCGACTCAAAAAGATAGATCACAAATACAGAAGCCTTTTTACACCGATCATGGACTCAGGTCTTACAAGCTTTCAAAGACCATTCTGATCATTCAGGGACATCCAAACTAAATGAGATTGTTTTCAGACTACACTTCCACCCAAAGGTTAACCTTGCTTCAAGGAACGTCGAACTTCGAAGTGCCTGATCGACACCTAAATGAGGGAAGGATGGGGCAGGATGAGAGAGTAAGGTATTGAGGGCCACATGAAAAAGGGTAGCCACTAGGAAATGGATTGTTCCTTTTGAAAGCTCGATGGTCTAGAAGAGACTAGGCATTTGTGTATATCCCCACAATAGTCGAGGATCCTTTGAATATACTCTTCGTTAGAGTTGTTCTTTGCTAGATTGAGGCGAATATGTCATTGTATTTGACATTCATAAGGCCAAACTTTTCATAAATTGTTTTGCATCATACTCTGAAATCACACACTTTTTTGCATCAGAAATACATGCAAATAGAAATCATCTTTTTTAAGAATTAAAGATACTGAGAGTCAGCCTCTATTGAGGTACCTCGACGAGCACAGAAATAAAATCAGGACACAGAGACGTCCAATCAACCTTTATACCGATCCAGACAAGGATACAAAGAATATGAGTGGGGCATCATTGTCCACAAAATGACAAAACCAGAGCTCAGATCAGAAATGACCAGAGATGTCATGAGGACTGACAAAGTTTAATTAACGAAGCAATTAAAGCCTACATGGTCAACCGAATGAGGATCGGGGCACCAAAGTTTTTGAAACAGAGTTACCAGAAGCTCATGCACCATTACATACCTACAAATAGGTTACAACTGTACATCCCAAACATACATCATACATGCATGCATAATTAAAATGTTCATGCATCATTCTTTATGATAAACAATCATCTTACAGAAAAGACAAATAGCAGTCAAGAAGATGACTCCAACAAAGATTCAGTGCACGTTTGCACCATTCTATAGGACACTCAGTTGAGTACCACCTTCTAACAGAAAAAGAAAAGAAGAAAAGATGGACCAGAGAGGTCAACATTTCAGACCATCATTCTTGATGAAACTATGACTTGACGGAGAGAACCGGGTCATCATTCAAAAAGAAAGAAAGAAGAAGAAGAAGAAAGAGAAAGAAAGAAGAAGAATAGAGAAAAAATATCTCAAGACGAGACTTGGCAGACAGTGAATGTGTCACCAACAACAAACAGAAACTAAGTCCAGACGATCATAGAGGTTGAGACACTAGAGCAATCCAGACACCCAAGTGTTTTCAGAAAGAAGATTGGCAGCCTATGAAGGCGTGAGTCCCGATTCAGAAGAAGAATTTTGGCAGCCTATGAAGGCGTGAGTCCCGATTCAGAAGAAGATTTTTGGCAGCCTTTCAAGGTGTGAGTCCCGATTAAAAAAGAATATTGACATCCACTTGGCGTGAGTCCCGACTAAATGTCTTTAGATAAAAAAATGGCAGCCTATGAAGGCGTGAGTCCCAATTCAGAAGAAGATTTTTGGCAGCCTTTCAAGGTGTGAGTCCCGATTAAAAAAAGAAGATTGGCATCTACTTGGCGTGAGTCCCGACTAGATGACTTCAGATAAGAAATTGACAGCCTTCCCGGCATGAATGTTGAAGAAAAAGATTTTTGGCAGCCCCTCTAGCGTGAGTCCAGATTCAGAAAAAAGATTGATAGCCTATGAAAGCGTGAGTCCAGATTCAAAAAGAAGATTGGCAGTCGCTTGGCGGGAGTCCCTACCAAATGTTTTCAGAGAAAAATATTGGCATCCTATGAAGGTGTGAGTCCCGATTCAAAAAAAAATTGGCAGCCACTTGGCGTGAGTCCCGACCAAATATTTTCAGAAAGAAGATTGACAGCCTAATAAAGGCGTGAGTCCCAATTCAGATAAAAGATTAGCAACCACTCGGCGTGAGTCCCGAAAGACTTGGGATAAAGGTTCCAAACAAAAGGTACCAACATGTTCGAAATCTCACAGAAAGAGAATTTTCAGCAGTTCTATACAGAAAGAACTTGTACACACCAAATACAGAAATCATAGTTCTATACAGAAAGAGCTACCAGTTGAAAAGTTAACCCAGGATGCGACGGTTTTATATAGGAGAAACCAACAACATCAAAGATGAGGAGTTCTATATAGGAGGGACCCCATCTTCATTTTCGTCTTTGAGATTGAAGCTTCATATAGGAGAGGCACACAACTCGAGACTTCAAAGTGAAAGGTTTCATATAGGAGAAACCCTAACTCCGAATCCAGAAGTAAGAGTTCTATATAGGAGGAACCTTATTTTGTAAAATCTATCGTGATACTGAAGGTTTTATATAGGAGAAACCGACAGCGTAGAAGACATGGAGTCTCATACAGGAGGGACCCCTTATCTTCATCATCGTCTCTGAGCAAAAGCTCCATACAGAAGGGGCACATAACTCGAGGCTTCAGAGTGAAGGTTTTATACAGAAAAAACCAGAACTCAGGATCTAAAGATGAAAGTTCTATATAGGAAGAGCTTTTGTTTTGCAAGATCTGCTCGAAATGTGAACGGTCATATATAAGAGTGACCTGCAGCTTCAAAACCAGAAGGCAAGCAAGTTCGATACAGAAGGAACTTATGAGCCTGAAGACTCGGTCAAGGAAGGTGGAGAGTTTCAGAAAAACACACCATTTCAAGACCACTGACAGAGAAGTCGGTTAAAAATGAGTGCTTTTTTATCTTTGTTTTGTTCTTCGTTTCACAAGAACAAGCAAAGAGGGGCAACTGTAATCACTCATTTTTTATCGAATTTTTAGTATTTTAGTGTTATTGTAATAATAATATTATTAATATAAAAAAGTAAAAAAATAATAAAAAAGTAAAAAAAAAAAAAAAAAAAAGATAAAAAATTGCATGGATGGCATGCACCCACGTGGCCTCCCTTCCCCCACCCTCATGCCTATAAAAAGGGGGAGGGGGGCTGCCATTTACAGCCAACAAGAGGAGCCGGTGAAGGCTTGGCCAAATAAGAGGGCTTAGGCTCTCGGCTAGCCAAGGACCGGGGAAAAACCCTCGGTCCTACCCGGTTCGATCGAGTCCTATTTTTAGGATTTGATCTAGTTAAAATTTTTTTTTGGAGAGGTCGTGGTAGATCTCGGTGGGGAGTTCATCGGGGTTAACCGTTCGTATTTTTAGGTATAATTTCTATCTTTGTATTTTGAATATTTTTAATGAAATATTGTTGTTTATTATTAGATTTTAATTTATGTTTTAGATTAATATTTATAGTTGTTTTTAATTTATGTTGTAGATTAATATTAATTTATGTTTACGTTTTAGATTAATATTTATGTATGTTTTAATTTATATTTTAAATTAATATTTTATTTGTTAGATTAGAATTTATGTTTTTATTTGTGCATTTATTTTTTATGTAATGTTTTTAATTTATTTTATGTTTAAGTTGCATGAATGAATATTTAATTATTAATGCGGGCCCCTAAATTCGGTCGTAAGCGAGGCCAACTCCAGTGTAGTGGTGGTGGTTCGGACGCTTACCTTCGGGTTTAGGTGCTTTAAAATAAATGCGTATATTTAATTAAAAATTAATTTAATCGTCAAATTAGCCCGAAAAATTTAATATTAATGAAGCGGTAATTAATAAAGTACCAATTTTGGGCGGTGTGGGGGTGCTAATCCTTCCCCATCCGTAACTGACTCCCGAACCCCAAACTTTTAAATCTCTGGTTTTATGGTGTCCGGTCTACCAAAACGGCCGGTGGCGACTCCAATTTTATAAAAATGATTTTTAAAAGAAAACCCCCACGTGGAAGACATTATTTCAAAAACGACACATCGACAGTGTTTTTCACGTCAAAAAAAGAAGAATTTTAGCGAAAACTATTAATCGTGGATTTTTAGATCGTTACAGACTGTAATCACTCATTTTTTATCGAATTTTTAGTATTTTAGTGTTATTGTAATAATATTATTATTAATATAAAAAAGTAAAAAAATAATAAAAAAGTAAAAAAAAAAAGAAAAGAAAAAATTGCATGGATGGCATGCACCCACGTGGCCTCCCTTCCCCCACCCTCATGCCTATAAAAAGGGGGAGGGGGGCTGCCATTTACAGCCAACAAGAGGAGCCGGTGAAGGCTTGGCCAAATAAGAGGGCTTAGGCTCTCGGCTAGCCAAGGACCGGGGAAAAACCCTCGGTCCTACCCGGTTCGATCGAGTCTTATTTTTAGGATTTGATCTAGTTAAAATTTTTTTTGGGAGAGGTCGTGGTAGATCTCGGTGGGGAGTTTATCGGGGTTAACCGTTCGTATTTTTAGGTATAATTTTTATCTTTGTATTTTGAATATTTTTAATGAAATATTGTTGTTTATTATTAGATTTTAATTTATGTTTTAGATTAATATTTATAGTTGTTTTTAATTTATGTTGTAGATTAATATTAATTTATGTTTACGTTTTAGATTAATATTTATGTATGTTTTAATTTATATTTTAAATTAATATTTTATTTGTTAGATTAGAATTTATGTTTTTATTTGTGCATTTATTTTTTATGTAATGTTTTTAATTTATTTTATGTTTAAGTTGCATGAATGAATATTTAATTATTAATGCGGGCCCCTAAATTCGGTCGTAAGCGAGGCCAACTCCAGTGTAGTGGTGGTGGTTCGGACGCTTACCTTCGGGTTTAGGTGCTTTAAAATAAATGCGTATATTTAATTAAAAATTAATTTAATCGTCAAATTAGCCCGAAAAATTTAATATTAATGAAGCGGTAATTAATAAAGTACTAATTTTGGGCGGTGTGGGGGTGCTAATCCTTCCCCATCCGTAACTGACTCCCGAACCCCAAACTTTTAAATCTCTGGTTTTATGGTGTCCGGTCTACCAAAACGGCCGGTGGCGACTCCAATTTTATAAAAATGATTTTTAAAAGAAAACCCCCACGTGGAAGACATTATTTCAAAAACGACACATCGACAGTGTTTTTCACGTCAAAAAAAGAAGAATTTTAGCGAAAACTATTAATCGTGGATTTTTAGATCGCTACGATTATTATTGGAATAATTCATTGTGATTATACAAAAGTACGAGGGTGTTTGGTAAATAATTTTCTAAAAGTTTTTAATTTATTTGGGAACAAATAATTGATTAGTAGTTAATTTTTTTATATAATGTTTGATAAACATATTTTTTTACTAATTTTTGTTTAAAAAAATATTTTTAGTGGATCCCGAATTCGTAATATAAGAGAAAGAGATTATAACAAAATAAGTTAAAAGAGAAAATATTAAAACCTAATCTAATAAATAGCCTTTATTCTAATCCATTTGAATCTCTTACGATGAATTAATGAAAATTTATCTTATGTATCAGTTTCATTACGTCATTTATGGTCTATATTCACTAAAAAATATCAATTAATTTTTATAATTTTTATATATTTTTTAAGAGTAAATTTTCAACTTTTTTATTATCATGTAAATAAATAATGAATGCTTAAATATAAATTAATTTAAAAATAACATAAAAAATATAAATTAATTATTTATTTTTTAATAAATAAAAATTATATAAATAACATAATAAAACCGATTCATAAAATAATTTTTTAAAGTAAACGGCAGTATAACGAGAAAATCGGGTGCCTCTATTTTATTTCATATTTGATATAACCGCTTAAATGCCGCCTCGTGATAAAAAATCAACGGCTCAGATTCAATAAAACAAAAGAAGTGTCCATCTTATGTGCCTGATTTTATCTCTTTAAATATCAGTTAAAAGAACCTTCAAAAAAATAATACAAAAGAAAATTTACGGGTCAAAAATTGCTACTGTACTTAAGAAGAATTTAAAAAGTAGAATTTTGGTTAAAAATACACATATAATCATTAAATTAAGTAAAATAAACTTTTTGCCACTAAAATTTGAAAAATTACAAATATGATCTTTAAACTTATCTAACTGTTATAAAACGATCACTACACATTATACGATGATGAATTTCAATAAATTTAAGGACTATTTTATAATAGTTCGATAATTTAAATGACTATTTTATAATAATTTAATAAAATTTAAAGATTATTTTGTAACAATTTGACAAGTTTAATGATTATTTTAGAATTTTTGAAACTTGAATGGCCAAAATCCCGTTTCGTTCTATTGCCATCCCTAGTCTCGTGTTCGACTTCCGGGATGAATATTTCGAGTTTTCGACCATGATATGCAACTAAAATCTATGACCAACACCACGTTTCAATAGAATTTATAATTTGAATCCGAATTCTAGACCAAAATACAAGACTGCAAGTATACCATTCTTGGAGAGTCTTTAGCCTAGAAATCACACGGATAAAATGGAACACAATGTATAGAAATGAACAGCATGTGCACTTTTGGTAATCAATCTGTTAATACGAGGCGAGGTTCGAATTCGAATTCGAACATTCATTCATTCCCGGACAAAGGTCGTAAAGGCAAAAGCGATGACTTCCTGAAACTATTTTGAATACCTTTTAACTTGAGTGGACTCCACACTAATGATTTCCGTTGCAAAGCAACAACGGTTGGAAGTCTTGGCTTCCATGAACCTGCCTGTGCTGCTGGAGGGCTTCCCATGAACTTGCTACTGCTTCTTCTGGCTGTAGGTGATGTCTCTGATGGGTTCCTAAACTCTGGTAGTGGAGAAAACATCTTTGAATATCTTAACTTCCTGGCATCCCGTGCTAGCGATGGTCTGTCCATTGTACTGTTGTTGAACCCGGAAGCTGACCTGTGGAGTGGGGTTGTCATGTGTGAATCTTGCAGGAGAGTAGCGATGGATATTCGCCTTTTAGGCTGAAGAACTTGAGTCTTGGCTGTTGGAGGTTTGATGGCAACATAAGAACGTCTCGGTTTCAAAAGGTTTTTTCTGTTTGCCATCACAGTTTCAGTGTGGTTTTCTTTGTCATTTGATGCTGCTGCCGTCGATACTCTAGATGTCTTTCCGATCGTGGCCAAAGGAGATGCTGGGGGCATGAAATTGGAGATTCTTCGCAGTGGTAACCTCACTTTCGATGGACAGAGTGGTGGTTTTTTCTCCATTTTGGTATTATCTGATGCTTGTCTAAGAGGTGGTCTAGCAGAAGCAGCAGTAAAAGATCTGGTTTCCTGCTTTAATCGGGTTTTCCGTTCCTCTGCTAGCTGATTTTCTAGGTCACGAACCTGACATCAAATACCAGGTAGAAAAGCATCAGAAAATCTAGATTGCTAATAGATGTTCTACGGTTCCAAAAGGTTTGTTTAATATATGATTACCTTTTCTTGTAGAGTTTTGCATATATGTTCTCTGGCAGAAAGTCTCAGCTGCAAGGATTGCACATTATCCTGCAACTTCCTTGTTTCCTTGTCATCATGTTTCAACTTTTCTGCCTGTTAATTAATCAATAACCAAAGATCAAACAAATTGAATCCACCTCGTTAAGAGAGAATTTTCAAATTTCATCAATTTGTCATACCATTTGCTTATACTTGAACAACTCAGTAAGGTCCACCTGTTTGCGGGCAGGACCACTTTCAATCCCCCTAACTCGGCTAGCAAAATTCAGTGAACAGAGGGTCTCCCCGAGGTCTGCACTTGACGGGCTGATCTGTACAAACATCACGGTCTTGCAATCTCCTCCTGCATTGCCATTAGGCTACAAAACATTAATACAGATCCTTCATGGACAAATCTTTCCAGATTAACTAGCTTCAGATAAAGAGCATCAACTCCCTTGATACTATGATGAGAGGAAAGTTTACCTAGAGAGCTCTGTAACATATGTGTGAGCTTTGAGTTCCTGTTTTAGAAAAGTGGAAAGAATAAAGGTGTTAATGTTAGACATTGATTTTTCATTTGGTTGTGTGTATGCATTGTTCGTGTATGAGAGGGAGAGGGAGTAACCTATAAGGAATATGGGATGTTTTGGATGCCAGGGCGGAAATTACATCACCAAGTGCTGAGAGAGATTTATTTATGAACTGGGATTCCTTCAACCTTTCACCTTCGACTTCAATCTTCCCAACGCGCTCACTGCCAGCCAAATCTACCAGCCATAGGTGACTCCTAGTCTTTTGGCCATTTATCAAATTTGTTCCTCTTACAGTTACTCGTAACAAGCTGCAAAGAGAGAAATTCACAAAAAGTCTAGCCTTTTAAACATAATTTAGAAAACAAAACAAATAGAAAGTAAGATGTTACCAGTGAGAACGACTGCTCATTTCATTGGCGTTGGTAGCTCCAACTGATCTGACCCGGTTTCCAGACTTTAGAAGCTCCCAAACTTCCTCTGTACTGTAAACACTAGCCTCAATAACTCCTGGAACTTCTTGTGTTCCATCTGCTGCTTGCTTGATATCCAACCTATATCAACATTGTGAAGGACTTCAAAACTGGAATTAACTCTCCAAATGTGGGGTTTCTAAAATCTTCTTCAGGGAAGACATTAAGCAGAGACTAAATGGAAATTCCGAGCTTTATTTTATCTTCCAATATTAATGGATTTATTTTATCTTCTCAACATATTGTCCCTAAATTTTTTTTTGGAACATATATTGTTTCTAAGATCAGTTATTAAAGTTCATGGGTTTCTTTCTTTATGGAGATACAAGTCAATAGATTGCACATAAGTGTTTGTCTTGCAATCAGACTAATAATTGGCCAACCATATAAAAATTAGTGTTAGGAATAAACCTTTTAGTAGGTTGGTTGGAGTTTTCTCCGAGCAGGTCCCTTATCTTTTCGTTGTAGACCTCCATCATGCTGACAAACAATTCATATTTCATCACACCATCTCTCTCTCCAGCAACTCGAAACAACTCCTCCAATGTCTTGTAATTAACTCCTCTATTTTCAGGTGTTCCCTCCATAGTAAATGTCTTCCCAGTTCCAGTTTGGCCATATGCGAATATGCAAACATTATAACCATCCAACACAGAAGTGACAATGGGTTTAGTTCGTGCAAATACAACAGCTGCATAAAAGAAAAACAGAGAATAAAAAACATTTACAGTAAAACTCGGTGAAGACATCTCAGGTTATGAAAACTCAATCAAGTGATCTTAGGGGTACCTTGGCCATCCTCGGGCCTAAATACATGATCAAACTTGAATTGTTTCTTGGAAGAATCAGAAGAAATTATTTGTATCTCAGCATCCTGAGACGAGTCAAATTCAACCATAGAAGAGGAGCCATTTGAGATTTCAACTTGGTTTAAAGGTCTACATCTGCAGAAAACCCTGATGTTTCCTTTAAGCTCAATCACTTCATTGTAAAGGCGCTTCCTCTCTAACGACTCATCTAGGTATTTCTTCTTCAGAAGTTCATATTCATTATCTATACCAAACAAGAAATAGAAAATCAATTAAAAAAAAAGAACACAGACCCAATACTTTCGATTCTTCAATCTATTACTTACTGAGAAGCTGAAGAGTTCCTACAATTTCAGGACCATGAAAAGACTTCACTTGATCAGACAGAATCCCATGTTCTTTCTTCAAATTCTGCGACATTAAGTTAATCAAAGTCAATCCCTCAAACCATTAATGAGAAACAGGAAAAAAATATATATCAAGGTTATGTAAAGCAATAGCCTACTGTCTTTTACCTGAAGACAGTTGCTCAAATTAATAACTTTCTGTAATATCAGAAGAGTTGGCCCCTGAGCAGGAGATATTTCTTGGTTCATGCTGGATACAGTATCTTCATCCATGGACTCGGTATGTTCTTCAAAAAGTTCTAAAGAAACAGCCAATATATTTCATATTAGCATCTAATTACTCATATACTTAAATAACATAAATTTCCCCAAATATGATAATTAGAACATACAAATGCACCAACAGAAAAAGAACATTAGAGCAAACTTTCTAGCCAATATAAAGGATTCATGAACTGTAATCAATAGTGAGTATAGAAGAAAATGCATAAAATCAACCAAATTCGTCCACATATTCTAAGTTCTTAACTAAACAAGAAAATCACAAGTATCAACCAGTAAGAATTTTCTAGGGTTTCTAACGTTCAAAAAAAAATCCCTAAATGCTAACTTTCCTTTCAGATTTATTAAGTATTTCATTAAACTTTGCCTAAATGTTTCCTCCACTCTCCAAAGAAAGAAAGAGACACAGAACTAACCAATGTGAGAGTTCAGGGAAGGCTTTGATTCGCAATTATCCACAGTTGGATCTACAAAAACATCACGGTTTTCTACAGATCAGAATCGTAAAATAAAATTGAAGGACAGAAAGAGAGAAAATCAAATCTCAACCTTTATCAAGAACGACCAGATCGCAACTCTCTGAGTCAATTTCAGCCATTTGATTACCAAAAGTAAAACAAGAACTAGATTATTAAAAAAGAAAACAAAATCAATGAAAATTATACAATTTAGGAAAAGAAATTGGGGGTTGAAAAATATTAAGAGTGATTTTTTTTTTTAAAAATGAAAGAAAATTACGTGAGAGAGAAAGCTAAACTGAAGCGTTGAGTTTAAATTTTGAAAAGGGGTAGGGTTTTTACTTTTCTGATTGGATTCAAAATAGAGAAACGTGGGCCGTTGGATTGACTTAGCTGTTTCTAACGGCTATTTTTATATAAAAACTTTTTTTTAAGGAGCGTATGCCTGGGATAATTTAAGTTATTTAGCCCGATTAATTTAAGCTTTATTTACAAATTAGTACCTTAAAAATATACTACTTGATTTCTATTTTTGTACTTAACATTATGAGTAATTTATTTATTTTGTTACTTTTATTTTGATCACAATATCTTTAAGTTTTTTAATTTATTAAATGAACTTTTAAATTTTTCTTATTTCGACTATTTTTAATTTTATTTTTCTTTTTAATATTTATTATTATTATTATTTAAAATGAAAATAATTAAAATATAAAATTAAATATAATTGTTCATTGATCATCATTTTGCTTCGTCAAATGTCATTACCGCCGGTCGTAAATGATGACCGTTCAATCTTAAATTTTATTAATCGTTTTATCTTTGTCTTTTAAGTTTTAATCTGACCTCCATCTTGTTAGGAAGTGCTCTGAAGTTCATAAAAAATAGTTTGAAAGTTAGGGAACCGAAAAGTTTCAAACTATATTTGTGAGTTTTGAGACATTTTTTGGTGAAACAAACACTAATTCAGACTTCACATGTCAAACAATTATTGATTTTGAGACCAACGATGATTAGCATTAGTGATGATTTTCTTTTTCATATTTTTAAACTTAATAATTATAAATTATGATTTTTATTATTTATTTTAATTATTTTTATATTTAATAATATTAAAAAATTGAAAATAATAAAATATTTCATAATGAAAAAACAAGAGTAATCCGAAAGTTCAGTTAATAAATTAAAAAATTTTAAATTGAGTGTCCAAAATAGGAATGAGAAGATATTAGAGTGATGAATAGTATATTTTATTTCAACATTATCTTTCTTTAAAAGTGATGTCTAATTATTCTTTTTAGATTTTATTCGACATAAAAGGTGAAATCTGAATATTTCCACGAAAACTTTAATTTTCGGGTTTAAGATCTTAATTTTAAGGTGTAAGCTTAAGGGTTTAGACATAAGAATTTATAATTTAAAGATATAAGTTATAATTTAAAATTTATGATCAACATTTAAGATTTATAAAATAATATAAACATTTTTAATTATTATAACAAATAGATAATAGTTGATTTTAGTATAATTGTTTGAATATATTATTATACAACCTTTATTGTACTTTACAAAAAAAATATTGTTCTCTCCACAAAACCCAAATTAGAAAAAAAAATGTTTGTGCGAAAATTTATAAAGTTAAAGTTAAACATTTAAAGAGCCTAGTTGATTTTTAATTTTTTTGAATTGTCTAATGATCATAATATAATATTTGTTTATTATCTTAGCCCTTTAATAAGGCAGGCACAAACATTACACAGATAAACTATTTGAACTCGAATCACTTAAAAATAATAATATTTTTTTCTTTCACCCAAACTCTGTCTGACGTTAGTTGTCCATCTAACTTTTAGGGAAATTTCGCCAAACATCCTGCGTTTTCATCTTGTATCCAATTTTTTGGTAGAATTTAGTCACCAAACACTAGAACTTGAAATTATAAAATTTTATAAAATCAAAATAATCTAACCGAAATAAATAAATTGAATTTAAACGGTTGGTAGTTTGAGTTTTGTTTAACATCAAAAAAAATTATTGTAATTTATATATAATTAAATATAAATTAAGGTTCATAATCAAATGAATGTGTTAGTTATCCAAGAAGTGTTAAAGCTTGAGGAAAAGTTTAAGTTAACGAGGAGTGTTAGAGTTTTTATTTAATATATAATTAGAGTTTATTCATAATTAGTAGTTTAGATTTATCAAAGTCTTATTTAAATTAGGAATAAATATGATTTAAATTAGAAATAAGATATAATTTTAGTTATATTAAAATTCTATATTATCCTATATAAAGGCTTACTCTGTAAACATTTGATTGTGAAGAATAATAAGAAAATATAGAGAAACACATTATTCTCTCTGAAAAATATTCTCTTCATCTTCTTCAAACAATAAATTTCTAAACACCAATCAAACACAAATCATCATCTTCTGTTACACTTACAGTCATCATTGTCCCTTTCTCATATGGTATCAGAGCCAACAACGATCTTGATGATGTCATTGTCACCATCATCTTTAATATGAAATAGATCAATGGTCTAACTTTTTAGATGCATATTATTTTTTTCTACTGCTGTTATTAGATCACACTCGTTCTCTAGCTTCTCCATCGTGAGAATCTTACATCTCTAGTGAAATTTTTACTCGTTTAATTTTGTTAGTTTTTTATTTAATGGTTATATCTTAACCAATCAAAATGATAGATAAAAAAGTTTTAGTTTAGACTTAAAAACTATTTGATTTTATCTTAGCAAAGATAGATGAAAATGTTATACTTTAGCCTCAAAACCTATGTGGTTCTACCTTAGCCATTCGTTCTAAAAGATAGGAAAAAATGTTATAGTTTAGCCTTAAAACCAATTTGGTTCTATCTTAGCCACCCGTATAGAAATCTTGTAGGCGGGAACAACCGCGACATCAGGGAAGTTTCAGCGCGTTCGTTAAAGAAAGAAAGAAAACTAATCAATGTGAGAGGTCAAGGAAGACTTTGATTCACAATTATCCATCCTTGGATCTACAAAACATCATTGGTGATGGGGACACAATCGGGTAGAAATCTTCGGACAACCATGCAGGCTGCAACAACCGCGACACATTTATCAGGAAAGTTTCAACGACGACCGTTAAAGAAAGAAAGAAATTAACCAATGTGAGAATTCGAGGAAGGCTTTGGTGCATAATTATCCACCCTTGGATGTACAAAAACATCATCGATGATGGGGACACGATCGGGTAAAAATCTTCGGGCAACCGTGTAGGCTGCAACAACCGCAACACATTTATCAAAAAAGTTTCAGCGGCGACCGTTAAAGAAAGAAAGAAAAAACTAACCAATGTGAGAATTTGGGGATGGCTTTGATGCATAATTATCCACCCTTGGATATTCAAAAACATCATCGATGATGGAGATACGGTCGGGCTAAAAAAATTCGGGCAACTGTATAGACAAAAACAATCGTGGCACATTCATCAGGAAAATCTCAGCAGCGGCCGTTAAAGAAAGAAAAAAAGAGAGCTAACCAATGTAAGAGTTCGAGGAAGATTTTGATGCAAAATTATCGACCATTGGATGTACAAAAACACCATCGGTGATGGGGATACGGTCGGGGTAGAAATCTTCAGACAATTGTGTAGGCGACAACAACCACGACACATTCTTCAGGAATGTCTCAGCGACGACAGTTAAAAAAAGAAAGAAAGAGAACTAACCAATGTGAGAGTTCAAGGAAGAATTTGATTTACAATTATCCACCATTGCATGTATAAAAACATCACGGTTATCTACAGATCAAAATAATAAAATAAAATTAAAGGATAAAAAGAGAGAAAATCAAACCTCAACCTTTATCAAGAACGATCGAATTTCAAATCTCTGAGCCAATTCTTGAAAACTTTGAGAAAAGAAAAAAAATTGCACGAAAGAAAAATCTAAACCGGAGCGTTGAGTTTAATTCTTAAAAAATGTTAGGGTTTTTGGTTATTTATAAAAAAAGAAAAAATCAGAGAAACGTCACTCGTTGAATTGACTTAGCTGTTTCTAACAGTTATTTTTAAGTTATTTAACCCGATTAATTTAAGTTTTATTTATAAATTAGTCCCTAAAAATATATTACTTGATTTCTATTTGTGTACTTAACATCGTGAGTAAAATACACAAATCATCGTTTAATTATTTTTTATTTTATTTTAGTCGTACAATTTTTTATATTTTTAATTTAATAGCTATTTTTTAATTAATTTTATTTTAATCACTCTTAATTATTCTGTTATTATTTTTTCAGCATTTATTATTATCATTTAAAATTAAAATTATTTAAAATATAAAATTAAATATAATTTACATTTCAGCTGGGTGGTAAGGAAGCTGTTGAAACTTAGAGATGAAGCTAGAGGAGTCTTTGAGGGCCAAAATTTGAGCGATGTTAGTATTGCTTGGGTTTGGGACCAGGTGCGAGACAGAGGAACTAAAGTTAACTGGTAGAAACTGGTTTGGTTTCCCTCTCATACTCCAAAGCATGCTTTGGTGACTTGGATGGCAATCCTTAATAGGCTGCCTACCCGCGATAGATTGATCCATATGGGTATAACTACTGAGGCCTCTTGTTTGCTCTGTGATTCAGGAGTGAAAAGCAGGAATCATATGTTTTTTAATGTCCTTTTTCTACTAGTATTTGGGGGCTTTGCTTCGATTTTGCAATGTAAGCAGACCAACTATACAATGGGATAACGAGCTACAATGGGTTGTTACTATGCTGAGAGGTAAATCCTTAATTGTCTGCATCTTAAAGTTGGCTTGGAGTGCTTTCTTGTATTGTATTTGGGAGGAAAGAAATCACAGGTACCATGGAAGGAGTTGCCAAACTCCTGAAGCTATTGTTGATAGAATTAAAGATATTGTTAGTACTAAACTATATAGGAAAATTAAATATAATTATTTTTCTGTCACAATTCATCATCATCGGACATCTATTCATGAACGTACATGGTGATCGTTCAGTCTTAAATTTTATCGGTTGTTTCATTTCAGTCTTCTAAATCTAAATCTAAATCTAAATCTGACCTCCATTTTGTTTAAAAGTACTCCGAAGTTCCCTAAATAGAGTTCAAAAGTTAGGATATCGAAAAGTTTTAAATGAGATTGTGCGTTTTGAGAAATTTTCAGTGAAACAAATATCAGATTCAGACTCAACGTGTCAAAATAAATTTATCAATAAAATTTGTGATCATATAGTCATTAATTCTGATATTAACAGTGATTAGCGGTGGTGGTGTTTTTTCTTTCATATTTTTAAACTTAATAGTAATAAAATATAATTTTATTATTTATTTTAAATTATTTTTATATTTGATAATATTAAAAATTTAAAAATAATAATAAAATATTTTAGAATGACAAAAATAAGAGCAATCCAAAAATCCAGTTAGTAAATTAGAAAGTTTAAAAATTGAGTGACCAAAATAAGAGTGAGAAGATATTTGAGTGTTGAATCGTGTATTTTACCTTGAGGTTATCTTCCTATTACTTTTTGGATTTTATTCGATACAATGGAAGTGAAAACTGAAAACGTTCACAATTGTCTTAGTTACGAGGTTTAAGGTTTTAATTTAAAGTGTAATGTTTAGATATATGGATTTATAATTTAAGGATAATAATTATAATTTAGAGTTTAGAGTTGAGGTTTAGTTTTTAGAGTAATATAATTATGATTTAGGTTTTAACTTATAAACTCAAAATTATAACCCTAAATCCTAAATTTTAATAAATATCTATAAATTCTAAACCTCTAGACCTATAATCCTAAAATTAAAACCTTAAACCCTAAAATCAGACTATTTAATCGTCAATTTGTTATGTTTTGTACAGATATGATACACTTTAACTAGGGGTGTATTTGGTTCGGTTCGATTTTTTATCAAAATGTGAACCAAACCGCAGTCTGCGTTTTAAAAAAAAACGAAATAAAAACCGAATGGTATAAAAACCGAAAATTAAATTTTGTGGTTTGGTTAAAACTCGCGGTTTTAACGTTTTTTATTTTAAAAAAAGTAAGTAAAGACAAATATAATAATTATTAGATCCTTCAATATCAATTTATTTTATCATTAAGAACATGAAAACACATGTCTCGGGCTCTTGAGAAATCTAAGATTTTAAACAAAAATTAAAAAAAATAACAATGATTACAAAACAAACAATATAACTGAAAAAATAAATCATAAAAAATATTTATTTAATTAATATACACTCAATGATTCTATATCACCAACTTAAACATATATATCTAGCCTAATATATTGTTTGATTAAAGATAAACTTAAATATTCTATGTTATAAAATAATCGTAAATAGTAAATATTATAAAAACATATTCGAATTTGAAATACGATATCTAATCAATTTAATATTATAAAATCATATCTAAATATTTTAAGAGACCAATTTAAAAAATAAATACAAATATTCCAAGAGACTATCTTTAAAACATATTTGATATGAGTTATAATGTTTTTCTTTAATTCGGGTTAATATGAAATAAACGAGTTTCATATGGAAAACCCAAAACCAAACCAAATTGTCAAATTTGAATTTTAAACCGAACCGCAATATATGAATCCGAACCGAATCAAACCGCATAGCTCGGTAAAAAATATTGATTTGAATATGATTTTTTTCACTTTTAAAAATGTCTATATTAAATATTTTAATCAAAATTTATATTATATTATTAATTATTTTAAATCATATATTATAGAAATAAAAATATTTTTTAATTTAATTTAAATTTAAATTCAGAATTTTATTTAAAAATAATATATTTTATGTTGTTGAATAATTAAACGAGATTTGGTATAATATTATATATGCATATGTCTTATGTAATCATATTTGAAGTTATATTTATGAAAAATTTTAATACATTAATAACTTAGGCCATATTTTTTTATTTGTGTTATATTTTCGTTTTGTTATTATATTTTTTAATATTATAATAAATATAACCCTCAATATTTACATATTTTATTATTATTTTTAAAAGTTAAAATATTATCCAAATATTAAAAATACTCGACTCATTTTTTAATGAGAATATTGATTAAAATAATAAAATCTGAACGATTTGAAGTAGCAAACTCATGACCATTCATTGTACTTGATGCTAATATAGAACTTATCTTATAAGCTATTACATTAATTTGTTAAGAAAATATAAAAAAATAAAAATGAAATCAAATTTTGATTAAAAAGATAAACTACAATACAAGTCCCTTAATTATGGTCATGGTTACATTTGGTCCCAAATTATTAAAGTTATATTTCGGTCCCAAATTATCAAAAGTTACATTCGAGTCACTCAATTATAAGTAAAATTATATTTGGATCACTCAATTATTAAAAATTACATCTAGATCATTCAATTATGGAGTAAAATTATATTTGGGTCATCATTCATATTTAAAAATATATATTAATTTGTGTATTAAATTAATTAATAATTTCAAATGAAATATTCTAATATTAATAAGGGTATACAAGTGATTTAAAAAGAAAAAACTAAATTGAAATGCTCTATGATGGAGATTGTAAAGAGGGAAAGGAAGAGGTAGATGGGCTTTTTAAGAGGAAAGGCTATCAACTTTTCATTAGAGATGCAATTTCATTTGTTTTAAACAAAATTTTAGATTGTAGAAGAAAACGTTACACAATTTTTTCTATAATTAGAGATTTTTTAACTCAACTTTAAATATAATCGAGACTAATATGTTATCCCATCTTAATTTTAGATATAATTAGAGATGGGCACGGGTCGGGTCGGGTCGGATTTTCGGCCTACCCGCACCCGACCCAAAAAAATATATCCTCCGTCCGTCACCCGATTCGAGTTTAGGGTGAAAAAATCCGACTCAACCCGATCCATTTTTTAAGCTTTAAAATCCGACCCGACACGAATTAATAAAAAATTTAAATTTTAGGGACTTAATTGTAAAAAAAATAATATTTTGGGATCTAATTATAAATAAAATAAAATTTCAATGACCTAATTGTAAAAAAATTAATTATAATGACCTAATTGTATAAAACACATAAAGAGGGATCATTATTACAAATATCCCTAAAATATATATAAAAAAATTACACTATTAGTCTCGGGTCGAATTTTTTCCACCCTAAACCCGAACCCGAATTTTCTTCAAAAAAATCCGACCCGTTTGGACCGAGTCGGGTCGGATCGGAACCCGTCAGGTCCGGGTTCCGTGCCCATCCCTAGATATAATCGAGACTAATACAACTATAAACATCGAGATCTCGGACAAAATAAATACATTCCCATCTATTTCCTTGATTCCAATGGCAGTATGTTAAACACCAAAGTGTTCATGTTGGGTGTACACATTTAATAAACTCATGCTTAAAGACTGGTATAATGTTTACCACATTTAATGTATTAGAAGAAACAGCCATTACCACTGTTCTCTGAGCCTTCTCAGTTACCTTTTTTCACAATGACTTCAAGCATCCCATTATCTAAACGACCGGAAACTTCTTCGGGATTGACAGGACCCGGCAGGTTGAATGAAACGGTGAAGTCTCCCGGCGGGCAAAGATTTTGTGACAACATATTGAAGGTTAGAGTGTCCCTTTGTACTACTTTCTCACCGGTGGTTGTTATCCCTTTGATTAGCACCTTTCCATCAGCATAAATGTCACAATTGAAGTCTTCTGCACTCGTACAAATCGAATATCGGAGATATTATTACCGGTAACATCAAGAACAGAGTAGACAAATGAATAAGATGATTCAAGCTTTTCTAATGGACAGAATTGACTAATAGATTAGGTTCATTCC
Source organism: Abelmoschus esculentus (assembly GCA_035048815.1). NCBI lineage: Eukaryota > Viridiplantae > Streptophyta > Magnoliopsida > Malvales > Malvaceae > Abelmoschus > Abelmoschus esculentus. The sequence goes on from JAUCBN010000004.1 coordinate 25,098,404, forward strand.
TAAAGCTTGGAATAGAGGTTTAATGGCAGATATACACTTGCTTCCCATGTCATTCCGACTCTTCATTTTCTTCGATTGAATAAGAAAAATAAGCATTCTCAATCCTCTTTCAAGCATGTAATTGATAACGAGCGGAGTGGTTAACCTAGAAGAAAAAAAACTTACTTCTATCCGGTGATACTCCGGGAAGGGTGACACGAAAATAGTACGAATCCTCCAATTCACCAAGGTCCGCTAACCCTATAATCGGTCCAAAAGCTCCGGTTGCTGCAGCCCCAGTCAAAGCAATTCCATGTCCGTTAGAAGCCAATGTATAATCCAACTCCTCCTGAGTTGTTTTAGAAGGCAGAAATATCATTGCCGGATTTAAGGTTTCCGCAACATTTGTCTTCTCTTCCGATGAGATAGACATCTCATCTGGAGTTGTTGGACCAATTTTTCGCTCATAATTTCCCCTTTTAGACCTGCCAGAAAACAGATAAACTGTCAATTTTCCAAACGAACACAAGCAATACTACTACCTACATTACTATCTCAAACCACAACATGACTTCATTTACCTCGAGTATTCTATTTCGAATCAGTTTTTTCTTACTGCATTTACTAGCACCTATGGGATGAACCATACAAGATTCGATTTCGACATTTCAAAGTCGGTATGTACAAGCAAAGACACTATGTTTTTCAAGTTGTTTTAGCTTACGTTGCTCCGACTCACGCGTCGATATACCGATATCCGACATTCATATCTCAAACCACAACATGACTTCATTTACCTCGAGTATTCTATTTCGAATCAGTTTTTTCTTACTGCTTTTACTAGCACCTATGTCATGAACCATACAAGATTCGATTTCGACATTTCAAAGTCGGTATGTACAAGCAAAGACACTATGTTTTTCAAGTTGTTTTAGCTTACGTTGCTCCGACTCACGCGTCGATATACCGATATCCGACATTCATATCTCAAACCACAACATGACTTCATTTACCTCGAGTATTCTATTTCGAATCAGTTTTTTCTTACTGCTTTTACTAGCACCTATGTCATGAACCATACAAGATTCGATTTCGACATTTCAAAGTCGGTATGTACAAGCAAAGACACTATGTTTTTCAAGTTGTTTTAGCTTACGTTGCTCCGACTCAAGCGTCGATATACCGATATCCGACATTCACACCCAAATAAGAATAACATGTTTCAATTTCATGGCCGATTTAGGATTTCACAAGAAATCATAAAAGAACTGTCATTTAGCAGGGACATGTCAACAAACATTACCCTTAATTTTTCAGAACAACACAATCTTAATTTAAAATCAAGAACAATCCCACAGAATTGTAAACACTCCAAATCAAGAAAGTTTAAAATTACAAAAATAAAAAATAAAATTAAAACTAAAATGTAAACCAACAATAACATGAATCATAAAATCTCAAAAACCCCATGATCAATACTCAATATCATATTCCAAACCCAGGAAGAACAAGGATTAAACTTCACATCAGAATTTGCAGAAAAAAATGGGGATTCAAAGCCTTTGCCTTTAAGCTTTTCATATTCCAAACATTAATCAATAGAATAATATATATATATATATATATATATATATATATATATATACTGCATGGGAATGTTTAAAAGAGACGTAATGGAAATCTGGGTATCTTTACTTTACCTCTTACGAGAAGCCATTGAAGAGTAACCTCAGATGATCAAAGCTAAGACTGAGAGACTGAGTTTTGAAACGTTTTCTTTGTAGTTTGAAAGAATTTGTAGTCGGTTTTATTCTTGGCCTGGCCCATTTCAAGAAGAATCCCTAAACTTTGCAATTATTCCTAATTTGATCCCTGAATTTATGTTGAATGTTCCTTTTGATCACATTGTCTGTAAATTTGGATTTTTTTTTATTATTTTAATGATGTGTATGATATTGTACTACGGGTAAAAATAAAAAAAAATACAAAGTTGAGGTTAAATCGACAAAAATCAATAAACTTAAGGATTAAGATAAATATTTAACGGTTAAAATTGGTATGTAATATTAATTCGAGAAGATATATATAAAAAGTAACGTTCAAAGGAAGAAAATCGTGACTCAAGTAGTGATTACTTTCCAAGAAAGAACACATCTTACTCGTGAATATTATTACCAAACATGCAGAACGCCAAATGTCTCTTCTATTACGGAGACCGTTGATTCGTGAAGCTTATCCAAAAAATAATTTTTACTTATATTTTTTAAAAAAATCTTAATTAAGGGAAGAGAGTGTGACTACACGTTAAAATAAAAAAGCTAATAAGATAATTCAAAATTCATACATATTATCTAAACTTAAGATAAAATACAATGATATTTAATTTTAAGATTTATAATAAATATGTCACTTAATTAAAATATTATCAAAAATATATCGTTATGTCATTAATATTAAAATAATTCTATAATGCGGTATGATAGAATAATAGTTATAGTTCTCAAAGCTTATGTAATCTATTAATTTTATCCTGATTCGAAATAATTAAATAAATTTAAATTTTTTATATTAAATAATTTAATATTTTTTACAACACTAACAAAGTAAATGATTCCATCAAATCAAAACAATAATTGAATAATTATATTTTATAATAAGGCGACACCAAATTAATGTTTAAATTGATTTATATTAAAAAATAATATTTTTAAAAGAAAAACAAATACTTTAAAAAATAAAAATATAATGAAAATTTTAAATAAATTTATTAAATTATTTTGAATTACTATAAAAGTAATGTAAAACTTGAGTCTTAATTTTCAAGTTAAATATCTTTAGAATCGTTCATATTTTAATACCTTGAGCATTGATATCAAGAGTTTTTTTGCATGTTTCTTTCTTATTTTACAATATATATATATATATATAACTTTGTATCTTCAAGATTAAAAAACATATACTTTAATATAATTACACTAAATATTAAAAAAAATTATTTAAGAGCTTAAAAAATAATGAAAGCTTGTCGATTTCCATAGTACAAAATATGAACAATCTCAACTTTAATAGGCCTCGAGGTATAATGTCAAATTTAATTAATGTAACAATATCGAATTACACAAAAAATAAAAAACAAATCTTTACATTATATTAAACTTCAACTAGGACGACAATAAGATGAGACATAAATTATTTTTAGTTATACTCTGATTTCGATTCAATCTCGATTTTATTATAATTTACGATTTGACATGAAATAAATGAAATATTATTTGAATTCGATTGATTTTAAAATTTTAACAAAAAGTATTGATCTAAAAATTAATAAAAATATTAAATATAATATATAAAAATAATTTTAAAATAATAAAAGAGTATTTTAGTAAATATATCGGGATAGGGCGGGATAAATATCATTTAAATTTGATTCGATCTAAAAAATATCAACAAAAAACTAACTTGCCTTATCTCGATCCTCAAAATTAAAAATAAAAACTCAATCCCAAACGAATCAGATTAGATCAGATCAAGACCCATTTCGGGAAAAATTATCAACCCTACCTCCAAACCCATTGAAGTTCAAATAAAAAAAACTAGGATGTATATTTCGGGCATAACGAAAAAACACATAAATATGTATTTAATGAAAGGGTAAAGTACACTAATAGACATAAAAATCCAGTGACTCCAATGCAAAATTTATAAATTCAATGACCAAAATATAATTTATTAAAATTTCAATGACCATTATTGCAATTTTCCCTTAGTGAAAAAACATTTCCGTCGATATCCCATGAGATTTCCTCAAAGAACTTAAAACTTTGGATTTTGTCTCTCTATATAGTCAAAAACCACGACTTTCACGGATTTGTGTAGTAAAATAAAGATTAAAAAAAACATGCAAAATTTAACGTAAATATCTGTTTATAAGAGAGAAATAACAATGGTCTTTGTTTAGGGGTTCAAAATCAAAATCATCCAATTATTGGAACCATTTTTAACATGCTTTGCTTTCTCTATGCGCCATTGTTGTTTGATTTGTTTTGAGAGACTTCATGGACATTGATGGCCATAGACAATCTACTTTAAGGTTTGTATGTCTTCTTCATCATGTTATCTTGTTTGGGTATGGCTTACTTTCATTGAATCGAATTTCCCTCTTTTATTTTTCTGTAATTTTCATTGAATGTTAACAATGAATTCTTTTTCGCATTTCATCAAATAGTTGATATGTGCGTACAGATGGTTTCTTCCATTTGATTCTAGCAAAGATATGAAAATGTAGAGATTTTTTTTCTTGTTGTTTTTCTCTGCATTACAAAGAAGATTGTTGGTTTTCATTCCCATTTTATGTGGTGAATTTTAGTGTCATTACTGGGGATTTTCTGCATACCATGTAGGATAAACATGCATTTTTGGTTATTTTCATTTCTAAAGTTTCCCGTGTTCATCATTTCTTGTTCTCTATTATGGAAATAATGCTTATATGTATATGTGTATGTGTATGTGTATGTGTATGTGTATGTGTATGTGTATGTGTATGTGTATGTGTATGTGTATGTGTATGTGTATGTGTATGTGTATGTGTATGTGTATGTGTATGTGTATGTGTATATGTTATTCACTCTTTTGGATTTTCAAGTTTTCATTGTTGTGATGATGGTTTTCATTCTTTTTCCTATGCACATGATGAACGAAGCACATATCCCTATTTCTGGTCTTTTATTTGATTTCTTACAGCATGAACGCCATGCATTTGGCCGAAGATGTGGTAGTTAAAACAGGACAGAAAAGACAAGATGCTATGATTTCATCACATGGATCAGCTCAAGGTAGTTCTTTCTATCTCTCTTAGTATAGCTCTTCTGTTTTGGTATTCTAAGCTCTTTACCACTCTTTGTTTAAACAAGATGGATCGTCTCCTAATGGAGCTATGGAAGCATGCCATGATGGCTTGAAATCCAAGAAAACTGGAGCACTTGCTAACTGGAAAAAACTCTTCAAATTATGGAAAACAAGATCGAAAAAGCGCTTAGCTTCGATCTCCATTCTTTCTTCATCAAAGTGGCCGAGAATGTTTGGCAGGAGTGCAAAAGAAAATCCTATGATGAGAGAGATATACAACTTCAAGTCGTCTTTACAGAACTTTAGCCTACCCGAGCTCCGAGCTGCAACAGACAACTTTAACCCAGGTATGCAATTAATTTCAAGGTTTTGAATACTTGCAAAAACAGTCTAATATAATGACATAGTTGATGTAGATAAATTTAAGTTTCTTTTTTCTTGTAGAGAACATAATTGGAAGGGGTGGTTACTCACTAGTTTACAAGGGTCGTTTGAAAGACGGAAAGTTTGTCGCCATAAAACGAGCAACAAATGGGACATATGATGAGAGGACAGCCAGTTTCCTGTCTGAGCTTGGCATTCTAGCCCATGTAAACCATCCTAACACTGCTACATTGATAGGGTGTGGCGTTGAAGGGGGAATGCACCTTGTTTTTCAGTTATCTCGATTGGGAAGTTTGGCATCCGTTCTTCATGGTGTGTTTTCCTAATATGCTTCATTGTTTATCTTGAATCATTGCTGCTTTCAATTTATATGAAAACTTTTTGACACTCTCGACATTATCCAGGACAGAAAGGTGCATTAGATTGGAGTAAAAGATCCAAGATTGCTTTGGGTACGGCTGATGGCCTCAGATATCTTCACGATCATTGTGAAAAGCGGATTATTCATCGAGATATCAAGGCTGAAAATATTCTGCTTACAGATAATTTTGATCCCCAGGTACTTTTCAAGTCTTAAAATTCACAGGGTGTATAGAATGAGATGTTTAAAAAGACTAAGGGCCGTGTAAGTTTTGCAAGAATCCAGAGTGTACAGAATACACACACATCTATATATAATATTTGAAGATATAAATCATGAAACTATCACTCTAATATTATGTTAAACCGGTTATCACTGTGAAGTAGGTGCTATATATTTATCAAGAGGATCTATGCATGCTTCCCAGCAACCATTCTCATTACTTTTTTTCAATTTAATTTGTTGATCATAATTTACTTATACATTCTTGTTTCTAATTATTTACTATATTGAAAGAGTTGTTAGTTCGAGGAATATGGAAAACTAGCAGATTATATAGAAACATGCAAAAACTAATGTTTCCCTTTGATCCTGAAACACATTGAATGATCCCCATATATTGTTTTCAGTATTATGTACACAGAATCTCTAATTTCAGATAGTATTTATGCTGCTCGGGCTCAGGGGTAAGTGTCGGGTATCGGTATATGTTTGAAACGGGTATGCTGAATTTTTCCCATATAGTTACGGGATCGTACCCTGATACCTATGTTCGAATATATGTCGGATGCAACTGTTTCAAGGATAGCGATGAGTCGGAATACTATATGATACATCATAAAATGGGGAAAATATATACTTTGGATTGATTTGCCTAAAACTTGTTCTTTTTCCATTTCTCCTAGCTTCTGACCAAATGATTTGAAATCCATTATGTTGCTGTTCTAGATTATAGTCATTATACCAGACACTTTTGGTAAGCACGGGGTGAGCCTCGAGTAAGCCGTAATCATAGAGCACAAATTTGGCAACTTTGGATCAAGCCAATGTGTGTCAATAAGTCTTTGAGTGCACTCTGCAGGTTCCTGCAGTTATGGTGAAAATTTTAAATATTACACGCTTTGTTTTAGTTAGAAAACTCAAGTATTCCGACTCGATATCCAGCCTAGAAGTTTGCAGTGGCATGGTTTCATGCTTTTCTTTATTAAAATAAAGCAATATATATAAGAACCGAGTTTATGACAGTTGTTTTATAATGCTCATAATGGTTGTTGTATAATCATTCCCTTTATTCGTTCTGTTTCTTGATTATGTTAGCCAAATTGTCATACAGATCTGCGATTTCGGCCTTGCAAAGTGGCTACCGAGACAGTGGACACACCACAACGTAACGATATTCGAAGGCACTTTTGGGTTTGTAAGCGTAAAGTTACCGAATTGAATGAATAAATACTTTCTTGGTAATGCTAATGCATTTGTTTCTTGAGATGCAGCTACTTAGCTCCTGAATACTTCATGCATGGCATAGTTGACGAGAAAACAGATGTCTATGCATTTGGAGTTTTACTTTTGGAGCTCATAACAGGACGGAGAGCTTTAGATCAACAACAAAGCATTGTAGTATGGGTACATTTCCTCGAGACAAATTTGATCACTCTAACCATACCATAATCGGAAAAAAAATCGTTACTTGCCCTTTTTATTCTTCTAGGCAAAGCCTCTGCTTGAAAAGAATGATATTAAAGAGCTCGTTGATCCTTCCCTAGGCGATGATTATGACGTAAAGGAAGCGGATCGCATGGTTTCAACTGCCTCCTTGTGCATCAATCATGCTTCATTTCTTCGGCCTCAAATGAATCAGGTTTGTGTTAGATTATGAAGTTCTTGAATGTTTGTTCCAAAAATTGATCAACCAGAGTGTAATATTAACAGGATGTGCTTATAAAAATCAGTGAGTTACTCATTATTGTTGATGTACACAGGACAGAAATTAGAGAAAATGAAGTAAGATGGTAAAAAAAACGTGTTCATCTCATTAAACTAAGAAATCAAGGTTACTTCAATTTAATTCTTTTCATATCTCCAAGTCCATAGTGATTCATTTATTTCTGGTGTGCCGATATTTTCGGTGTTATAACTTCTGAATTGCATGTTTGACTGTTTGTTCATGTTCATGTTCATGTTCATGGGTAGCATTCGCTTGTCGGAATCTTGCTTATGCCGTAAAATGAACCATTAAGTAGATACCTAGATGGTACAAGACTGACATTCCTGTTGCATACTCAAGGATGATAATGTTTTCATATTGGTGCTCTTGTTTATTGGATTATTCTCGAAGTTGGAATAACTTAATTGCTTATAACTGGTATTGTAGTTCTCGAGTTTAGGAGTGAACATTCAGTCGGTTCAATTAATTTGGTTTGGATATTTCAGTCGACTGGTTTGTCATGGAAGCATAGTCTTTGCCTCTTACTCTTGCTTTATCTCTGTCCTTGAAATTTATCCTACAGATTTTTTTACGAGGAAATCACTGTAAACAAGTGAGAACCGATGTGTCAGGAACAACATAGGAACAAGTTAACTAGGTTGCTTGTTTTCGTTGCAGGTTGTGAGACAGTTGAGGGATAATGAATATGTAGCTGACTGTAGTAAAAGATCCCAGAGTCTATCAATCCGGAGAACATACTCGAACGAACTCTTCGACGCACAAGAATACAACTCGACAAAACATCTTAACATAAATCGACTTCGGGAAATTGCTCTAAGTTCTTGAAAGCTACATAGAACTTGAGTATGAAGGTTTTGTGGAAATAATATGCATCACCTTAGGTTCTTAGAAGTTACTCGAGTGTGAAGGTTTGGTGAAAGTCCCACGGAAGTAAGAACCCATTGGATGCTGTTTTCCATGGCAATTGGAAGCACTGGTTTAATTGAAAACCGATTCGATTTTTTCTTCTTCAAATTTCATGTGATTGTATTATTATTTCTTTTATTATTGTATTGAATTTTCCTTATCAATGAAATTTCATTATTTTACAATTTCTTCATTTGTTAATATTTATCACACTTGATTTACAATAATGCTTATATACATACATTCACAATCAGGAAATGCATTCATGATCTCAAACTCCATGCATGTTTCGGCCTGAATTTCGATGCATACCACAAGTTTCCCGATTCACCTTGAATGCACCAGACCGGAGTTTATTCCGCTACATCATATAACCACAGCAATAACTTAAAAAGCATTCACCTCAGGTGAAGGGGTACACCGGATTGCACTTGCTGGAAAGACTAAAATATCGTGTAAGAACTTCAAGCTGAATCATGAATGGAGTTCATTAATAGATATCCAGAATACGAGTAATAAATCCGTTGACCTGAATCTGGAACTTCGAGTAAAACAATGATGTTAATGATCAAGATGTGCACACTAACTCGGAAATCTTGTCTCACTCAAAAGTAACAATTACTTGGGACAAAAGGATTTAAATTTCAAACTACTACTAGATGATGTAATTAACACCAACCAACCATACCTTGGCAAGTGGTGTTGCAACATTCAAATTCGTTCAACTAGTAAAATTTTAAATACGATAGCCTTCGAGAACACTTGACTATGTCAACGGAGAATTATTCGCTAATCTTGCAGATATCCTTTGTTCTCCAAGTAAGTAACTACTTCTCCTGCCATGGCACTTGGCATGGGGCAAACTCCGTCTTTCTGATTTATTTCTATCTGAGCAAAACAATTATTCGATTTCAAGATTTGTACAAAAATACAAGTGATCGGATAAGATAATAGCCTAATTTTAATTCTCATTGTAACCATTAATTGTTTCTGTATTCAACTAAACACATACCTCACAGTTCAATGGCGGCTCGTAAGGATCATCTATGCCAGTAAAACCTGCAATAATAACACAGATAGGTGCATACAAATCATGCCACATTAACATATTATTTTGAAGAAAAAAAGTCAACCATTTAACATATGGTATTAAATGGTGAATATTGATTTCAAGAGACTAATTAATAGTTTGAATGGAAGGGATATATAATGAAGTAGTCCAATCCTTCGTCACGGATAAGGTCATTTGCTTTATTAGCCAAAAGTAAAATGATTAAAATATCATTTAACAGCTAAGAAGTAAACTTTTTTTATAGCAATTAGAGCAAAGATATTGAACCGAAACGTAACCAAGGACCCACCAAATCTATGAAGAAAACTTTTTTTCTCAAAAAATGAAAATACTCATGTAAGATAGATACCATATTCAACACATCTGAGTCCAAATAACATTGAGGTTATCAGTTATCACGCCAAAAGAAAATTTGGTAACCAAAGAGATTTTCAATGCATACCTATTGAAACATAGAGATTGCCTTTCTACAATTCATCCATTAAACACACACACACACAATGAATTTCTATGGACAATGTGTAATTGTGTATGGATGGATGGAAGAAGAATGAGGTAACTTATGCCAATGAATGTATGAAGGAAACTGACACACCTTTGATCTTTCCAGCACGTGCAAGCTTGTATAGACCTTTCGGATCTCGTTCTTCACACAATGCAAGAGGCATGTTCATGTAAACCTGCAGAAGTACAAAGTAAAAGGCATTCCAACTTAAGTAGAAACAATATAATCAGGATAAGAACCATTCACAAGGAGGCTTGCCTCGATAAAATTAGAATCTGGCAACATTGCGCGGCATGCATCACGGTCTTTCCTATATGGAGATATTAGGCTGGCAATGCAGATTAAACCAGCATCTGCAAAGAGATGTGCCACTTCACCTGAATTATATGCAAAATGTTAGAAACAACTTCAAAAGAAAGTACATCATAGAACAATGCCCTAACCCTTTTCCAAGAAGAAAAAACAAACTCTTGCAAACCATCTGGTCATAACAATCTATGTACTTGGACTCGGGGGGTGAAAGTCCAATATGGGTATGCTTAACCATTTTCCAAGTATTTTCGTAAATTTGGAGAATCGTTTCCTCATATCCATTACCCAATTATCAAATGTCTCGAACAAATGAAGAATCAGAATGAAATAGACATTTATAGAAGAGATGGTTAGGATACAGAGTTACGTGTTCAATAACAATCAAACTTCATTATCTTGTAAATTTGTGCAAGATACGAGGTCATGTTTTACATGCTTTTATCATGAAACACAACCATTTACACCAACTGAACTCTTTAACTCTACAAACTTTTACTTCTCAATGTACTTACCAACCCTGCGTATATTTTCTGTTCGATCTTCCGCCTTGAAACTAAGATCCTTGTTCAATCCATGTCGAAGGTTGTCCCCGTCAAGTATATAAGATAGCTTGCCTTTGGTATACAGTTCCCTACTGAGTGAACATGCAAGTGTACTTTTACCTGTACATGATAATCAAATTCGAGAAGCAATTTTAAAATTCCAAATCAGGTCAACGTGCTGCTAAACATTTTAACTTTCTAGGAATGATAACTGTAACTCGGCAGAAAAACTAGAAGTATTTGGAGAGTCCTTTTGACTATAAACCTGATCCACTTAGACCCGTGATCCATACAACACAGCCCTTTTGGTTAAGAAGCTTCTGCCTTTCAAGCTTTCCAATTGGTGATTCTTGCCAAAATATATTCGTGGAATTTCCTACAGTCGACATCTTAAGTTCCCTAATCTGGATACAAGCAAACACAGAACAAATAAACAAAAACCAGATAATAACATTTTGAACAACCTTAAGCCACTAGAAAATAGCAAGAGAGACTTCTAGTGACCATTTTATTTGTTAATTCTTAGCTATAATACTCAGACTTAGGTGTGAGTGTTGACTACTTGGAGAACCATTAGAAGATCATATGGCGTATCCGCATACCCATATCCAGTGTCAGAGAAAGATACCTTCCTAGTGTATACACATTCATAAAGTTTTTCCAAGTTTTGTTTCTGAAAATCAAGCTGCTAAAGGACACATAACATCTGTATTTTTTTTATTAAGTATAGATATATTTACATTCTCAAGTCAAATGCCAAGATTCAAACAATACAAGATGTAGCAACACGAACATCATTGGCCACTCACCAATTAGTGGATCTCACACATAAGAGTTAACTTAATTTCTCCATTCATTCACATTGTTCTGGCCAGTACTGGGAATGCTGTAAAGTCTAAAAATATGTTCCAACTTCCAAATTAATAAAAAAATGCTCATTTGTTCTTAATATTTTTATCCCACACACCGCAGTGAGAAAAGTAAATCTCAGCCATTAAACAGCTAATGGAACCGGCAAAACAACAAACACATAGAATGCATCTTTTTTTTTTTCAATCTATAAAATTATCAAAGATGAAAAACCCAGATAACTCCATAATCATAACAGTGCTCTCATGATCTAACAGGGATGAATTCAATAACCCCCAAAAGTAAAATGCTTCATCATATACATTAACCCAGAAAAACACATGATTTTATCCCATTTCCAGTAGTTTTTCTTGAAATTAAAAACAACCCATAACATGAAAGTGAAAGAGAAAGAGACTGGCAAGTACCTGCTAGATCAAGAATGAAGCTTGATGAAAGTTGAAAGCTTGGTAAAGTTTCTTCTTTTTTTCCCCTTTTTAAGAAAAAATGTTGAGGAAACAAAAAGAGAAACCAAATTTATTACACCGTGTGGAAAAAATAGAAACGGGAAAGAGATGATGGAGGCTTAACACGGCGTAGACATAGGAAGGATGAAAGGAAATCAGTTACTACTAGGGGTGTTCAAATCCGGGTACCCGGTACCCGGACCTTCGGGTAATATAAAATTCGGCCCGTGTCCCGACCCGTATTTTTCGGGTATCCGGTTTTTTAATTTTTTTTTTATAAATTTTAAATTTAATATTAAAAAAATATAAATAAAATTAAAAGTTTGAATTACATAATCTAACATCGAAATATAAAATTTTAAAGACCTAATTACGTAATCTAAATATAAATTTTAAAACTCAAATTACATGATTCTAATTCGAAATAAAATATAAGTTCTAAATGAAATTTTTTTATAAATATTTTTTAAATATATTTAATTAGTATAATTTACTTTAATATATAAAAATTAATGATTTAACTATTAAAGAATCTTAAGTTGATTTTCGTATTAGTTAATGCACATACAAAAATAATGCATATCTAAACGGGTAAAGTTCGAATTTTATCAACTCAAAAAACTAAATTTATACTTTTACAATGAATCTTAATTTTCTTTTTTTACAATGAATCCCTAATTGTTTTTTAAAAATAATATTTGAGGGATCGAGATTTAGAAATTATGTTATTTGATTTGGGAATATAGTAAATATAAGTGTATTTTATTTAAATAATAGTTATATTTAAAATATAAAATAAAAAAAATTAGAAACCGGGTACCCGGATTTTTATAAATTTTTGACCCGGGCCCGACCCGGAAAATGACGGGCCGGGTACCCGACCCGGAACAAAAAAAAAATTTGGGAAAATACCCGATTTTTTACATTCGGGTAGTCGGATCGGGTCATTCGGGTCGGGTATTATTGAACACCCCTAGTTACTACCACTATAAAGAGACAAAAAAAAATTTAGTCCCTGAACTTTATAACTTTTTCCAAATTGATCCTTAACTCTCTTTTTTCGATGCCAATCTTTTAACTTGATATTTTGATTTTTAATTTTTTAATGACATAAACCTTTGATATTATACTATTCGTTCTTTATTACGTTCTTTATTGATGTTTTTATTTTAAAATAATGAGTTTAAGATTTAAGGTTAAAAATTGTGGTTATAGTTTAAAAAATTAAGGATAAAGTATATATTTTTTTAAGGTGTACAGTTTAGAGTTTAGGATGTGAAAATAAGGTTAAGAGTTAGAATTTATATTTTTTAATAATTTTTAATAAAAACATAAAAAAAGACATAATTAGGATAGAAGATTTTTACTTTATACTACATGAAAGACTCGAAATGCCACTCGAAACAACTAAAAATTATTATTCAAAAATCGAAAAAATTCATATAAACAAATTTTACTACTTTTCGGATCAATAATTTTTTTTGAAATCATGGTATCCACACCCATAGCATTTATTAATTTATTTTGTTGTCAGTATCGTAGTAGATTCAGAAATAATTTAAGAGTGAACATACATAAAATCTTAAAATTTCAATGTAAATAGAAATTATGAATATTAAAAAAATAAAATTAATTAAAAAAGTTAAAATAATTAAAGATGAATGTTTAAATTTTAAAAAATTTATGATAGACACAAATCCAATCGCATTACATTTGAATTCACCGGATCCATGAATTTATTTGAGAGTGGATACATATGAAATTTCAAAATCTCAGACGGGCACAAAGCTTAAATATTATAAAAATTTAAAGATTAATTTATAAAAATTAAAAAAAATAAGGATAAATATGTGAATTTTGAAAAGTTTAGGTGGGCACGGATGGATCCGTCACTGGAATCCACCATTGGCCAATGGTCTCCGAAGACCTAGATGAATAAGCCAAGAAATGAGAAAACTTATATCGGTCATTCTCGCCATGTCATTTATGCGACTAACTAATTAAATGAATCTATTTTATTAATTTTTCATCTTATTTTTTTACCAAGTGAATGTTCACTCAGTAAAAACTATTTTTAACTTTATTTTACAGAAAATATTAATAAAGATTCACTTGATAAAAAAATAAAATAAAAAATAATAAAATAAATTCATTTAATTGGTTAACCTATAAATAATACAATATAAATGACCATAATATAATCTCTCCATGAAATGGACTCTATTTTTATGGGTTTGGACCACATGGTTAATTATTTAACATTGTTAACTAATTAAATTATTTTCAGTTTTTATAAGTACAATATCACAAATTAAAACAAGATAATTTTTTATAACAAGTTTGACGAAACTTATATGGGATGAAAAAATTGGAAGAGTCTATCACGTGTGACGAACATCGCTGAACACCACTATTGTTGAACACCGTTGAACACTATTAAATTAGTTAATAAAAATTAAAAATTTGAAGGACTCAATATACAATTAATAATTATTTTTAAAAAATTAATTAAATTAAATTTATTTCCATATATGTTAAAATTTAAAATTTTTTAAATAAGAATAAATTATATACTTAGTATCTCAGTTATTTTTGTATTTCTATTTTGATACTCAAACTAATTTTTTTAATAGAATAATACCTAATGGTACATATTATTTTTATTTTGATACCCTAATTATTAAAATTAAAAAGAAACAATAATATTGCTTGGTCAAATAACAATTTTAAACCCTAAAACTTATATAATGTATCAATTTATTCTACAATGTTATCAATTTAAATATTATTTTTAATTTTTAGATTAAAAATATAAATTCTCTCTTCTTCTTCTATTCAAAGTATAAAAAATTAGATATCGAACATCTTTTTTGTTGTCAATATAATTTTTTGTAAAATTTCATCCATTTTTTAATTTGTCCAAAAATAATATTGACTTTAATAACAATAAAAAAGTAAAATATGAAAAAGTAAAAATCAACTAAAAGCTACAACAACAAGAAACGCAAAAAAATATCCACTGTACTACTATAGCCGATTCCACAATGATGTCGGATTTTTTCGAAATTAAATTAAATTAATCTTCGCTTTTTAATTAAAAAATATTCTTTGCATAGAGGGTTTTAAACGAAAATAACTTTTTTTTCTAAATTTTTTTTAAACCGATAATATTTTTATATATTTGATCATTGTTTCACTCTGGATTTTTTTAACCAACCAAAATTTATTGTTTAATTTTATTTTTTATTGGTTTAAATTTATTTTGGTTTTCAATATCTTGAATTTTTTAATATTTTTTTTCTTTTCTGGTTTTATATTATTTCATTTTGTTCCAAAGTTGAAAGATTTTGGTTACAAGTTCTTCGATAATGTGCTGAAAATAAAAAGATGCTCTTTGGTAATTGTAGGTCTTTGTCAAGGCTCATAAAATTAAGGCTTACTTCAATCAAAAATTAAAAATGATGTTTAAATCGAATAAAGTGATAGATTATATAAAATTTAGGGATTAAAATTGTTATTTGTTCAAGCAACATCTTTGTTTTCATTTACTTTTAATAGTTAAGGTAGCAAAATAGAAATAATGTGTAACGTTAGGTACCATTTTATTAAAAAAATTAATTTAAGTACCAAAATAGAAATACAAAATTAGGTGATATACTAAATGTATAGTTTACCCTTATTTAAAAAAATTAAATTTTAATATATATGAAAATAAATTTAATATAATAAATTTTTTAAAAATAATTAATAATTATATGTTGAGTCCTTCAAATTTTTATTTTTTATTAATTAATTTAATAGTGTTCATCGATATTCAACGATAGTGGTGTTCAACGGTGTACGACGCACGTTGTAGAATTTTCCAAAAAAATTACTAAATTATTGTAACATATTGATATTAAAGATATTAACTTGTTTATAATAAACGGTATTAATAAAAAAAATGATATTTATTTAAAATTTAGATTCAATTATTTTATATGTAATTATGAAGTGATTAAATATATATATAAAAAACAATATTATTTTATAATCACATTAACATCGATCAAAAATATACTTACATTAAAATATTTATCTCACACCAAAAGATAATTTATAAAATATGATTTGAATATAAGAAAATAAATATTCAATATCCTTTTCCCTTAAATAAACATGTCTTCATAGTTCAAACACAAATCTAATGAATAGTAGTTAATCTAATGAATAGTAGTTAAATGTGCTTATCGAGCGAGTCATTTACGAATTAGACATTGTTTGATTTATATTTGTTAAAATTTTATTATTTGATTCAATTTATTGTTCGTTAAATTTGTTAAAATTGTATTCGACTCATGATCGTTAAAATAATTTATTGTTCAACCCTATTCGGTGCTCATTAAACTCGACTTTACTCGTTAATCTCACTAAAAAATTATCTTATTTTTTGAATAAAATAATTTTAAAATAATTACTAAAAATATTTTAAAATATTAACGAGCTGATCTCGAGTCAAGTTAAACTTTATTAGATTCAACTCGTTAAGATCTCAATCGAATTCGAGTTTGAATCGAGTCGACTTGAATTTACCAAATTTTGAACGAGTCGAATTCAAACAGCTCAACTCGTTAAAACACCCGTCCACACTAAAAATTTTAACAATATATGCATTATTAATCGATTAAGAATACGTAAGAAACAATTTTCAAGAAAAATTAATCTAATTCAATCAAAGATTCTGATTACAGAAATTGTGGTTCATGTAAATTCAAATTTTCCCTCTTTGAAAAAGAACAACAAACCAAAGAATTCAACGTTAACAGGTACATACAGATGGAAAAAAAAATCAAAATCTGTTAAGAGCTCTTGATTTTCTCATCGTTCTTCAATTCCTTCAAATTCCTCCACAAATACTTCCCACTAGCCATGTCCACAAATACCCAGAATCCATTCTTAACCATCTAAGATTCAACAAAAACAACAGAAAGATCAACAACCATGAAACATAAAAACAATACCAACACGATAATAATACTTTTCGATTCAAATAATACGAACACGATTCGAATACATACCGTTCCGAAACTGAAATCTTGTTTATCTATGGCAATAGTTTTCCCGGAATCTTCAGAATTACCATTGTCGTAATTAGCTGATGAACCTACCGCAGTTCTCCACGCGAAATACCCAGCTAAAATCGCTGAGAAAAATACCAGCAATAATCTCATTGGACACATTTTTTTACCGATTTTGTTTCAAAAACAGATAGATTTGAAGATTCTTATGAAAACCCAGAATTGTTTTTCCTTTGTTTATGCGATAACAGATTGAAATTATTGAGAAAATTGGACAAAAACGGTGAGGGAATTCTCTTTTTAAAGGAAAACCCTAGAGATATAATCATATAAACATTCAAAAACTATGGGAAAAACGCGTTTGCTGACTATTGAAGTTTTCTCCTACAAAAAGAAGGCTCGGCTTTTGTAACCTGAATTGGTTTAATTGCGATCCTAGACCTTTTATTATTATTTTTTTAAATTTAACCCTTCAACTTTAATTTTCAAGAATTTAGTGTCTTTACTTGTTTGATTTGAAAATTAAAGTCCAACTTGTGGCACTATTTATCAATGATGTACATGTCGGACTGGTAGTCGAATAGGTCAAACCTGAACAAGTTTGATCGTTTTTACTAATAAAATCACATATTCATCAATAATTAAATAAAAAATTGAAATCTAATTCAATCGGTTGAACCATCAATTTTAATTCTTTTTGTTTTTTTTTTAATATGATTCATGTATATTCCTATTTTACTTCATCGGTTCAACCGATCAAACCACCAATTCTCAATTCAATTATCTAATCTGATATAATTTTTAACGACTTTGTTATTTATAGTGTTCAATTGAATTTGAATGTATTTCACTTTAATACTTAATTTTCTTAATCAAATTAGAATCAATCATTTAACAGTGTTATCAAATGACTTTTAGTTTCTAAATTTGATGAGTAGAAAGATTAAATTCCTAAAATAAAAAGAAAAGTGTCTAAAATTTAACATTTTGAAGAGTACAAGGACTAGAAGGAAATTTTGACCTTTTTGCATTTGGCATATGTTAGCATGTTATCGTAAAGCTTTACAAAGTCAAAATGATACCAACTCCATTACCAATACTTGGTCAACTCTTTTTTATCAATGCAAGTTGTTTTTTTCGTAGAAAAATAAAATATTAATTTATAGCTTTGAGTTTCAGGAAAAAAAATTATAAGGGAAAAAAGAGCAAGCCCACAATAACCTAAATTTAGAAAGATTCAATATTATCTCCTCTAAGAGTTCAACGGATTCAATGTTAAAGACGGAGTCCATATCAAATTGCAGATAGAAAATATTGAATTTAAAATTTTATTAAATATTTAAATTTGAAATAATTTATTTTTAATACCATTTTTTTAATTAAAAATACACCACATTAACTTCGATTAAATATTAAAATAAAAATATTAAATCAACATTTTATAAAATCTTTTCTCCTTTTTTTTAATCTTCTTCAACAATCAAATATCTTATTTTTACTTGTTTACTCTTAATAAATTGTTATTAAACTAAAATATTTAGAAAATACATACTCTATCACGAGTGTTTTTTTGTTTTTCGACTATATTTTTTTCGTTTATCCGTTATGGGTTACCATTTTTGTCACGACAGGAAAGTGTTCTTTTTTTCGACTATATTTTTTTTATTTATCCGTTATGGGTTACTATTTTTGTCACGACAAGGGAGAGAATGGTTACAACCAATTGTTTTCACTTGATTTTCATTATTTGAAGAATTTTTTTTGAATAATCTGGTGTTATCACAAGTTCGTATTTATTAGATTTATTTTAATATTTTTAATAATATACACAATGTATATAGTGTTTAAACTCGAAACATCTAAATGAATTACGTCATCTTTTATCACTAGCGTCATTTCACAAGGAGATTTTTTTTTGACATGAATCAATACTATACTTTAACTCAGTAATGCAATCACATTTGATATGAAATTTTGAATTAACTTGATATACAAGTCATGTTGTATAGTTTTGAATATACATTGCATTATTTTGCACCAGAAGCACAACTATTAAAACTAAGCAAAGTACAAATAATAAACACAAACGATATTTAGGCACATAAGTTCAAGTTATTGAGAACGAAATTCTCTGAATTTGTTGCTTACAGTGAAAGGTACAGAATTGAAGCAATTAACATATTACAATCATGTTGGAAAGAAAACAACCTGGCTCGGATCATATTCGAAATCGATAGCCAATCAAAATCGAGTATCATACTTTGGATAAACAAAAATACATAATGAAAACATCTGTGTCGAACATGCTAGAGTCATGATTAAGTTCGGAATCGAATTTTTCGAAGTTAATGCCCATGGAATCGGAAAATGATAGCAGAAAAGGGTATTGGTACTGTTACGAAATGTCATTACTCTAAAATCTACCTCTGCCTCTAAATCCACCACCACGGGCACCCCCCCTAGGACCACCTCTGCCACCTCTTGGAGCACCCCTTCCACGAAATCCACCACCTCCACGGCCACCAAATCTACCTCCCCCTCTGCCTCCTCCACGGCCACCTCTTCCACCACCTTGTGCCTGTCCCCTACAGCATTCCATCACATGATATTTTTTCAGAATCACGGAAAATTCAAACTATATACACACAAATTTCACCAAACTACCAATGATCATCAAAATTTGCAAATTAAATCAAAGTGTGAAGGGGGAATGTTGGAGCAGTTTTTTGTCCGTCAGATTCTGACCCGGTTTTCAAATATTTTCACCCGATGTCCATCTCAAAACCAAACTTAACAAGTTCTAGCCCCTAAAACAGACTGAAAATAAAGAACTTCCATAACCCTAAGCTTGGAACCCCATTTCCAAAATTCTACAAACTAAACCAAATACACATTATAGAGTTCAGTAAAAATTAAGGAACCATCACTAAAATAAATAAGAATACTTATAAATTAGGAGGTATTTTACTAGATATTTTAAGTTCAGGTAAGTCAAATTTTATCTAAAACCACCCCAATGTGCCCTGAAACTTTCAATTTTAAAACCGACGTGCCCTTCCTTTGATGTTGATTTTCAGAAAGCCATTGCTATAGAAGAGGATACCATTCCAAAAAATCCAAGACAACCCATCAATCCAATGAATTAAATTAAATTAAATTAAATCAAAGCAATTTCCAGAGGGATATGGAAAGAATATAAGGACAGCAAACATACTTCGGTTGTGGAAGAAATCTTGCAAGAGGCAAAAGCTTGCTCGGGTCGATATAGAACTTATCCCCATTGGTGTACGAAGTAGCTACGATACCTTCCAACAACTTGATTGAAAAATACTGCAACAAGCGAGAAAGTAAACAAACCAACTAACGTATAAAAATTCCAACACCTATGACAAGCAATGCATAAGAAATTAGCAATAGAACTTACAGATTCATTGATCGGACCGAAAATCTCATCAACTTTACCGATCTGGGTCTTGTTTTGCAAATAGATATTAGCATTAAAGAAAGGTATTTTCTCATTAGTCAGCTTTGTCACTGCATCACCCTCACAAGCATGAAGGAATGTAGATACCTCTGCATATATTACAAACAAGCGAAAGTCAAGTTGTCGATTCAGACAATAAAAATGAGTGATTGAAGATTCGACACTCCAAGTAACCACTGATACATGAAAACCCTTAAAAGGTCAGATATACCGAGTCCGAGAACCGTGACAAGTTTATATATTTTACTAATAAAAAACAGAATAGAATATAAATGCTATGATTTGATATTGGCATTTTTCTGGAACAATATTTTGGCTTCATCAAGGACATGGAAATTCAGATAAACCGAATGAAAAAGTAATTATTAAAGAAAATACATAAAACCCATGGCGGAAAACGATTTTCAGCTCCTAATTGCAACAAATTATCCATGTTTTCTGATAATCTTATAATTTAATTTGTTCTAACAATAGGTAAAATACATAGATAATGCAAAGGGAAATAGAGGAAAAATCCTAAGTAAATAAAATAAAGTTCCTACTTAATCCTCATTGCATCAAAATGGATTCTTTTATATTTTTTCTCACTTTCTTAGCATCCAAACAAGATAAGAGAGGAGGGAGGAGGAGAATACTAACCCACTACTTCAGCAGGAGGCCCTTCATCACGAAACCCACCGCCACCACGTCCACCACCGCGGCCAAAGCCTCCTCGTCCACCTCCTCTTCCTCTTCCACCGTCCCTTCCGCCCCTGAACCCTCCGCCTCCCCTCGGTGGTCGCATCGTTTTCCTTTTTTTTCTCTTTCTGTTTTGCTTCTCCGAGTTTAGGAGGGTTTATACTTCAAAAATAACACAGAAGTAGGGTTTTGAGGTTTCTTTTTAAGCTAAATTACTAAATTATCCCTTTTCTTTATTTCTTAGAAATGTGTTTAAACTGTGTATTGATTGTATTTATTACCGAAATTATATTAAATCATTTCTTATTATAATTATTTATTTTCATAAATCATATATGTAGTAATATGATAAAAAAAATTAAATAATTTAACTGTGATTATAAAATAATATTTATATATTTATATTTATTTTTTTAATAATATATATTTTATAAAAATATTTAAATTTATATCTTCTAAAATAAATATCATTTTGTTTTTTTATTAAAAGACTTATCAAATTTAACATAATAAAAAAATAAATAAAAATATAACAATTGAAAAATAAAATATCAAAAAACAATAAGTGATATTTGACTTATGTTTATGTATTATGCATAAAAATATGTATACATATATTAATATTGAAAGATCAAAAATAGAAGTAATCGAGTATAATATCTAAATGGAATTTTAATAATAATTAGGATTTAGCACGAGCCCTTTAACCTAATTGATTAAAGAAACGATTAATGTTACTAGAGATCAGGAGTTCGAGCATCAGTGATGTTAGCAGAATGATTGAACGATTAATGTCAAATGATAGATGTTATATTCTAGTACAGATACTACTGTAATCATTATTAATTTGTTAAAAAAATAATAATTATGATTTAATTGAAGTTTTGACTGCTTGCTTTAATTATAAAGTAAGGGTTAAATATATAAATGGTCCTTCAATTTTAGGACGTTTTATTTTGAGTGCTTAAAATCGATATTATAATAAATTTAACGTCTCAATAAAAAATAATGACATTCATTATAATGATTATTCAAATCGTTTTATTTATGAGATGTATGATCATCGTAAAAAGGTTAAAAATATTTAAAAATAAATATTATCTTATAATTATCTTTAAACTATTAAAAAATCAATATTATAATATTTAACTGTAACATAAAATAAAATTAATTTTTATTATTTTGGATCAAAGCCACATCACCAAGATTATCATACTAATATAACACATTAACGGTAAAAAAATTATAAATAAATTAAATTGAAGAGTTAAAATTTAGTTTATAGTTTAACATGATTATTTAATTAACAACAGTGATTTAAAAAATTAATATTTAAAAGGATAAATATTTCACTAGTTACTTTCGTTTACACCTTATATATTTTTAGTCATCAATTTTAAAAAATGACCAGTAGGATAACTATCGTTTTCGAGATGTAAAGTTTTAGTTACTTCAAATTAAATACCGTTAAATATTAACGAAAAATTAATCTGATATAATAAAAAATAATAAATTACTTAAATAGTTCTTAAACTATTATTATACTTTTATTTTATCTTTAATTTGATTTTTAAAATTTTAAAACTTTTATACTTTTACTATCTTTCCCAAAAAAATCTAACCATCTCAGACCCAAAATCTATACCATTGAAACCAAAACTCTATTTTTCTCGCAAAAAGACACTTCATTTCTTCTATTATTTTCGTACTGTTCCATGCATTTACTGCAGATTCGTGGACTAAAAAGAGATTTGCCAATACCTCAGAATAACCAGCCGAGTGAATGGCCTCCAAAAACATGCTGTGAGGATTCTTTGCAGCTTCCTCAATTTTCTTTTTCATATTTGAAGCTGTAGATGGTTAAATATTGAATTATCATCTGATAAGGGATTCAAACTAAAAAGATTCAGAACTATTTAGCCTAAAAACAGAAAGCTTAAGACAGCTACCTGTTCATTCACCTCCCAATCCAAGAAAGCTGAGTTTCTCACACGGTTACTCAGCAGCTCAGGAACATATATCTTCAAAGCATCAAAGCCCAAAGGTATATCTAATCTACTCCTGAGAAACTGCAGTTTGTCTCTATTTCTCGGACAACGCGCAAATGGCTGCAGTTTGTAGTGTTTTTGAAGGCCAATACACTCAAGTCGGTGGGAGGTCCCAAATGAGCTAGGTGACTCATAAATTAAACCACAATCAATATATAATTTTATGGACGCAGTAGGATTCTATTTGACAACAACGAATTACAAAATCAATCTTCTAAAAAAATATATCTTATATGAGAAACGAGAAATATATCGCAGAGGTTTCTGACGTACTTTTAAGGCCATTCGAGAGAGTGGTGATCTTAGTTTTACCAGGTTCAACATGGTTAGGCAATGAAGATGGTAGAGCAACATCCGGTAGAGGAAAATCCAGTCCCAACTTCCCCAGTGAACCAACTAAAGAGGAGGATGTTGTGGCAGCAACAATTGAACTCGAAAACCTTGCAGGTACTCTACGACATATGAGACTATATACTCTAAATTTCACTAAAAACATCACATTTCCAAGAATTCAGACTATCAATATTTTAAATTTTACTGGAAAAATCATAGATGAAGTGTCGATTTTTTAAAAAAGGCACATGAAACAGTTTAACATCAATGCCCAGTTAAAAAACAGATATCCCGTAACCGACATAAATACAATTAATATAGAAATGACAGTAACAAGCTAAGCACCGATTGTTGATAAAAAAGAACAGATCTATCAACTATAAACGAAAATAGTCACAGAAAACATAATCAAGACAAATAAGCTTTGATATATTCCAAGTTTATTAGTGAGAATAATGGAGTTGTTTCAATGTTACTTGGGGTGAGGAGTTTGGAGTTTGAGAAGGTTAGGGTTTTTTGAGAAGATGATAAAAATATAAAATTTTAAGAATCAAATTAAAGATGAAACAAAAGTATAATAATAGTTTAAGGATTATTTAAGTAATTTTTTATTTAATGATACTTAACGTTACAGTTGGAGTGAGTGACAGAAACTTTACCCTTCGAAAATTATAATGATTTTACTGGTTATTTTTTAAAATTGATGATTAAAAATGTACTAGGTATAAACGAAAGTGACTAACGCAGTAGTTTACCCTATTTAAAATTTAGTTAGTAAATTCAAAACGTAAAAGATGAATGACTAGAATAGAAATGTGAAAATAGTTAAATGATAAAGATTGTAATTTTCCCTTAAGAAGAATATAATTCGAACCTCTACAGAAAGTGTTATAGGGTTTTGCCGACTCATTCTTCCTCTTCGCTCTTCTCCTTCAAATCCAACGAACTTCCATTTCCCCCCATTTCCAAGGTTTGGGTTTTTCGGTATATCTTCTTTGATTAAGGTTCGTGTAGAAAAGGAAGAAAAGAAAATGGCGTTCTCTATGAAAAATTATGGCATACAATCAATGCTGAAGGAAGGTCACAAGCATCTCTCAGGTCTCGAAGAAGCTGTTATCAAAAACATCGATGCTTGCAAGCAGCTCTCAACAATTACCCGCACTTCCCTCGGTCCCGACGGTACTCCTTTCGATCTTCAATTTCATTCCTTTTTTTATCGTTTTATTTTATGTGAATCCTGCAATCTTTTTTTCCTGTTTGAATTCGGGATCAATTGTTCTTTTCTAGCATTTGCTTTAATTTTGATCTAATTTTTGTCAGTGATACCCTGCTATTGTTCCTTTTTCATTGTGAAATATCGATTGCTCTTTTTGTATTGAGTTATTTGCTTTATTTTTTTTTTGTTATACTGTTCTTTAGGTATGAATAAGATGGTTATTAATCATTTAGACAAGCTCTTTGTTACCAATGATGCCGCTACTATTGTCAATGAGCTTGAGGTTCAGCATCCGGCGGCCAAGATTTTAGTTTTAGCAGGGAAGGCTCAACAAGAGGAAATTGGTGATGGGGCTAATTTGACAGTTTCGTTTGCCGGAGAGCTTCTCCAAAATGCCGAGGAGCTTATTCGGACAGGCTTGCACCCGAGCGAGATAATCAGTGGATATACTAAAGCAATTACCAAGGTTTTCCCTTTGCTTTTTCCAAATGATTTAAATGACCTGACAAGTATGGTTAATTGTGATGATAAACTTGGTAGTCATTTGGGATTCTGTTTTTTGTGTTTTAATATATGTAGACAATTGAGGTCTTGGAGGAACTTGTGGAGAAAGGTTCTGAAAATATGGATGTTCGGGATAAGGAGCAAGTTGTTACTCGAATGAAAGCAGCTGTTGCTAGCAAACAATATGGACTGGAAGATATATTATCTTCCCTCATAGCCGATGTAATTGGCAACATGTTCCACTTCTCTGTAACTGATAAATTATTCTATTATCTGGTACCTTTTGAAGGATAACATAATTACATTTTCTTTCTTTGTTTGTTTCTTTATATTGTTAGGCATGCATCCAAGTCTCTCCCAAGAACCCTGCGAACTTTGATGTTGATAATGTCCGGGTCATAAAGCTTGTTGGAGGAGGTTTGCATAATTGTATGGTAATTCGGGGAATGGTTTTAAAAGGTGATGCTGTGGGAAGCATAAAACATGTGGAAAAGGCGAAGGTAAAAATGTCTTTTTCTCATTTTTTCCCCTCAATGATTAAGTTTTGCAAAAGTTGCTCAACAGTCAACAATTTCTTAATTGGCCAGGTTAAATGTTTTCGTTGCCTTCTGACTTGTATTGTTGTGTTCACTTAATGTTAGGTGGCTGTGTTTGCTAGTGGCGTTGATTCATCTGCTACTGAAACAAAAGGAACTGTATTAATTCACTCTGCCGAGCAGGTAAATTATGATATTCTTTTTATCCTGTTATTTTATATCTGTGGTTTTACCTTTAGGCAAAATAGACATAATTTTGTCTGTTTTCCCATTTGATGATTTTTTATATATTATGATTTTTTTTAATCTTGTGCTGCCATTCTTTACATGTTGTAAATTGGTATAGTGTGCTTTTATTGGTAAAAGCATGTCTAAATGTGGAACTTTTTTCTTCGTATCGTCTTACAGCTGGAGAATTATGCAAAAACTGAAGAAGCTAAGGTTGAGGAGCTCATCAAAGCAGTTGCTGATTCTGGTGCCAAAATTATTGTCAGTGGTGGAGCAGTTGGTGAAATGGCATTGCATTTTTGTGAACGTTACAAGTATGTTTATATTCCTACCCATATTTCGAATTCTGTGCTTTGCTCTTGTTTTGATTTGCAAATATGCATTCTTAGGTATTTGATCGAATACTGATATTGAGTATGATGTGTTGATAGATTGTCCTATTGTTAGAATCGTAATTATTTTTTATTTGGAGCTTTAGCAGTCTTCTTCAACATTTCCATTTTGGGATCTTTTTCGTGCAGGTTAATGGTATTGAAAATCAGCTCAAAGTTTGAGCTACGACGCTTCTGTCGCACAACAGGCACTGCTGCTCTTGTGAGCATTCTATCTAGCTTTTGTTATAAGAAAAAAGATCACATCTTTTGATTGCAATCTAATGGTCCTTTTTCTTCCGACAGCTGAAACTCAGCCAACCAAAGCCAGATGATTTGGGATTTATCGATTCAGTTTCTGTTGAGGAAATTGGTGGTTCTCGGGTATGTTTGAAGAGGTGGCTTTAGTTATATTTGGTTCCCTGTCCTTCCTCACTTTATCTTGCATTGCCTTTTTAATTTAGGTCACTGTTGTGAGAAGTGAAGAAGGTGGTAACAAGGTTGCCACTGTGGTTCTTCGAGGGAGTACTGATAGTATATTGGATGATCTTGAAAGAGCTGTTGATGATGGAGTGAATACATATAAGGTGATTTTTGCATCATTTCTCCTGATAAACCTTATTGGATTCCATTCATCACCTGCTGGAGCTGTCTATTCTGTTCATTTTTTGGATGTAAAATTTAAAGAAAGAATCATTATCACATTCTTAATGTTCCAAGACTTTTTGGGCAGGCAATGTGCAGGGACAGTCGTATGGTACCTGGGGCTGCAGCTACTGAAATCGAGTTGGCGAGAAGACTGAAAGAGTTCTCCTTCAAGGAAACAGGGTGATCTATTTTTTTAATCCGTCTGCTTTGACTTGTTGTAAAGTGCCATTCTGTATGTAATGTTTCATCTTTGACCTGCCCGGTTTTGTGTTAACTTGCATGTATGCATGGAAATTTTTGTGGCTTCATGCCTTTCTTCCTCCGAACCACTGTCTTCAGACTGTACTCGTGATGTGTCAATTAAAGTGACTTTTGCATTGTTGACGGTCAAGTTATTTTACTTGTTTGTGTCTTGCATTTGTCACATACATTTTGACAGCTCATCTGGAATCCCTTGCAGCTTTCGAAATTTATGGTAGGTTTAGATGCATACTAGAAGAAGCTGTTAATATTATCGAATATTTTGCAGATTGGATCAGTATGCCATTGCTAAGTTTGCCGAAAGTTTTGAATTGGTACCAAGAACCCTGGCAGAGAATGCTGGACTCAATCCAATGGATATCATTTCTAAGTTGTATGAAAAGCATGCTTCTGGAAATACCAAAGTGGGAATCAACCTGAGGGGAGGCGACTCAGAGGATGGTGTTTGCAAGGATGTCTCGACCATGAACATCTGGGACCTTTATGTCACCAAGTAAATTGCTAATTCACATCTTTTCTTGCTCGGGTCTGTTATTTGTTGTGTCGACAATTAACCTTTGTTATTTTCACGATAAACATTCTGCATAATTATAACTGCTGGGTTCTTTTGTCAGGTTTTTTGCTCTCAAGTATGCTGCAGATGCTGCCTGCACTGTGCTACGTGTAGATCAGGTAATCGACTAGAAACTTGGAAATGAAAAGGACTATTAGAATCATATGCCAATGGGATTAGAATTATATCTGTAGTTTCCATTTTCTGAAAATTTTCTTTCACCAAGATCTCTAATGCCTTCGATTCAATGTTCCTAGATTATAATGGCAAAACCAGCTGGAGGTCCAGCTAGGAGAGATAACCCTGCAGGAATGGACGAGGACTGAGTGTTGCGTGGTAATGATCGATTACCCTTATCTTGTTTCTTACCGTTCCGGTTTCCCTTATGTAGGCAAGGCATCTTTTATTTTTCCTTTGAGATGCTAAAACACTTGAAGCTTGGAACCGAGAATTTTGGATGTTCTTCTACAATTTTTATCAGTTCAGTCATGCAATTTTCCGACTGAAGTGTGATTAATTTATAAATTAAAGCTTGGGGGTAGGGAGTTAAAGATTGTCTTGTTCATTTCTCGCTCGTTTTTTTGCATGGATGTTGGTTTTTTCATAACCTATATGACATGAACTCTCTTGTTTCCCCTAAATATTTAAACACTTGTGTTCGATACATATTTAGATATGCATATAAAAGAATCACATGACTTCGATCAGATGTCGATTTAAATGGACTTTTACACACCCTGCCTTGAGGGAGAATTCAATGGCCATGTTTTATTGAGTGCTTAACTTTTGTGCCTAGAACTTCATTCCGTTATTGAATTCGGAATATAACTCGGATTTAGCTTGTCAATTGTTTGAATCTTGGCATCTATGATCCTTCTAATATGGACGATGCTTTGTTTATTTCAGCTTCATTTCAAAAAGGGTAAACTGCATATTTTTAAAAATTAAACCAATTTAATGTAATTATCCAAATACATTATAAAGATATTGGCTACATTCTTATCATCACACTCACCTAAAACCAAACATATTGAAAGAGTTCCGAAACAAAAGAGAGATTAGTGAATTATGTTGGCACAACATAGAAGCTTTCGTCCTCAACTTCAGTCCAAAACGCTGCGAGAACTGCAACCAAAATCAAAAACAGGCCAAAAGCCATTTTATAAGCTGTTTTCTTGCAGGCTTTCCCACTCTCAAACTCCCGAGTTCCGGGTTCATTTGAAGGAACAGCCTCACGAGATCTTCGGACATCCGCAACATCAGCCGGATTGTCTTCGGTCGATGACATGGATTCCGAAACTCCATGGAATTCCTCATCATTGGTATGCATATGTCCGCTCTCTTTGATTTCGTAAATCATATTGTGGCGAAAATGGCTCCGGGTTGTGGTTGGACCCCCTCCGGAATACTCTGAGCGGGGACTAGTGAGCCTCTGGGATTGTTTCTGAGAGTAATCCGAATCGGGATCTTGAAGAGAGTGGATGAGCTTCCTTGGAGTCGTAAAGAGGTTCTCGATGTTAATTCGAGAACGTGGCCTCTGAAGCACGAGAAATAGCATGGCAAATGCAGTTTATAGATCGATAAGCAAACAAAAAACAAATCAATGAGAAGATTCGGATTGAAACAGACGAATTCGAGTATTTACCGTTGGACTTGGAGTGGTACTTCTATTAAAGAACCCTGCAAATTCATCGATGAAATCCGATCCATTATCACTAATCAGTTCATGATGATCGGAAGGTGAATTACATTCGGAACTTCCCTGAGTCTCCGCGGATAACAAACCATCTTTAAAAGAGACATCTACACCTCCATTTTCGTATGTCCCAAGCTTCGGATGCACACTCCATTGATCATATTCTGTAGTGCATGAAATTTGAGTTGATGAAATTGGAGACTCGAGCAGAGAATCATATTCCATAAAGGAATCAAGTGTCTTCGATTCGGGTGAAGCAGTTGCCTGCGATCTATCTCCGGTAGGAACTAAGTTCTTTCTACGACCATGATCCCTCCTGCCAAAATTCGACCCTTGACCTATTTTCTTTGCAGTTTGCAAAGCTTCATATGCAGCCCCTTTAACATAAGCCATCGGATCAGATTGACACTTCTCCATCTCTTCCATTATCAACTCCACCTCGGACGATATGCCCCTCGGATCCAAGCTTTTCATTAAGAAATTTATCATCTGAATAGCAGAAAACCGTTTCTGAGAATTGCCTTCGGTAAGGCCTGCATTCGATATTCTCAACCCGGATTTGATCAACAACCTAGCATATGCTTCCACAATTAAAGCATTACACTTTGCTAAAGCCATAACCAGCCCCATATGTACATTCGTCTGAGACGACGACGACTCCAAAGCTCCGGCAACGTTTTGGCAGACTTTGTTAACCATCTCATCCGAAGCAAACCGCCAATTATCGGATTCAACAAGGGCCTTCAAGCAAAGTGCAGCCCCAGAACTCAAGCCTTCTTGGGAGCTCAAAACGGATTCCGAAAGAGGTTTACAAAGCGAGTCGATTATATGCCTCTTCTTATCTTCCGGACTCGTTGAATCAATCCCGTATTTTGCAATTGCAGGCACAACCTTCGAACACGCCTGTTGCAGAGGAAAGGACCCTGCACTTGAAGCTAATGTTTTAACAATAGTTGACATGATACTATCAATCTGAGGTACAATCTTCACACCGTGCACTCGAGCAAGAACCTCGTAGAGCGAAATCGTGTATTCGCCAAACACGGATCCGGTTTTTTTGGTCTCGGAAACTTTAGCAAGAAACACAGGTATTGCCTTGGAGTCCAAGTCTCTCACATAAGATCTCAGAGCTTTCATTGCCGATTTTCGACTATCGACATCTTTGTCGAGATTAGCTAACTCTCGCCGCAGCATCGGACTAAGATTCCGACCCATCGTTCACCTGAAAACAAAATGTAAGAATCAAATCAGCTACCACTAACACCATGAATTAAGAAATTCAACTACTTCATATCTTACATTTAAATAATAAAATAATAATAATAAAAAAAAAACTTAAAAATCTGAAATTTAAAGAAAAACCACAAAACAAGAATAAAAATCTAGAAAATTAAAAAGGGTAATCTAGATTTTGCTTTAAAACAAACAAACAAAAAAAGAACTAAAATGCTACAAAAATAACCAAGAAAAGAGCCTACCTTAGATTTCTTCTTCTTCTTCTCCCAGCCTTCTTCAACTGGTAAAGCACTCGTCTTTCTGAACATAAACAAAATTTGAGAATTACCCTAAATCTTGGAGCTACTAAAAACAAAACAAGGAATTAAAATGGGGAAATAATTCCTTTTTAGGATTTTTCTTTACATTTTGAGATTCATTGAATATTTTCTTTACATTTAATAGCTCGGGATGTCGCTTTTTTTACGTTAGAAATTCAAAATCTTTCTTCCCTCCGTTTATGGGTCCCAATATGGAGATTTTTGTTTTGCTGGACGATTATACCCTTTTACGACCTTTAGACAAATATTTTCGGGATTAATCAAATTCTGGTCCATGAATTTGGTAATGTTTCCTAATTTGGTCCTTGAGTATTTTTATCGATATTACTTCTCGAATTTATATTTTTAATTATTTTATAGATACATGAAAGTGCTATGTGCTGTAATCTCACAGTATCATATTTATAAAAAATAAATAAAATAAAAATAATGAGACTAACGTGGATAGGGGTGAGCAAAACTCGATTAAACTCGAAAAAATGAATAATTCGATTCAGGAAAAAAATACTCGACTCGTTTTGATTTGATTCAAAATTTTAAAAACTCGATTAGACTCGAAAAAATTTTAAATAAAGTTTGAGTTGTAAAATAAAAATTTGAATAACTCAAAATTTTTAATAATTAAAGATTTTATTTTTAAGTTCCAGATGAGTCTCTTAATTTTTATGATATATATATATATATATATATATATTGATGTATGAAAATATGATGAAATATTGTCACATATGAAGAAATATATACATACATATCTTGTATGATTAGAAAAAGTCGTTTAAATTTTAATTAAATTATACTATAACATGATAAATAATTAAAATTAATTTTTTTCGACTCTAATTTCTTAGATTCGAATTGAATAAAAAAATTCAAATAAAGTTTGAATGGTAAAATATGATTCGTAAACTCGAATAACTCAAAAAAATTTTACTCGACTCGATTCGATCGAATACTCACCCCTAAACGCGGATATAAAATATTAAAAAGTACATTATCAAATATCTTTCATTTTTATTTTTTAAGTAATTTAGTTATGTATTTTTTATTTTAAGTCAAAATAATTTTTATTCAAGTAAAAATTGTTAGTCAGTTATCGATAAACAATTTGAAATTACTTGAGAAAATGATATATAGATATAAAAATAATTGACATAAAGATAATTTTAACCCTTAACGTTTATGATTTTTATCATTTTGGTCCTCATTCTTTTTCTAGGATAAATTTAGCCCTTAACATATATCTTTTTTGAAAAATATCTCATTTTTTAACTAGCATAATGATTAGATAGTTAAAAAAAAGGTAAACTGCAGCAAATATCACTTAATTATGGGTATAGTTACATTTGAGTCACCTAATTATTAAAAGTTACATTTAGGTCATTCATTTATGGGTAAGGTTATATTTGGGTCACCCAATTATTAAAGGTTACATTTGAGTCACTCAATTATAAGTAAGGTTGCATTTGGGTCACCCTTTATATTTGTACTCAATTCGATTGTTTTTCTTCTAAATCACTTGTATAACCTTGTTAATATTAGAGTGCTTCATTTGAAATCATTGATTAATCTAATACACGAATTGATAAACTTTTTTTCAAATATGAAGAGTGACCCAAATATAAACTTACTTGTAATTGAGTGATCTAAATGTAACCTTTAATAATTTAGTGACCCAAATATAACCTTACCCATAAATGAGTGACCCAAATGTAACTTTCAATAATTAGATGACCTAAATGTAACCTTACCCATAATTAAGTGATCCCCATTGCATTTTATCCTAAAAATAACGATAATGATATGTCATATATATGTAAAATGATATTTAAGATTTGAGAATGCTTAGTAGCTTTTTATTTTAGATTTAATTACTTTTTAATATTTTATTTGAATTTTAATTATTTTATATTTTATGTTAGAATAAAATTATATTTTACATGTATATATTTGTCATTATCATAAAAAATTTAACGATAATAATATGTTATATATATGTAAAATGAGGCTAGATGTCATGTTATTTAAAATATATTATCACATATATGTATATGACATGTCAATATCGTTAAATTTTTAACGGTCTAATCATTATGGTAGTTAAAAAATAAGTTATTTGTTAAAGAAAACATAGGTTAAGAGTTAAATTTATCCTAAAAAAAATAAGGGCCAAAATGATAAAAAATATAAACATCACGGGTTAAAATTATCTTTATGTCAAAAATAATTTTATATTTTATAAAATTATGTTTTAATTGATGTGATATTATTTAAAATCAATGCATTTGTTTTATAGGATATTGCTATAAAAGTTTATCATCTTATTTTAAGTCATTTATTATCAGATGACTAACTGTTTTTATCGGCAATGAGTCATTCTGATAAAAAAATATCAAAGAGTAAATTACTTAAAAAAATTACCAAAATATTATTCAATAAAAATATATAAGGTATTTTTTTAGCTTTATGATATAATTAAATTATATATGAACTCATAAATTATTCTTTTTCTTTTATAAAGATTGAAAGAAGAAGAAAAAAAACGAGTAAATTTTTTTTAATTTTTATATATGATTTTTTTTATGTCTCACTTTAATTTAAAAATAAATAAATAAATTTTAGTTATTTTAAAATATACTTTACCTTTAACTTTTAAACCTCAACTACAACCCTTAAATTTAAATCTTAAACTCTAAATATATTATTTTAAAATAAAAATATAACAAGTTCAAATATAACACTATTAAAAATTAATCTCAAGTTTTGAACACATAATATAAAATAAATATAAATAATATTTAAAAATAGTTATATCATATGAGCATGTAAAACGACTTAAGCATGCAATTTCCCACGTGTTTCAAACTTCACCGGCCTTCAGTTTTTCTTTTTCAAAATTTTAATGATGAGTTTTATATTATTCAACCTTATAGTTATAGAAAATTATATAAATTAAAAATAAACTAATAACTTAAAAAAGGAAGTTTAAATCTTAAAGATAATATAATTGAGAATGATAATATTGTACCTGAAAATGAGCTGTAAGATAAATATGGATATTCTCAAAAAAAAAATAAAAAAAATAAAACGGTTACGATTAGGAGTGAGCAAAACTCGGCTCAAAAAAACTCGAATAACTCGACTCAAGACGAAAACACTCAACTTGTTTTAACTCGACTCAAAATTTCATAAACTCGACTCGAAAAAAATTTAAATAAAGTTCAAGTTGAAAATTGGAAATTCGAATAACTCGATTTTTTTAGTAATTAAATGATTTATTTTTAAGTTTGAGACGAGTCTCTTAATTTTTTATGATATATATTAATATATAAAAATATAAAAAATATTACTACATATGAAGAAATATATATATACAATATATTACATGATTAGAGAGTCGTCTAAATTGAAATCAAATTATACTATAACATGATAAATAATTACAATTAAATATTTATAGTAACTCGAAAACTCGATTCGAATAAAAACAAATTCAAATAAAGTTTGAGTCATAAAATATAACTCGTCAACTCGAATAACTTAATTTTTTTTGATTTGACTCGACTCAATCAAATACTCACCCCTATCTACAACTATACATATGGTGATTCAATTATTTGAGTCCGTTATTAAAAAATAAAATACCGGCAATCAATTAAATTAATAAAAATACGTTATTAGATCTTTAAATAAAGTTTTTCAGTTTAAATCTTACCAATATAAATAGAACAAGTTAGATTGAGAATCGTCTTCTTAATGAACCTTTATTGTACCTGATCTAAAAATATAATACTCGAATAAAATATAAAATAAAGATCTATAAATCCTTTAATCATTGCTAAAATATAAAGTCAAGAGCTAAGGTCCCACACGTTTTTAATCTTTCTAAAACATCCCCATTTTCTTGTAATTTCTTGGTTTCACAAGGCAAGCATTTTCCTAGTACTGAGAGGGAAAACTCTGGGAATTTCGGTTTATATATTGCTCTAGCAACTGAGTAAAATTGAGCAACCAAAAGCGAAGGCTATTCTCTCTAATTTAAGCTTTTTTCTTGTCTGTAATGATGCCTTGTTTGATCATG
Source organism: Abelmoschus esculentus (assembly GCA_035048815.1). Taxonomy (NCBI): domain Eukaryota; kingdom Viridiplantae; phylum Streptophyta; class Magnoliopsida; order Malvales; family Malvaceae; genus Abelmoschus; species Abelmoschus esculentus. The sequence continues at coordinate 25,133,821 of JAUCBN010000004.1, forward strand.
CTTGTGCTGCTTTTCCTCCTGAATCTTGCATCCTCGGATTTCAACCAGGGTGAGTTCAGTTTTAATGGTTACTTGAGTGTCGACGGATCCGCATGGCTCGATCCGAGTGGGTTGTTTAAACTTACTAATACATCAGCACGAGTAGGGGGACACATCTTCTACAAGAATCCAATCCGGTTCAAGAACTCCACAGACAGAAGTGTTTCCTCCTTTTCCACTGCATTCATCTTTGCCATTATACCTGAATACCCGAAACTTGGTGGCCATGGCTTGGCCTTTGTAATCTCGCCTAGCGATGAAATTTCCGGACTTCCCGGCCAATATTTTGGTCTTTTCAATGATACAAGCCATGGCAACAGCTTGGACCATATTGTGGCGATTGAGCTGGACACAGTCAAGGACCTAGAGTTCAATGACATAGACGACAATCATGTCGGCATTGACATCAATAGCCCACGGTCTGAGAGATCTGCATCCGCTGGGTATTTCACTGACGAAGGTGACTTCAAAAGTCTCAAACTTAAGAGTGGAGATCAACTGCAGGTTTGGGTTGAATACAATGGGGTTGAAAAACAGCTTGATGTCACATTACATCCGATCGGTATACCGAAGCCGAAAACCCCTCTTTTATCCTTGAAGAAGGATCTCTCTCCGTATATGTATGAGTCTATGTTTGTCGGTTTCTCGTCTTCCACCGGTATGCTTACTTCATCACACTACATATTGACTTGGAGTTTCAAAATCAATGGCAAAGTTGAAGAGCTAGACTTGTCTAGACTTCCAAAGATTCCACGACTTGATGATGATAATACCCGAGGAATCAAGCAATTGTGGAAGATTTTGGCTCTCACCCTTTCCTTAACAGGTTTCACTTTAGTCCTCGTCGTGGTTTTCGGGGTGGTGTTGATATCGAGGAAGAAGAGGTTCATAGAGATTCTCGAGGACTGGGAGGTTCAATACGGTCCACATAGATTCTCTTACAAGGATGTGTTCAAAGCCACGAAGGGGTTTAAAGAAACGGAAATTCTGGGGAGAGGTGGATTTGGTAGTGTATATAAAGGTGTTTTACCATCATCCAATATGCAAGTTGCCGTCAAAAGAATATCTCATGATTCAAGGCAAGGGATGAGAGAATTTGTGGCTGAGATTGCCACCATTGGTCGTCTCCGACATCCAAATCTGGTTCGGCTTCTCGGTTATTGCAGGTGCAAGCATGAGTTACTTCTGGTTTACGACTACATGCCTAATGGAAGCCTTGACAAATTTCTTTACCGCCTACCGAGTTGCAACCTTAGCTGGACACAAAGGTTCAAGATCATCAAAGATGTGGCATCTGCGTTGTTCTATCTGCACCAGCATTGGATGCAAGTAATCATTCATAGAGATATCAAGCCTGCCAATGTGCTGATAGACAGCGAAATGAATGCCAAACTAGGGGATTTTGGCCTTGCAAAACTATGCGACCTTGGAAATGATCCTCAAACCTCTCATGTAGCAGGTACGCTTGGTTACATGGCTCCTGAGCTTGCACGAACTGGGAAAGCAAGCACAAGCACTGATATATATGCATTTGGGGTATTTCTGCTCGAAATTACATGCGGTAGAAGGCCGATTGAAGCACGAGCTCCGCTATATGAAGCATTTCTAGCCGACTGGATTGTGGATTGCTGGGATAAAGGAGACATTTTAGCGACTGTCGATGGCAGGTTGGAGAAGAACTTTGTGGTACAAGAGGCAGAATTGGTGTTGAAGCTTGGATTGCTTTGCTCGCACCCGGTGGCTGCGGCTAGGCCTAGCATGTCTAGTGTGATATCGTATTTGGACGGTGTTGCTTCATTGCCCGATGACTTGTGCTCCGTTATCAAAGCTCGGGAATTCCCTGGAGGGCCCAATGATGAGTTAATAACTGCAGAAAACAACTCCATTCCTTCATTAACAATTACAGAGTCGTTTGTTTCTCGTGGTCGGTGAAGCTTGACTGTGCTCGTAATTGTGATAACGTATTGTAATCACTCATTTTTAACCGGGTTTTTAGTATTTTAGTGTTTTGTAATAATATTATTATTAATATAAAAAAAGTAAAAAAATAATAAAAAAGCAAAAAAAAAAAATAAAAAATGAATGAATGAATTTTACGTGGACCACAAGGGTCCACGTCACCCTAACTTCCCCACCCCCCATGTCTCTCACGCCTATAAATAGGCAGTGGGGGCTGCCTCACAAGAGGGGAGCCGGTGGTCATGCCCTTTAAGAGAGCAGTGCTCTCGGCTGGCCAAGAACCAAGGGTTATTCCCTTGGTTCTACCCGGTTTGATCGGGTCCTATTTTTAGGATTTGATCTAGTTAAAATTTTTTTTGGAGGGGTCGTGGTAGATCTCGGTGGGGAGTTTATCGGGGTTAACCGTTCGTATTTTTAGGTATAATTTCTATCTTTGTATTTTGAATATTTTAATGAAATATTGTTGTTTATTATTAGATTTTAATTTATGTTTTAGATTAATATTTATAGTTGTTTTTAATTTATGTTGTAGATTAATATTAATTTATGTTTATGTTTTAGATTAATATTTATGTATGTTTTAATTTATATTTTAAATTAGTCTTTTATTTGTTAGATTAGAATTTATGTTTTTATGTATTTATTTATGTATTTATTTTTATGTGATGTATTTAATTTATTTTTATGTTTAAGTTGCATGAATGAATATTTAATTATTAATGCGGGCCCCTAAATTCGGTCGTAAGCGAGGCCAACTCCAGTGTAGTGGTGGTGGTTCGGACGCTTACCTTCGGTTTTAGGTGCTTTAAAATAAATGCGCAAATTTAATTAAAAATTAATTTGATCGTCAAATTAGCCCGGAAAATTTAATATTAATGAAGCGGTAATTAATAAAGTACCAATTTTGGGCGGTGTGGGGGTGCTAATCCTTCCCCATCCGTAACCGACTCCCGAACCCCAAACTTTTAAATCTCTGGTTTTATGGTGTCCGGTCTACCAAAACGGTCGGTGGCGACTCCAATTTCCAAAATCTATTTTTAAACCGAAAACCCCACGTGGAAGACATTAATTTTTAAAACGACACATCAAATATGTTTTTCACGTCAAAAAAGAAGAATTTTAGCGAAAACTATTTATTCGTGGATTTTTTAACATCGCTACAGATGGCGACTCCGCTGGGGAATAATTTTGTTTTTTTCAAAAACAAAAAAGAGAGTCAAGCTTTTAAACGATTACCGCTTTACTAATATTAAAGATTCCGGGCTAAAGTGACGATCAAATTAATTTTCAATTGGATTTGCGCTTTTATTTTTCCGCATTTAAAAGTGACATCTAAACCCGACCTTCTAAGTGGGGGGAAAAGGCTAATGCTTTCGTGGAGATATCGTTCTCCCGTATGGGCCCTAGCCGAAGTACCTTCGGGGCTCCACTACCTTATGCTTTCGTGAGGATATCGTTCCTTCGTATGGGCATAAGCGAACGGGTCCCCCTGAATTGAACCCGGTCAAAATGAGCCTATAATGGGTGATGATCGGGGGCCTTGCTACTCTTAGAAGAGGATAGCTCGGACAATTTGGGTCCCCTTTTAGCACCAATACTGCATGTAGAGAACTAGATTACCCACCTTATTAGAGCCATGCGGATACCCTAGGTGAACTAGACGGGATATCTAGGACTGCTCTTCTCTGTTTACTTTTACGCAAATTTTATTTTGTGTAATTTATTTTATTTTTACCCGATACTAACTTGGTTTCTTCATGTTTTTATTTCCCCTTTTCGCATGCATCATCACATTTTGCATTGCATTAGAGGTATTGATTCGAGTGGTTCATCCTTACAAAGGAAACATTCACCATGGAAAAGAGGTATCTGAAAACCTCAACCCTAGTGTTAGAAATCGATCAGAGACACCGGTTAAGGGGTAAGATTCAGCAAGGTCATCATTTATCAGACCTTTTTATCAGACATCGGTTAGAGGACAACCGAAGAGGCTCAAACAGCAGTCTACCAAACAACAAGGTAATGACCATGCATTTATCCGGGTCTACATCAGAATGTCAGCCCAGTTTTCCAAATGAACATGAAGGATGTAACAAAAACCAAGGTTTAATCAAAGGGTTATCAGAGACACAGAACCAACATCATCTCACCGTCTAAAGGTCGAATCAGAATAAGATATCAGTCTACCAAGAACAGGCAACAACTATGCATTTCGATCGAGTCAACAACCGAATGACAACCCAGGATTACAAACAGACATATGGATGTAACAGAAAGCCACGAGAGCTTAACCATAGAATGGGTTATTAGGGGTACAGAATCGGTGCCATTTTGCCATCCATGGTTCAAGTCAGAGTTAGATAAAGATCGCCAATCAAGAAAAAGGTAATTGATCGATTCTCAAGCACATCAATGAAGAAATGGTTTTTACCGGACTACAAGAAGAAGAACGAGAGGAGCACCTTAGTGACCCATTTCACGGGGATCAAGGTCACTATCTAGGATTACCGAGAACAATTCAGCTTTGGAAGAAGCATCAGCAAGAAGAAACCACTGTTAGCAACACCAACATGGTAGGTTGCTCAAACGATCTACGATAAAGACCAATGCCATACAAATCTCGAGGATAAAAGAGGAGTCAGAAATGAAATCGGGTCAACCAAGGAGACCGAAGCTCATAATGTAACAGAGATTTCCAAATCAAGCAAGCATCATAGGGTCATAGATACAATAGGAATTAGGGCTAGTACTTGTGTATAGGACTAGTTACCCCTAATGTTGTAATGGACCCTCTATTTCCCGTGAAAGTAATCTAGTAGGATGATTACCAACAGGGATCAATACCTTCATCTGCATACATTTTGCATCATTCGCATCAGCATTCGATCATACATGTATTTACCCATTTAGACATTATTTTGATAATTTGCATATCATGACCGCTTGGTAAGTTATCATACTACCAAATTCTCAAACATGATTGAAGAAAACATTGAGGATGTAATTAAAAGAGGGAAAATTCAGAATCCCTACAGCACAACCCCTCGAGACAAGGAGGTAGCTCATGTTCAAGAAAGGGGCGCTTGCCCAACCAATCAATCTTACGGTCGTCTTCACGACCAACTTCAATGGTACATTCAGCCTATAAAGAAAGAGTTTCCACACCCAACAAGCTACAGTGTCAATGCGGTATGTGACTACCATTTGGGAGGTACATACCATACGATTGAGGATTATAGAGCTCTGAAAACAAAGATGGGTCTCAAGGGAGGCTAACTTCTCAGTTAGATGTTTGATAAATGATTGCAAGCATCTTTTCTTTTAAAAAAAAATAAAATGGAACTTACTACTTTTAGTCCAAAAAATGGTAAAGACTTTTGTAAAGGATTTTTTTAATGATGTTCATATTCATTAATTCTTTGAACATTTCATTCATTTTTAGAGATAACATTTGATCTCACATGTACACATAACCAAACATTTTTGAACATACATGTACATATCATTACACACTTGGTCCTTGAAATTTCAAGTGCAATAGCATCTTTGCTTCAAACTCAAAGACCGACTCTAAAGTTCGGTATATTCAGAAGAGACTGAATATTGTGGGGATATTATAAATGAGAGTCTTCGCTAGTCTCTAAGGCAATCAGAAGAACAAAATGAGCGAATAGACAATGGGCAACTCCCATTTTTAGGAAAATGACCTTCTCAGGCACTTGTTGATCAAGATCTTTGAGGCGAGAGTCGACCTTAAATTTCTACCCCCTGAAGACTTTCTCAGGATTTCCTTGAATGAGACGACGAATGACTTTCTCTTACCCTACTAGAAGAACGAGGCAAGATAAGACAAATCAGATACTGAAACTGGAAGACTATCAGCAGGAAATAGTCAGGAGCTAAGACACACATACGCAAAAAAAAAAAAAAAGGCAAAAGAAAAGAAAAGAAAAGAAAGAAAAAGAAACCTGGAATGGCAATCGGAAGGCCGAAAACGAGCCCGAATCAAGTAAAAGAGGATTTTTTGTAGATTGCAACATCAAGAAATTACAAGAAAGGTGACCAAATCCAAACAGTGGATAACCGAGAAGTACTTCAATTGGGTGGTACACTCGTAAACTTAAAAGAGAAACGAAAAGAAGAAACAATGTTGTACACACTTCATTCAGATCAGATAATCCAGAAACAGAAACTCAACCAGAAGAAACGAGGCAAAGATAGGCGAGGAATCTTCATTTTGGACGCCTCACGATCACACAGATTTGCACAAAAGCAAATATCGAAGCACATCAGAGACAAATTGGCCTGAAGATTGTCATTTTTGGTAAAAAAAAGAAGAAGAAGAAGAAAGAAAAAAAGAAAAAAGAAAAAAGAGAAAAAAGAAATAGATGAAAGAAGAAAGATGAAAGAAGAAAGAGAAAGAAGAATGTTAGAAGTACACAAATCATAAATACATAGATTTCATTGGTCATGGACCCAGGTCTTACAAGCTTTAAAAGACCATTCTGATCATTCAGGGACTTCCAAATCGAATGAGATTATCTTCAGACTACACTTCCGCCCAAAGGTTAACCTTGCTTCAAGGAACGTCGAATTTCGAAGTGCCTGATCGTCACCTAAATGAGGGAAGGATGGGGCAGGATGAGAGAGTAAGGTATTGAGAGCCACATGAAAAAGGGTAGCATCTAGGTAGGGGATTGTTCCTCTTGAAAGCCTGAAGGTCCAGAAGAGACTAGGCATTTACATGTATCCCCGCGATAGTCGAGGATCCTATGAATATACTCTTCATTAGAGTTGAGATTTGCCAGATTGGGGCAAATATGTCACTGCAATTGACATTCATGAGAGCAAACTTTTTCTTAAATTGTTTTGCAACATATTCTGAAATTACATACATTTTAAATCTTTCTTGCATCAGAAATACATGCAAATAAAATCATTTTAAGAATTAAAGAAAACTGAGAGTCAACCTCCATTGAGGTACCTCGAAAAGTACAGAAAAGAAGTCAGGACACAAAGACGTCCGATCAACCATTATACTGATCCAGAAGAGAATATAAAGAATACAAGCGGGGCATCATTGTCCGCAAAATGACAAAATCAGAGCTCAGATCAAAATTAATTAGAGATGTCATCAGGAAAGACATATTTTGGTTAACAAAGCTTACCTGGTCAACCGAATGAGGATCGGGGCACCAACCTTTTTGAAACAGAGAACAGAACTTCAGGCATCATTGTATATGCTACATATAGGTTGCATCTATACATTTCAGTATACTTCATGAACACATGCATAGTGAAAATGCTCATGCATCATTCTTTTTGATAAAAATCGTCTTACAGGAAAAGACAAATAATGGTCAAGAAGATGGCCTTAACAGAGATTCCGTACACGTTTGCACCTTTCAGCAAAAAGAAGAAGAGAAATTAGGCCAGAGAGGCCAACATTTCAAATTTACAGAACAAGACCAGTAGAACCGAGACATCATGAAAAAAAAAAGAAGAAGAAGAAGAAGAAGAAGAAAAGAAAAAGAAAAAGAGAGAACAAATATCTCGAGACGAAACTTGGCAGACAGTGAGTATGTCACCAAAACAAAAGAAGAAATAGTGCACAAAGATCAAGACACTAGGGCAACTGGAAACCCAGAAGTTTTTGAAAATATTGGCAGCCTATGAAGGCGCGAGTCCCGATTCAGAAGAAGATTTTTGGCAGCCTATGAAGGCGTGAGTCCCGATTCAGAAGAAGATTTTTGACAGCCTATGAAGGCGTGAGTCCCGATTCAGAAGAAGATTTTTGGCAACTTATGAAGGCGTGAGTCCCGATTCAGAAGAAGATTTTTGGCAGCCTTTCAAGGTGTGAGTCCCGATTAAAAAAGAAGATTGGCATCCACTTGGCGTGAGTCCCGACTAGATGACTTCAGATAAGAAATTGACAGCCTTCCCGGCATGAATGTTGAAGAAAAAGATTTTTGGCAGCCCCTCTGGCGTGAGTCCAGATTCAGAAAGAAGATTGATAGCCTATGAAAGCGTGAGTCCCGATTCAAAAAGAAGATTGACAGTCGCTTGGCGGGAGTCCCTACCAAATGTTTTCAGAGAAAAATATTGGCATCCTATGAAGGTGTGAGTCCCGATTCAAAAAAAGATTGGCAGCCACTTGGCGTGAGTCCCGACCAAAGAAAGAAGATTGACAGCCTATGAAGGCGTGAGTCCCGATTCAGAAGAAGATTTTTGGCAGCCTATGAAGGCGTGAGTCCCGATTCAGAAGAAGATTTTTGGCAGCCTATGAAAGCGTGAGTCCCGATTCAGAAGAAGATTTTTGGCAGCCTATGAAGGCGTGAGTCTCGATTAAAAAAGAAGATTGGCATCCACTTGGCGTGAGTCCCGACTAGATGACTTCTGATAAGAAATTGACAGCCTTCCCGGCATGAATGTTGAAGAAAAAGATTTTTGGCTGCCTCTCTGGCGTGAGTCCAGATTCAGAAAGAAGATTGGCAGCCTATGAAGGCGTGAGTCCCGATTCAGAAGAAGATTTTTGGCAGCCTTTCAAGGTGTGAGTCCCGATTAAAAAAGAAGATTGGCATCCACTTGGCGTGAGTCCCGACTAGATGACTTCAGATAAGAAATTGACAGCCTTCCCAGCATAAATGTTGAAGAAAAAGATTTTTGGCAGCCCCTCTGGCGTGAGTCCAGATTCAGAAAGAAGATTGGCAGCCTATGAAGGCGTGAGTCTCGATTCAGAAGAAGATTTTTGGCAGCCTTTCAAGGTGTGAGTCCCGATTAAAAAAGAAGATTGCCAGCCGCTTGGCGGGAGTCCCTACCAAATGTTTTCAGAGAAAAATATTGGCAGCCTATGAAGCGTGAGTCCCGATTCAAAAAGAAGATTGTCAGCCGCTTGGCGGGAGTCCCTACCAAATGTTTTCAGAAAAAAATATTGGCAGCCATTTGGCGTGAGTCCTGAAATACTCGGAGATGAAGGTTCCAAACAGAAGGTACCAACATGTTCGATGTCCCACCGAAAGAGAATTTTTAGCAGTTCTATACAGAAAGAACTTGTACACACTAAACACAGAAACTCATGGCTCTATACAGAAAGAGCTGCAAGTGGATAAGTTCATCCAGGATGCGACGGTTTTATATAGGAGAAACCAGCAACATCAAAGAGGAGGAGTTCTATATAGGAGGGACCCCATCTTCATGTTCGTCTTTGAGATTGAAGCTTCGTATAGGTGAAGCACTCAACTGGAGACTTCAGAGTGAAAGGTTTCATATAGGAGAAACCCTAACTCCGGATCCAAAAGTAAGAGTTCTACATAAGAAGAACCTTATTTTGTAAGATCCGTCGCAACGCAAAAGGTTTTATATAGGAGAAACCGACAGCGTAGAATACACGGAGTCTCATACAAGAGAGACCCCTATCTTCATCAACGTCTTTGAGTGAAAAGCTCCATACAGAAGGGGCACGTAACTCAAGGCTTCAGAGTAAAGGTTTTATACAGAAGAAACCTCAGCTCGAGATCTAGAGATGAAAGTTCTATATAGGAAGAGCTTTTGTTTTGCAAGATCTGCTCAAGGCGAACGGTCATATATAGGAGTGACCTGCAGCTTCAAAACCAGAAGGCAAGCAAGTTCGATACAGAAGGAACTTACGAGCCAAGAGACTCGGTCGAGGAAGATGGAGAGTTTCAGAAAAACACATCATTCCAAGACCACTGGGGGAAGTCGGTCAAAAATGAGTGCTTTTTTATCTTTGCTTTGTCCTTGTTTCACAAGAATAAGCAAAGAGGGGCAACTGTAATCACTCATTTTTAACCGGGTTTTTAGTATTTTAGTGTTTTGTAATAATATTATTATTAATATAAAAAAAGTAAAAAAATAATAAAAAAGCAAAAAAAAAAAAAATGAATGAATGAATTTTACGTGGACCACAAGGGTCCACGTCACCCTAACTTCCCCACCCCCCATGTCTCTCACGCCTATAAATAGGCAGTGGGGGCTGCCTCACAAGAGGGGAGCCGGTGGTCATGCCCTTTAAGAGAGCAGTGCTCTCGGCTGGCCAAGAACCAAGGGTTATTCCCTTGGTTCTACCCGGTTTGATCGGGTCCTATTTTTAGGATTTGATCTAGTTAAAAATTTTTTTGGAGGGGTCGTGGTAGATCTCGGTGGGGAGTTTATCGGGGTTAACCGTTCGTATTTTTAGGTATAATTTCTATCTTTGTATTTTGAATATTTTAATGAAATATTGTTGTTTATTATTAGATTTTAATTTATGTTTTAGATTAATATTTATAGTTGTTTTTAATTTATGTTGTAGATTAATATTAATTTATGTTTATGTTTTAGATTAATATTTATGTATGTTTTAATTTATATTTTAAATTAGTCTTTTATTTGTTAGATTAGAATTTATGTTTTTATGTATTTATTTATGTATTTATTTTTATGTGATGTATTTAATTTATTTTTATGTTTAAGTTGCATGAATGAATATTTAATTATTAATGCGGGCCCCTAAATTCGGTCGTAAGCGAGGCCAACTCCAGTGTAGTGGTGGTGGTTCGGACGCTTACCTTCGGTTTTAGGTGCTTTAAAATAAATGCGCAAATTTAATTAAAAATTAATTTGATCGTTAAATTAGCCCGGAAAATTTAATATTAATGAAGCGGTAATTAATAAAGTACCAATTTTGGGCGGTGTGGGGGTGCTAATCCTTCCCCATCCGTAACCGACTCCCGAACCCCAAACTTTTAAATCTCTGGTTTTATGGTGTCCGGTCTACCAAAACGGTCGGTGGCGACTCCAATTTCCAAAATCTATTTTTAAACCGAAAACCCCACGTGGAAGACATTAATTTTTAAAACGACACATCAAATATGTTTTTCACGTCAAAAAAGAAGAATTTTAGCGAAAACTATTTATTCGTGGATTTTTTAGATCGCTACACGTATTAATGTAAATCCTCAAAAAATATATAAATCTTTTTCACCAGTAGTCATTACAAGAACATTTTCCATCAACAAAGTGGTGGAAACGGTTAGCATCTCGTACAATAATCTCCCTCTTTACCACTTTTGATATATATTTAGTCACTGTATGGCAATCACTACACACACGGAGGTTCTTGGTGATCCTTATCAAGCTTCCTTCTGGTGTATGTAAAAGTCCAAAAGCAATAGCTAACCTCTCGCTATGCCTCCACAGCGATTTGATCTTTGCTGCCTCGTCTATGTCACGAAGAACACAACTCGTATCTGGGGTGTAACCTGAAGCATCGAGTTCAGATTTCAAGTTCTCAAGAATTTGATTGATTTCTTCTGAATTTGGATGTGAATCTTCTCCTGCGAAAAACGCATGAAGCTGTTTTCTGACTTCAATCAGGCTGTATCCCGGTGTTTTTTTCAGTCCCCTTCTCTTCATGAGACCTCGAATATGATCTACTGCATCCCATCTCCTTGCTTCAGCGTATATGTTTGATAGTGTGACGTAAATTCCTGGGTTTGTTGCATCCAAACGTAACAAATAGTCTGCGGTTTTTGTGCCAATATCGATGTTTTTATGCATTCTACATCCGCTTAACAATGCTTCAAAAACTTCATGGCTGAATTGATAGGGCATTTGTTTGACCACTGCTTCTGCTTCTTCGAGGTGTCCTGCTCTGCTAAGAAGATCGACATAGCAAGCATAGTGCTTCTCACTAGGCTTGATGCTATGATCTTTTTCCATGCCCAGAAACAAACTTCTTCCCTGTTCCACGATCCCTGAGTGACTACAAGCAGATAGAAGAGAGACAAATGTAGTTTGATTCGGCTCGAGCCCCTCCTCCAACATTCGACCATAGAGATCAAGAGCTCTGTGCCCTTGACCATGCATGCCATAGCCTGTTATCATAGAATTCCATGATATAACATCTTTAAAGGACCCATCTTTGAATACTCTCTCCGCATAGTTAATATTTCCACACTTGGCATACATATCGATCAAGGCTGTCTGGTTAATGACGTCAAAAGTGTATCTGTGTCGAAGTAATCGAGCATGGACACTCCTTCCTTTCTTCAACGAACCCAAATGGGCACAACAGTGAGCTAAACTAACCAGAGTTACAGAATTAGCAGTGACTCCCTCTTCTTGCATGCAACCGAATAATTTGATGGCATCTTCGGCATGCCCATTTTGGGCTAGTCCGACAAGCATAGCAGTCCACGTGATGACATTGCGATCTTCCATCCTATCAAAAACAAAAGTTGCCTTCTTTAAGGCACCACACTTGGAATACAAATCTACCATAGCTGTACACAAAATAAGGTTCTTATCAAGGCCCCTTCGGAACATATAGCCATGGAGAACCTTCCCACTTTCCAAATTCGCTACTTGAGCACAACCTTGGAGTAGGCTAATTATGGTGCCGGAATCAAAATTGCCACCAGCTAGTACTAATTCCCGAAACAGATTGAAAGATTCATGCACCAAACAATTCTGAACATACCCTGAGATGATAACATTCCATGAAACCAGGTTTTTTACAGGCATGATATCGAAAACCAATCGAGCTCTTTCATGTTCACCCATCTTACTATACATATCAATCAATGCAGTGAGAACCAAAACATTGGTTCCCATTCCGAATACGAGAACTAATCCGTGCACACATTTCCCACGTTCTAAATTCCTCATTCCTCCACAAGCTTGAACCAAACTGACCATAGTTATAGCACTTGGCCTAACACCACAAAATATCATCTCAAGAAACAAATCAACTGCCAGATCATAGAAACATCCCTTTACATAACCACCAATCATCGAATTCCAGCAAACAACATCTCTTTCGACCATCCCATTAAAAACCCTTCTGGCGCTATTGAAATCACCGGATTTCATAAAGAAACTAATCATTGTACTTCCCAAAAACCTATCACCATCTACACTTCTATCCACTGCTCTCTTGATTACTTCCCTTCCCCTCTCATAATCCTCTAGTTCCATACAAGCCTTTAAAACAAAATTACATGAGTAACTATCGAATCCCCAATGCAAAACACCCATCAATTCAAACAACTCAATAGTTTCCTTATAACACTGATTTCTCAAATACCCACTAAGCATTGAGTTACAAAGAATAGGTTTTGGTTGAGGAATTTTATCAAACACTTTCCTTGCAATCCCCAAACAACCCAATTCACCGTAACTCTTAACCAAATTTGACGCCAAGAATTGGTGTTTAGATGCAGAATTTGTGATAATCTGAGCATGGATGGATTTAATACACAAAAGGGTATTTGGGGATTCATGTAAAAGTGACAAGAATCCCTGAATATCAGGCGGGAGATGATTAAAGTTGGCATGTTTCAGACTTGAAAAAGAATGTAAAGACAGGAACTTGAAGGGTATTTTGTGAAGAAATTTATGAGTTCGAAGATTTGGGGAAGACATAAAGTAGATGAAGAGAAAGAGGAGATTGTGTTCCAGTGTTCTTTATCTAAAACTAAAGCCACAGGCTACTTTGAAATGTTAGTCAAAAGTCAAAACACGCGGGAATTTCATAAGCCCCTGAGTTATATTTTGGGTAAACTGCAATAAAGGTCACTTGATTATGAGTATAATTACATTTAGATCACTTAATTATTAAAAGTTACATTTAGATCACTCATATATGGATAAGTTTATATTTGAGTCACCCACTTATTTAAAGGTTACATTTGGATCACTCAATTATAAGTAAAGTTATATTTGGGTCACCCTTTATATTTAAAAAAGTACATCAAGTTGGTCATTTTTTTCTTCTAAATCACTTGTATAACCTTCTTAACGTTAGAATACTTCATTTAAAATCATTAATTAATTTAATTCACGAATTGATAAACTTTTTTTCAAATATGAAGAGTGATCAAAATGTAACCTTACCCATAAATAAATGAACCAAATGTAACTTTCAATAATTAGGTGACTTAAATATAACCTATCTATAATTAAGTGATCTTCATTGCAGTTTACCCTTATATTTTAAATTTTGATAAAGGTAATATATTTTTATTTAAATTATACTATTTAAAATATAAATTTTTAATCCTAAAACTTTAAAATTTAGGTTTTAAGCTCTAAATTTTTTTATCATATTATTTATCGTGTTAATTATATTTTAATACGTGATATTTACATTTTTTTTACTGGTTTTAGATTCTTTTGAGAGTTTTTAAAGCAGGGTCGAAACTAAGTTGGCACTCCCAATTTTTTTCACTTTTGTACCTTTATTTAATTTTTTTTACAAATTATTTTTTTTTACGAATTTACCTCTTATTTCTAAACATTTATGCTTTACCTCTTAACCCCAAATCATCCTAACTCCGTCCCTGTTTTAAAGTACCGTTCATCAGTAACCAGTGAACTACTACTTAATATATTTGGAGTTGTAATCTTGAGAGGTATATTCTTCTGCTTCATTCGATGTCGTTGCCGGAAGCAAGAGTTAAGTTGAGAAGTCGTGTTTGGAGAGAAACTGAAATTACTGGCTTCTTTAAAAACAATTGCTGAGAGCAAATTTTAGGAAAAGCGAAATAAGAGGAAACATCAAAACAACTCGTACGGAGAATAGACTTCAACTCGTAGACTTATAAGTATACGATATTCGACACTTCACAGACTTCTTTCGATCGAGATATAAAGGTTCTCGGCCAGACGATCTCAAGAAAATACGAGAATAAACACTCAGAGAATATAAATTCCGAACGAGTTTGAATAATTCATCAACTCCAAACGAACTACACCAATCAATCACAAGCACTATTAGCACACCAAAAATGCATTCAGAAACTTAATTCTTTCTACCTTTGTTTTTTCGGGATGAGATTACAAACCAACCGTCTTCGGCTTCAGCTGAATGGTTTGGCTTTGGTTCATCAGTTACCATACGACGGGTTGGATTTAAACTTGATAGCGAATTTGGTACATCCACCATCATGTTTGATTCATTGTCTGCACTCATGCTATCATCTTCGTCGTCATCCTCATCCTCATCTTCAACATTACTCTAAGATAGATTAAAAAAAAATCCATGAGAAGAAAAATATACGATTTCAACCGGTAAATCTTCATAGGCAAGAGCAGACCATGGGGAAAATAGTAAAGAAAATCCTAGGCAAAACCTTTTTAATAGTTCTAACATCCGTGTCAACATAGAAAACAAAAACTAAGGGCAAATAGAAGCAAAATTCAACAAATAGAGTATTTCAACACAGAACGCTAAAATAGGAATAAAGGGTTTAAAATAGAAAATACCGGTCGGACATGTGCCACTGGCGGAGGATTCGTTGTCCTTAGCTTTTCAACAGACTGATAATTACCTTCCAAGCATTCTTCATGCATAATCATTAACTTCTCAGCCACCTGTAACAAGTAGAATGAATCGGATTATCTCTCAAGCATTCCAATAATAACTGCAGAGTTATATGAGCTTGTGATCCATTGCACAACATCAGTAAGTAGCGTTTTTTTTCTCCAGTTTCAAGTGTCCAAGAAGTGTTCAGGCGGGTAAATGTCAATTAGAAGATGCATTTTGAATAAATAAAATAATGTATACATTCTGGCGGAGTACCACAAAGAAAAGTTCAAAATGTTGTTAATCTTAAACTGAAAGACACATTGGAAAAAAACTAAGATGACATGATTCGACTAAAAAATAGTTAAGACAATTTTGATCATTTGAATAAAAGAAAGTGTGTATCCCAATGAAAAACCAGAAAGGGCGATTTCAAAATGGTGCAAAACTTAATTTGAACAAGGAATTTGAACCTAAAATGTCATTTTTTTTTTCAAAAATAATCAACCATCATAATTCACTCTGTAAACTACATTAAAAAAACAAAAGGAACATCCAATACTTAACACATTCAAAAAATAATATACCACAATGAGTTAAATTGAAAGACACATTGAACAAAAAACTAAGATGACTCGATTCGAATAAAAAATAGTTAAGACAAAATTTTGATCTTTTGAATAAAAGAAAGTGTGTATTCCAATGAAAAACTAGAAAGGGCTATTTCAAAATGGTGTAAACCTTAATTTGAACAAAGAATTTGAACCTAAAATGTTGATCCTTTTCTATTATTAATTGTATCTGTCCCTTGTTACAATTTCCACTCTTTAAAATACATTCAAAAAACAGGAGCATACATACTTTACACATTCAAAAACATCGAAGAACAAAATTACGACAAATCCAATTCGATCAAAACAGTCATTTTAAGGCATAATTTTGATCAGATCCATAGCATCAAATCAGCTCAAAAAGAGAATGAAATGAAATTAATATCCTAAATTGAAGCCAAGCGAAGACTAAGACTGAAGATACCTCCTCAATGCTGCCATCTTCAACCAATGTATTAAGACTACGCAAACCTTCCTCTAAAATATTTTCCAAATCATCTATATAAAGCGGCTCCGCTGAGATATTAATAAAAAAACAGATTTAATTTCTCAAATTGCAAAACAGGAAAAAATGATCGATTCTAATATAAAGAAACGTTACCTCTGGATGCAGTGAAAAACGAGAAGACATCGGTGCAGATGGCGTTGGCTTTTCCGCGGGAATCACGACCGCCCCACTCGTTTTCAATGGCGGCCGTGAGAGCCGACCACCGAGTGAGGATCAAACTTATTCCTTCTTGGAACACCGGAGCTGATTCCGCCGTTAGCCTCTTCGGTTCCATTGATTTCTATATCGTTCTTTTGTCTTCCTCCTTTATCTGAACACCAAAACCCTATACGAGTTTAGAACTGATTGAAGATGGGCTTGTTTGGGTTGGAGGATAAACACATTCGGATCAAGAAGAGAAATGGAGTTTGAATACAATATGGGCCGAATTGGGTTCTTAAAGAAGCCAATTTAAGTTGGATTTTAATTGGGCTTTCAAGGGACATGATTATGATAGGAAAGTTGGGGGATCAAACAACTTAGGGACTTAAGTAATATTTAAACCAAAAATTTGGGATGGGACAAGACATAATTTGGATAATACTTAAATTGTGAGGGACTTGAATTCTAATTAAACAAAAATAATTGGGGACAAGACCTGTCTTATTAATTAATCTTTCGTATTTTATTGAGTTATATAAATATAGACGCTGATCATAAATTTTATTGATATTTTATGTCGAATACTATAATTAAATCTGACTATTAATTAAGATAAAATTTTGGGAATAATCCAATCCAATATTAAATTTTGGAATATAAAGGAGTCTCAATTATATTTTAGATTTTAGGTAATATTAAATTTTGGGTTATCCCTTTAAATTTTAAAAAAATATTAAAAAAATAAAGAACGCCGCCTACAAGTGACATCCTCTTCCGAGGTCGTAAGTGGCGTTCTCCTCTAAAGTCGTCATTTTTGGGTGATGTTCTCTTACCTGTATTGTAGCTCTTAACCTAAAATCTAAAATAAATTAAAGTACTTTATTTTTTTAAATAAAAACTTTAAATAACATATATGTCCAACGGAATCAATTAAGCTCATATGTATATCATGTTTGTTGGAGTTGAAACTCTTTTACATAAAATTTAGAACAAATCCATTTGGTCACCGCGAAAAGTTGTGACCTTAATTTTTTTTTTGCTATAATAACATTTTAAATTATTTTTAATTTAAATATTAAATAAATGATATGTTTAATTTTAAATTTAAATATCTAATTTAACTAAAATCATCGATCTATCTCAAAATTTAACCCTCAAATTATGAAACATATTACTAATTATTTTATATATTTATAAGATCATATTTATTTTTGTGTTCGAATATATGTTAGATAAAAAATCTAAAATAGAGATAACATGACATATATAATATAATTTAGATGTTTATAACTCTAAACCAACATTAAGACCAAGTCCTCCTCTTTACGACAAAACACCACTTGTCTTTGTCTTCATGGTCTTTGCTATTTCCGATCCCCAACACAAACACTGCACCATTTGTCCATTGAACCCAAACCCTCGCCCCATTATTTCGTGACCACTCACGTTGTCCTAATCTTGCATGGTCCATGCACTTATAAAGCTAAATTTCTCCAAGTAATTCCCCCAAAACTCTCACCTTTTACAGTATAACCCTAAGGAGGTAGATCAAAAGAAAACTACGAAGCTCGACGACGACGAAAACTAGTTAAATGCAAAGAAAATGAGCCAACAACAAGCACGGAGGAACCAAGAACAGATCCACCACGACGATGCATCCGCCGTACAAGGCGAGCTTGCTGTGGCAAAGAAAGAGAGTTCGGGATTGCCGGGTCACGGTGAAACCATTGTTGAATCTGGTGTTACTGTTAAAGAGATTCAACTTCCTAGGAAAAGTATAATAGAGTACATTGGTGATGAGGTAAATAGTGTACATACATACGTACCTACATACACACAATATTTTTTTAAAGGGTGAACATGGACGGAGCTGTGTGGAGGGTGGGCGGGACAATCGTTCCCCCACCTTCGAAGAATTTTTTTTTCATTTTTGTCCCCCTATTTAAATTCTTTTAAAAATTGTTTTTTTTATGAATTTGCCCCCCTATTTTTAAATATTTATGTTTTGTCCCCTTTAACCCCAAATTCTGGCTCTGCGGGTGAAAGTAAAAAAAAATGGCTAATTTTTTTTCACATCATATGGCATTTTTTCTATAAACTATACACGTTTTTCTCAATTTGTCCTTTAAACTATTTTTGACCTATTTTACCCCTTATACTTGACGTTGTTACCAAATTACCCCTTAACTATCATGTTCGTCCCAATTTGTCCCCACAAATTATCGACATCCAATGATAATATGTCACGTGTTACGCTTTTATCGACTGTTTTGTTTTGCGAGTAAATTGGAATGAAAGTGATAGTTTAGAGGGTAAACTTGGACAAAAAATAATTTATGGTGTAAATCGGGAAAATGATATACTTCAAGGACTAAATTTAATATTAGAAAATTAGAAAACATGTCAGATTAAAGCTAAAGTTTTGTTCATTTTTACTTGTTAAGTCCCCCTCCCCCCCCAAATTTCCTTTTCAGTCCTTAGAAAAATCTAATAAATTCAGATTAACAAGAACTAAATATTGATTTTTAAATTCTTTTTGGATGTGGTACTGATAGGTTGCTGCAGGGCCATATAGCCATATAGATTCATATTCATCTGAGCACGACTCGGCTTCCGAACACGGTGGTGGAATCACCATTGGAGAAGCACTTGAAGCCACCGCACTTACGGCAGGAAAAAAGCCAGTGGAATGGAGTGACGCTGCGGCAATACAGGCAGCGGAGGTGAGAGCCACCGGTCGAACCTCTATAATGCCCGGCGGTGTTGCGGCGGCGGCTCAATCAGCCGCCACGCTTAATGCTAGGGCAACCAGAGATGAAGACAAGACCAACTTGGCTGATATTCTTGCGGTAATTAAATATTACTAATAACTTCAAAATCAATGTTGTGAATTATATGTTCAATATTCGGTTTTAATCAAATTAGTCAATTAAAAATTTATTCGATTAGGTTAATAAAAAAATTTTAACAAAAATTTGATCGGTTAAATTAATATAATCAATTTATATCGTAATTAATTGCTAAAGCTTTGTGTTCAGTTCGGATATTGATCTTACTAGTCGATTCGGTTACCCTTTGCAGAATGCGACGTCGAAGTTGCCATCGGACAAGCCGGCAACAAGAAAAGACGCGGAAGGGGTAATGGGTGCCGAGATGAGGAACGATCCGAACCTAACCACACATCCGGCCGGTGTCGCCGCCTCTATTGCTGCCGCTGCAAGGCTGAACCAGAGTTGCAAATGAAAGTATAGCAACACCAACGACACCATGCATGCCATATATATAATTCTGATACTATTATACATGTAATTACAAGAACTTTATTCGACTTTGTATTGGGTTGAGTTAAGTTAAAAATTGTTCATTATTTTTTTTTTATTTTTTAAAAAATATATAAATAAATTGACCTGTGAAAATTGGAAGATAATTAATTGTTTGATTCATACAAATTATGAATTAGATCAAATCATTTGTGTGTATTTTTTAAATTTTAATTTACTTTTACTTTTATTTTTTTATGTACTCGATGAAATTGATCAGTTGCAGAAAATATCAAAGATGAAATTATTGTATGTTCCAAGAATTTGTAGATCTGTGTTGTTTAAAACATAGTGGTGATTTAGGGAGATGGTTTTTATATTTTATATTAGAAATGGTTGGAACTGTGTTAGACTAATGTATACTGGAAGAGATTATATATATATATACTAAAAGTAATTTTTTAGTAAAAGAAAAATAATAAAATAAATTATAAAAAATACAATAAAATTAATTAATTAATTAAAATAAATGAATATTATGTGTTTGTATTGTAATAATATTTCGTGGTTAATTATTTGGATTAATCTACTTTTTGAATATTTTTTCAATATTGAATTTTATTTCGGTGTTAGTTATGAAATGATTTTTTAACAAGGTTTCTTCTTTTATAAAAGTATTAAAAATTTTCAATTTGAGATGATTGACGAGCCTAAGCCAAGCTTGACGAGCTTCGAGCTCGAGCCAAGCCCTAAAATATTGTTTTCTAGCCAAGCTCAAACCTAAAATTCCAAGCTCGTTGAACATCAAAACCGAGTCAAATTTAATATAACTATTTTTTGAACCGAACCGAGTCTGGTCAAGCTTGCACTCAGCTCTGCTCATTAACACCCCTAATACAAACCCACTATACAAGGCAAAAAAGGAAGGCCTAGAATTAGGGCCGTAAACGAACCAAACGAACACGAACGAGGGTGTGTTCATGTTCGTTCGTTTAACTTTAACCGAACAAATGTACGAATACAAACATAAACGAACATAAATTATCTTGTTTGTGTATTTGCTCGTTAAGGATTGTAGCTTGTTCATGTTCTTTTATGTTCGTTCGTTTAACTTACGTAAACGAACGAACATAAATGAACGAACATAAATGAATGTAAACGAACATAAAAGAACGAACATAAATAACATATATAATATGTTAAATATTTAATAGTTTTGATTAATTCGATTAATTCAGCTAATGAACTGATTTTAAACCGAATTAATCGATAATTAAAAAAAACTTTTAATTATTAGACGAAACCTAAAATTTAATTGATTAACTAATTTTATTTTGGTTCGATTCGTTAACTCGGTTTAACAGAACAATGAACACCCTTAGCCTATAACAAGGAAACTTTTAACGAGTCATAAAATAAGATTTCTCAACTCGAATAACTCATTTTTTTTTGACTCAACTTACTTGATCTAATGTCCACCCTTAGATATATGCAAATAAATTTAAACGAACATAAACGAACAGATTACCGAACGTTCACGAACATAAATGAACGAACGAGCCCTTTGTTCGTGTTCATTCGTTTAATTAAACAAATAAAAATCTTACTTATATTCGTTTGTTTAATAAATAAACGAACATAAATGAACTTCTCGCCGAACGGTTCACGAACATCCTTCCAAAAGTTGAAGACTTGGTCTCAATTTGGTTAGGATTCTCGAGTCCCTCTCTCTCTCATTTCCACATTGAAGTCCAACCACAATGCATGCCACAAAAGGAAAGACTAGAGTCTCAACTTGAAGAATAGCTCTCATTTTCTATAACGGTAATTTAAATAATTCTATTTTATGATTTAATTATTAATTTTTTTTATAACGAGTCATTGTTGTGACTCGAATGTGTCTACCATCTCAACCTCGGTTCATCCCTTCCTATTATATTAACTAAAAACTTTATAATTATAGGTAGGGATGTTCAAAAGTGGCCCAATAGGTACCTATCGGCCCAATAAACTCGTAACACAAGTTAAAAAATTGAAAATAATGTTGAAACATAGTAATAATATAATATTAATATTAAATTTATTGGATCGTTGGGTACCCATTGGGCCTATTTTGAACACCCTAATTATGGAGATCAATAGAGTAAATTTACAAACTAGAGGGCCAAGGCCTAACAAGACATGAACACAAATTATATACTCCATAAAACAGCTATACAAAAGGGTCTGAATACCACCATGCAATGAAGCTTTCTGCTCCCAACACTGCTTGTTTTGCAACAAAAACTTGTCACAGAGCTAGCTTCTCTACCTTCTCACAACCCTCTGTCGAACTCTCTCGTAGGTCCGAATGAACCACCATGGTTTTCCGGTTGCGAATACGATGTATCCCATGCTCAGTCCCAGCACCAAACCACATCCATACGCCATCAAAATTGAAAATTTCCAATTGATTTCATCATCACCACCATCTCTATCTAATTTGGCTGGGGTTTCTTGGTCATTATCACAGCTTTTAGACAATGGCAAGCCGCATAAACCCAAGTTTCCTATGTAGGAATCATTAGAGAAAGTATCAAATTGTTTCCCTTGAGGAATAGACCCCTTGAGATTATTATGAGAAAGGTTTAACACCTCTAAGAATCCAAGATTGTTTAACTCTGCTGGAATTCTTCCCTCAAGCTCATTCGAAGAAAGATCTAACGATTCAAGTTCCGACAAATCACCTAACGATAACGGTATCGGACCGGTTAAACAGTTATGAGAGAGGTTTAAGACAATGAGTGAATGAAGTTCTCCAAGTGTTACAGGAATCTGTCCCATGAATTGATTGTTGGAGAAGTCAATAGCTGTCCATATGGTTAATAGTTCCTCAAACTCTGTTTCCAACCCTTTCGTCGTAAAAGATAAATCGAATGCATAATTCCACTCGTCGCCTACTAGTATATCTACCATGTACTCTGGTTTATCTTTCTTGTCACCCTCTTCTCTAATGGCATGCAAATTTTCAAAAAATTTCACAGGTAAGTAGCCATTGAAGTTGTTACGAGAAAGATCAATGACGCGTAGACGAGCGAAGGATTCCGTAACTCCTAAGTTATTCACTTGGCCATAGAATCTGTTGGATCTCAAGATCAACACTTGCAGCTGCTCCAATTTCCCTAACCACTCTGGTAAAGTGTCATTTAAATAGTTGTTTCCAACGTTGAGAAGCTTCAAATTTTTGCAATTAGCCAAAGATGGCGGTAGTGACCCTTGTACTTGGTTGTGGTTGATTTGAAAGCTTTGTAACATGCAATCTTTACTGAGATTTTGTGGTATTTTACCATGAAAATGATTCTGTCGTAGGTCAAGGTGTGAAAGAGAAGAACTCAAGCTTCCAAGGCATTCTGGAATTTCTCCATCCAAACTATTGTTCCATATAGAGAGACCCCTAAGGGAACTCAAATTGCATACTGAGGAAGGAATTTGGCCTGGAAAAAAAATTGGAATTGAGTTAGAATTTGGAGTTTGAATGTAAAGGTAAAGAAATATGATATTATACCTGTTAAGTTGTTATTAGAAAGTCCGAGTAACTCGAGAGAGGTTAGATTTCCGATAAATGGTGGAATTTTACCTGAAACATATAAATAAATATGTCAAAAGAGTTAGGTGGTGTGATTATATTATGCTTTGATTGTTCTAGTTGTATTTGTAGATTGTGTCATGCCTGATAAGTTTTAGGATATATAAACAATGACGCTGCATATTTTATCAGACATGTCTTTTATAACTATGCACATTACTAAACCGGGACGAGATAGTGAGCTTACCTGAGAAGTTGTTCTGTTCGATGTCGATTCGATTGAGCGACGTCAAATTTGCGATTTCTAAAGGTATTGTCCCCTCCAGATTATTAGAATCCAAATACAAAATAGATAATGTTTTGCATTTGAATAAACTCATAGGAATTCTTCCAGAAAATTTGCATCCACCCAAATCAAGATAATATAATTGAGGAAGGTAATCAAACATATAGGAAGAGAGATGACCATAGAGATTGTTGGGTCCCAACGAAATGCCTTCCAAAGTGGAAATGTTGAAGATTGAAGAAGGAACATAACCTGCAATAAATATCTGAATTATACGAGAATTTAAAATTTTAACGGAGTGTGATTGTATCTCGACACTCGCTCGGTCCCTCCATCTAAAGTCGTGCATAAACAATAAAAATTGGAATAAAAATAGCAATAATAATTCACCACTGAGGTTGTTGTAACCGAGAAACAAAGATTCGAGCTTTGTCAAATTCGCGATTTCTACCGGTACACTTCCCTCCATAGCGTTGTTATAGAATGATAAATATGTCAATTCTTTACACTTTGATATGCTGTTTGGAATTCTGCCAGAAATTTGATTCCCTTCTAAGTTGATTATTTGCACTTTAGGGAGACTGTCAAATATCCCAGACAGTAAATGTCCTGCAAGGAGATGGTTACAACCACAATGCATTACTGAAGCTAGTAGGATGATGAGTAGACTGAACAGATTTTAGGTGACGGACAGCCGTATCAGCGTCGTCTTGACTCGGTTTAAGGTTAGAATTTAGAAGTAAGGATGGATGAAGACAAGTTTTATTCAAAGTATTGTCTTGACTTGGTTTACGGTTAAAACTTAGAAGTATCGATGAGGACAAGTTTTATTCAAAGCATGCTGGTGAGCTATTTGTATTGACTGAGAAGGAATAGAATTTTGACGTGTAAAAATCATCCGTCTCTTTATGGTGCATTCTTTTATGATTTTTTTGAAAATTTTCTAAAAAATTAAATTTTTAACCTTAACTCTTATTTTCTATATCTTTAACCCTTAACCCTATACCCTAAAAAATACACCATATCCCTAATTTCCTAAACTCTAACAATAACCCTTAATCTTAAACCCTAAACCCTCTAATTTAAAACAGAAACATAGAAGGAGGCATGAAAAAGAGGTAGATGATTTTCACCCAATTCTGACCTATTTTGCCTTATACACTTTTGTTGTTACTAAATTGCCCCTTTTCAAATTGTCCCTTAAATAGGAATAATTTTGGTTTAATTTCGTAAAGTTTAGAGGGTAAAATAGGGCAAAAAATTTATGTGAAATTAAAAAAATAGGAATAGTTTAGGAGGAAAAAAATGTATTAAGCTTAATGGGAAAACATTTACTTATTTAATGATTAAAATTTCTTCCAGATGATCAAAATAAATAACGGTAAAACACATTTAAAGTTATTTTTGTCACTTGTGAGTATTTTATTATTATTTTAGTATAATATGTTATTTTTTATTATTTAATTAAAAGAAAAATAAAAACTAAATCGTCGTCATTCGTCGTTACTTTGTCTCACTCACTTGAATTTAAATCTGACCTTTATTTTTATTGAAAGTGCTTCAAAATCTATGAAAAAGAGATTGAAAATGAGGAAACCAAAACATTTATATCGTGATTCTTGGGTTTTGGGACATTTTTCGGTACAACAACTATCGGATTCAGGCTCAATGTGTCAAAACTAGTCGCCCAGTGTAATTTGGGATTAAACGACCATCCATTTTAAAGGTCGATGGTAATAACAAGCGGTGACGATTATTTTAAATATTTTTAAAATTTAATAATAAAAATATTATTTTATTGTTTATTTTAAATTGTTTTTATATTTAATAATATTAAGAAAATTCATAAATAATAATAAAATATTCGTGTGTGACAAAAAATGTTTGATGTATAAAATTCAGTTATCAAATAAAAATTATAAAAGTTGAGTGAATAAAATAAGAGTAAAAAGATTATTGAGTGATGAACGATGTATTTTACCTAATAAATAATTGTACAAGAAAAAAAAAATTATTTCATACCTTCGAATTTGTTAAAAGAAAGGTCAATATCCTCGAGAGAATTAAGATTTCCAATAACCAATGGAATTTCACCTGAAACATATAATTAACTCTGTTAAAATTTATTACTATCTGCGTCTCATTTAATTTGTCCAATATTGATTTTTTTTAACTTTGACTCGTTATAACTTTAAATCTATTATTCATAAGAATATATAAAAAAATATGTTTTAGAAACCTTTAATCAAATAGTTTAAAAATATATATTTTATCAAATTTAATAAATTAAAATATTTAAAATAACTATGGTCAAAGTTTTAGAATTTTGACTTTTAAAAACTAATACTAGACATGGACAGAAAGAGTAATATTTTGTTGAGCATATGGATGGACACAGGTTGGGTCGGGTCGGATTTTCGGCCCACCCGAACCCTACCCGAATACAAGCCTACTAAACCCGACTATGACCCGACCCGACCAATAAAAAATAATAATTTTAGGGATTAAATTGTAAAAAAATAATTTTAAGGGACTTAATTATAAAAAATATATATTTTTAAGGACTAAATTATAAATAAAAATAATTTTAAGGACTTAATTATAAAAATATATTGATAAAGGATTATTATTATAAATATCCCTAAAAATTTATGAAAAATTACATATTAATCCCGGGTCAAGTATTTTCATCCTAAATCGAACTCGATCCGACCCGATTTTTCATCAAAATACCCGACCCGATCAGGTTGCCAGGTAAAACGTCCATCCCTAATTGAGCAATATAGACGTCTATTGTCTATTTGTTCATAATAATTAAATAATAAAAACAAATGAAATAAAAATGATGCATTATTTACCTTTGAGGCTGTTGTTATTAAGATACAAAATTTGTAGCTTCGTCAAATTTCCAATTTCCATAGGAATCTGACCTTCGAGATTGTTCTCGTACAAACTCAACAATTCTAGTTTCGACAAATTGCCGAGAGTCACCGGAATAACACCGGTGAAGTTGTTCATGTACAAAGCCAATCCTTGAAGTTCAACAAAGTAGCCAAACCACGATGGGATTTCTCCGGCGAAACTATTGTTACCGAAATTCAAATGCTTTACTCGATTCATATTAATCAACTCGATAGGTAACGAGCCATGGAAACGATTGTGACGAATGTTGAACGAGGTAAGAAAAGATAGGTTTCCCAGTTGAGATGGGATGGTGCCTGTGAGTTCCATTCTCGACAGATTTAGAGCAGTGACTCTGTGGTGTCTGATTCCACAGGTGACACCAATCCAATTACAGACAGAAGTAGAAGTGGACCAGTTGGTTGATATGAAGTTGTGTGGATCATGAGTTATATGGGATTTTAGGACAAGAAGGGCAGCTTGGTCAGTGAAGATGTTGGGTGAATGGGAAGACAAAGTAGGCTTTAATAGCAGCAAAAACATAAGAAGAGGGAGGAAGACAGTTGCTGCCATAACTGCAAATCATAAAGACAGGAACAGCTGAGTTGAATGTTTCTCAATTGTTAGTTCAATGTCTTTAAATAATTTGGATGTAGGAAATGAATCCTTTGAGTCATGATTTGAATGAGAAAAGCTTAAATTGCAGGACTTAGTCTCAAGTTGAATGGAAACAAAACTGTCACATATTCAGACAAATAAAAGCCGGCTTTCCACAATATATATTTCTGACCAAAGAGTAACCATAATTGAAAAGTATACGATCAAGTTACACGGTGTAAAACTCTTTAAGTTTTATATATTTTTTGGATCATTGAATGATTAAAATGAATGACTCAAATTAACAGTTAGTTATGAGAAGATTATCACTTGAGAAGAAAAAAAAAAGTCAATCTAGAGTAGAAATTTTTTGCCTCCTTTCGTTCCCATACTTAAAAATCTTAAAAGAATAAATTCTAAACCTTAACCCTACTTTTTTACATCCTAAACCCTATACACTAAAAAATAAATCTTACCCCTAGTTCTTTAAATCCTAACCATAATCCCTAATTTTAAACTTTAAATACATTAACTTAAAGTGTGCATCAATGGGGACACAATTAAGGAAAGACGATTTACACCCGTCAATCTGAATCATCTGTTTTAGTCATCCAACGATCCAAAAATAGATAAAATTAAAAGAAAATTATACCGTATAACTTAATCTTTATCTCTAAGTTTATTATTATTAATAGTACAAATAAAGTAAAGCACTATACCTGGTGGTTGCAAAAATGAACAACGTCATCCAACGAGCCAAGACAACAAAAAGCAACAAGACACTAAAAACAAACACAATAGACCTGGATCAAGATCAATGTCATTTATACCAAGCAAAGAAGCAATCAAACCCTTCGGACACCACCACACAATACCATTAAAAATGTCCCATTGGCCATGGCCAGCTTCTCTCTTTTGAACAATAAAAATGGTAGCATTTCAAAAGTCTGCAAAAATTTAAAATTTCTTATCCAAACATACCCTAAGGGTGTGTTTGGTTCACGGAATATAACATTACCTTTAGAAATAATATTTTCGGAATATAACATTACTTAATATATTACTGGGAATGTAACATTACCTCGTTTGGTAAGAATATAAGATTATAGTATTTGGTTTATAGAATATAAAATTACTTAAATATACATTTTACTAAATTGCCCTTATATACAATTACCGAGCATAGGAAAACTTGAATGAGATGTGCAAGAAATTCAAAATTTCAAAGATTTTGCAAGAAATCCAGATTTTTTCTTGCCATACTTTTCATCATGAATGGGATGTAAAAGAATCCTAAAATGTTGAAGATTTTCAAATACAGTAGCATCATTAACAACAAAAATATTAAAGGGTTGCAGCGATAAGAAACCTAAGAAAAGAAAAAGAAGAGAGAAACACCCCATCATTATCAATTAAAAAATTAAAACTCTGAATCTGATAATAATCGAAAATAAAAAATAATTCTTAAAAAATATATAAAATTAAATTTCAAGAAGAAAAACTCAAGAAAAAATAATTCAAGAACATTCGATACAGAGATCTACAGTGAAAGAACAAAATTACAGGGACATTCTTGTCTAAAATACCAGGAATTGAGAAATACCAAAGAGTAGTAGGATTGACATTCCCAAAAATTTAATCAAAATACGCTACTGTTGTGATTATTTTATTACCTTTTAACGGGAATAATTTTAATCCAAACATATGTATTGTATTCTGAAAAAAATCATTCCGCCGGTAATAATTTTTTTCACCATCCAAAAATACCCTAAGTGTCTTAAAATATATCCAACAAACCATGATCTTGTTCATATGTTATCAGAGAGTTGTCTTCGAAATCAGCTCGGAGCAAGACTCGAATGAGCTATCAGAAATTTAAAATTAAACGTTTTAAAACTTTAATTAAATAAATTTATAATTTACCAATTTTATTTTATAAACTTGTTTTCGACCTCTTTTGTGCTGCAGGCCAAAAGAAAATCAAACCCAACGTTGATTTTCTCTTGGCTCAACTCTATTATACTAGAAATTGACATTTTCTCCCAATAAAATATAAATATTGTATATTTATTGAAAATTCATTTAATAAAGAAAACAAATAAAAGAAATAAGTTAATTTAAAAAAAATATTAGAAAAATCTTGTTTATTATATTATTCGTGATTTAATTAATTTAATTTATTTATTTTAAAATAATTATCCATTCTTTAATTACATGTAATAAAGAATTGATGATTTACCTCAAAAAATAGATAAATCTAATTGAACGAGACAGTAATGAATAAGGTCGTCTAATAGTTTTTCTGATTTAATGAAATAAATTATTTTTAATTAAAATTATGAATTCTAATCTTAATTAAAATTTTATAAATTTTAATTAATCCGTCCATTAGGGATAAGTAGAAAATCAAGATGAGGTTGACAAATCAAAACCGACCCCTCTCCTTCTCGGCCACAAAGACCATGTAATTTCATCTTCATTTAGATTCCCGATTCCTATTCCTTGTAATTCTAATCCAAAACACTCCAAATTTCCCATTTTTTCATAAATATCTCTCGACCCAAGAAAAACCCAGATCTCCAATGGCGGCAAATGTGTTTTATTTGCTTCAATTCGACCCTTTAAAGTTCAAACAATGTTTTCCCCTTCGTTTACGCCTTTCTTCCCCTACTCGCTTATCTAAATTCACCAGAAACATGGCTTTCCAAGGCCGAAATTTCGCTAAGTTTAACGTCAGATGTCTCTTCTCGAAGAGGAAGCATTTAACGAGCTTGAATTCGAATACCAACCGTTTGAATTTTAGCGTAAATGATAAGACCCCATTTGAGATAGTTTCCGAAGCGATTTTAAAAGCTTTAGAGGCATTGAAAAAGCCTGTTATAGCGGCGGTTTTATTGGGGTTGTTGTTAATGCTTGATCCTAATAAGGTAGCATTGGCTGCTTCCGGTGGGAGGATGGGAGGGAGGTCTTTTTCCTCGAGTTCCTCGTCTTCGAGGAATTATTCGGTGCCTAGCAGCGGAGGGTCGAGCTTTTCTTCGTACTCCGTTCCTTATTATTCGCCGGCTCCATTTGGTAGCGGCGGTGGGATTTATGTTGGGCCGGCTGTTGCGGTTGGAGTTGGTGCTGGGTCGGGGCTTTTTTTAATTATGATGGGGTTTGTCGCTTTTGTTTTGGTTTCCGGGTTTCTTTCGGATAGGTCCGAGAGCGGTGTGCTTACTGATATGGAAAGAACCAGTGTTCTTAAGCTTCAGGTAAGTTCTTGTTATGTTGTTTTAACCAGTGAATAGCATCTGCTAAGTGTTGCAGTTAAGATTTTATGATTATAGAAGCTAATTGCTTGAGTGTATATACGGATATGTGTTCGATACGGATGTGTATATGAATAGGGACATGGGTGTTGGATTCAAGTATTTCAAGTAAAATGATGAATTGGAGAAACATAATATGAAGATCAATCCATACTGTGGAAAATTATGAATATCAATTGCATAGATTGGATGTGAAACACAAATGCATAGAGGATTGCTGCTCAAATGTGAATTTGTATCGCCTTTAGACTCGGATTATGCTAGTATGAATTGTTTTTCTAATGAAGTTTTAGACTTAATTTTGTAAGAATAACTAATATGAAAAGAGTTGGAGAAGAAAATGTGATGGACGTGAACTTGTGGTACTTAGTACTTACCATTACGACATTGCCAATGGGATTCGTAACCACGATTTATTGATTTGTTCGCAGTCTCACCATTGTTTGTTTTCATAACTTTTTTTCAGGTTGCATTGTTGGGTTCAGGACGATCTCTTCAAAGGGATCTAAATCGGATTGCAGAAGTCGCTGATACTTCTACCTCCGAAGGTCTAAGCTTTATATTAACGGGTAAAGCTCTCTAAGATTGGTCTGCATCAAGTCTTTTAGAGTACACTGGATTAACCGGTATTGTAGCAATCATCTTGACACTATTCCCCCATTATCAATCCTAATGTTACTAGTACGTGAGTGCGATTGTCGGATGCTGTATATGTTTAAAACTGATAACATAAGAGGCAATGTATAAACCTTATAGCTCTATAGCACCGTTATGGTTATTATAATACTATATGCTGTTCTGAAATCCACTTTTGAAAATAACAATTGTATGATATCTAATCACATCTCTTCTGTACAATTACTACTAATAAGAGGAATATACTTTGACCCCACTTAAGTGATTTACTTAGATTGGGATGCAGATCAATGCCATTCATTACATTTCTTCCTTTTTTATTTATGTAGGTGTCAGCCTGTGATCTTTTTTCTTCTGTTTTATTTTAGCAGTACTTGTAGAATTACAAGGTGACCTGGTGAATTTACGTTTGGCTAATTTCTTAAACATGTTATGTCCGATGTTTGTTAGATTGATTATGTGTACCGAGGAAGTTTTTACATAGTTTTTTTTTTCAGAGACAGCACTAGCTTTGCTTCGCCATCCTGATTATTGCATCTCGGGTTTTTCATCTGTAAGTTAGCCTTTCCGAAATGTTTCCATTTTTCTCTCTTGCTGAATGAATTTTACAGCTCATGGCTATGCTTTTTCTGACATTTTGAGTCATGGAGAAATTATCAGACAGTCACATGCTTCGTGGCATATCTTAAGTTTTTTTGTGCATGCATATAATGCTCTAAAAAATAATATGCAGTTGCAGTGTCAGTGCCACATACACTGAAATTTATGTTAGTTAGTAGGTCATAGGTAGAAAAACTTCAGAACAAACTTTGCTTTGGCTTTTCTGATTGTTTGTTTTATGAACCTATGTTATTTGGGTTCATATCCGAATGCGGGATCTCCGACATGGGTATGTTCACTTTTTTTTCTAGGTTTTCCTATGGAAGGTCCTTGGAAAGTCATATCCCCATACCCATGTATTAGTCTACTAAGTCGGGAAGAAAAGAGAGATGGAGAAGACATGTTTAATTATATAACAATTTGGGATAATTTTATGATGGTATATTCTACAGGTGGATGTGAAACGGAACATAGACGATGGGGAGAAACGCTTCAATCAACTCTCAATCGAAGAACGTGGTAAATTTGATGAGGAGACACTAGTGAATGTGAGCAATATTAGAAGGCAAAGTACAACATATCAGAAGGCTAATGGATTTAACAATGAATACATAGTGGTAAGACCTCATTCCTCGTCTTAAAGCTGACGTAGATGTATCGAAAGAGTTTCAAATTTTAAGTTTTGGATGGAATGATAACTTTAATTCAATTCGCATCCACTTTCTAAAATTTCAGGTAACAATTTTGGTGGCTGCTGAAGGAGTGCATAAATTGCCCCTCATCAATGGAAGTGGTGACTTGAAGGTAGCCTTGCAAAAGCTTGCCTCCATCCCGACAAGCAAAACACTGGTAAGAATTTTCTTATTCCTCAATTGTTATTAGTCAGTACTGTTCGTATGCTTACTTGAATTTATGTCTTGAAGTTCGGTGTTAGCTCAACCGAGTTATACTTTTAGAGCAAGCTTTTTTGAGATAAAAACCGAACTGCTTGAGATCATTCAATTAGACTTGATTAAAGATAAGTTCAATTTTCATGCTCGAGTTTGAGCTTCAATTAAGATCATTGAATATGAACCAAAAGTAAAAAAATCCATTAGTTACACAAGCTACTCAAGTCGAGCAATAAGATACTCGAGCTCGTCGTATTTAATAGCTCATGCTAATTTGGCAATAATGTAGCTGAAGATAAGTTTTTATACAAGTTGAACTCGAGTAACTGACGAGCGCAAGTCTCTTGATTATAATTCAGGCGATTGAGGTCTTATGGACTCCCCAGAATGAAAATGACACATTATCAGAGAGGGAATTACTTGAAGACTACCCACTTTTGAGGCCCTTATAATTTTTCTTTTCTTACAAGTTGGTACAGGTATTATTTGGTAAATAATGGTGTATTGGCAAATTGGCACAGGGAGGTTCTCCTTCAATAGCCATTGAAGTTTGTCAATTCTACTATTGATATATATTATGTATAAGTTTTTAGTTTTAGTTTTTATTTATTTTGAGTATTTATCTTAAAATTCGAATGTACAAGAATAAAACAAATTAAAATTAGAGTATGAGAATTAAATTCATATCTTCTGCACAAAGCTGATTTTTTTTGGAAATATACTGATAACCTAATTTTTTAAAGAATGATGGCAAATTCTTGTCACCAAAAAATCGTTAAGAAAAAAATGATAATTAGTTGCTTGTTTATAAAGATAATGAAAAAGAGAGAAATAATAACTAAATATCTTTAAGAAAAAAATCCAAAGGCTAGGACGAGAATAATTGTAAATTTTAAATATAATAGTAAAACCTGTAATAGGTTTAGAGTCATGATTTAAGCCGAAAGTTTAAGTTATGCATAGAGTTTAGAATTTAGGGTTATGGTTTAGAATCTTTTAGTGTTAGACATAAAAAATGATGCTAGAAAAAAATTTATTCATCTCATTAATTTAAACAAATTATTTAATATTTTAAACATATTATTTTCATTGTTAGATTTATTTATACATTTAGAAAAAATAATTTTAATTATTAAATTAATTAATTTATTTAATAAATTATAAAACTAAAAATTATAAATATAAATAATTAAATTTGGGAGCCTTGAGCGGCTGATCGGGACCCTAAATAGTCACTCATAGTACCACTTTACAGTCGACCTTGCCCTCTTCGAAGGATTAAGATTAAAATAATGCGTATATATTTTGGACCAAAATAGACACTTTTATAAATTTAAAACTCAAATTAATACTTTTTTATGTTATCCAAAAGTCTCCTTATACGTAATTTATGTCATCTTCATCACTATTTTTTTGTGTATTTTGATGTTATTATTCATCCACTCAATTTTTTAAAATCTCTCCTTTGATTATCAATACATGTATGAGAATTCTTATGCATACACATTTTAAAAAAAATGAAAAAATATTAGAAAAATAAATTAATATTTCTTTTTAAAAAATTATGACTTCCATTTTATAAAATGGATATGAATGGGTAGATCTCATTATGATTCTAAGTGTAACTTGATGAACAAGACAAGACAACCTTAGGACTCAAGTTTTATAAGCATCAAATCCTTACAAAAGTAATGTTAGAAGAAATAATGTTTTTTTTTTCATGAGAAATTGTTTGGAATATAATATGAACTACAAAATAATGCATAAAAGAATTGCACTACCATAAATAAAATAAAGTAGAAAAATATAATAAAGATAATTATTTGATATATCGGAGATAAAAACTAAAACGTTTATGATTAGGGTTTAAGGACTTAGTTTAGGGTGTATGATTTAGGGGTTTAAGTGCAATAGGAGTTTTGGATAGGCACAATAAAAACGATCACACTAGACCCTAAAATAAAGAAATTGAAATAAATATTTATAATATATATGATTATGTGTATATATAATAATTATTTAAATTTAAAATATAAAAAAAGAGTATCACTTTTTATATGAAAAACTAAAAATATTTAATTTTAGATATTTAATATTTAATTTTTTTGTTAATAAAGAGGATAATCTAATAATATTTTTTTATTAAGGTATTTTCTGGAAAAAAAAACTTATATTATAAGATAAAATCTCATTTTAAATAAATTATATAAGACTCTTAAAATCTTTAAACCGTTCATATTTAATTTTATAAATTTTAAAATTTATAATTTAGAGTTTATAAACCATGAATTAGAGTGAGAGGAATTGATTAAGAGGCACATGCATACAATCACTCTGCCTTTTTTTTATTGCTCTTCTGGTTTCAGAGTCTAACGTTGATTAATCCAGACCGACCCACGTCGTACACCTAACCTTGTTGGGTGAATCTCTCAGCAGGGATTTTCTGCGTACACAACGTCTCAAACCTGAGACTTGCTTAAGCGAAACCAAACTACTTACTACTTAGACCAACCCGTTGGTGACCATCACCCTGCCTTTGATGTGTCATTGTTGATATTAATAATGTACATCAGTGTTAGGATTAGCTTTGTTTTGGTCCGATGATTGCGGCCAAATATGTCGGTCCAATTATTAATCATGACGAATGTAATAATAATCTTAAAGAAAACAAATAAATAGCATATTAATTATATAAGTGTTTTTGGTTGGGACTTGGGTTTTGTCATGGAATCCCATGCTTGAGGAAATTATTGTTCATCAAGTGACGGGGTCCGAGACCACGTATATAAATAATATTTTATTTCCTAATTAATTGGAATTTCATAAATTGTACAAAGTGATTTAAATATTATTATTTTAAAATGATTTGATATATTATTATTAGTTTAAAATATAAAAAATATTTTTTGAATCAGCTACAGTAATTACAGTAATTAGACATTGATTACTCAATCACTATACTGATATTATTGATATTCGTAATTTTTAAAAATAATAATCATTTCTTTAATCACTAAGGTTAGATAACTCGTACTTATAAAAATATATTTAATAAATGAAATATTTATTTTAAATATTCATTTTAAAAATATAAAAATTGACGATATAAATAATATAGAAGTAATTTTATTTTTTTAAATAAATGCTAAAAATTAAGGATCAATCTTGTAATAAACATGTACAAAATCTGATCTTAATTAACCGACTAATATATGAATCTAGATAATTATATAAGAAATAAAATAAAACTGAATCCAAATCATATAAATAAATGAAAAATATTTAATTAATTACCAATTTTAATCATAATTGACATGGACCGTTTTAAAACACCATAAGGAGGAAATTGACAAAGACAATAGACCAGATCGATCTGATTCAATCCGACGGACTGTAACGCACGCCTGACGCCACCTAACCAATGGACAGCTGCACGTGAATGCCACGTCTGCAATCTTATTTTTAAATAATCGAATTAAAATAATCTTATCCCCACCACTCATTTCCTCACACTCCATAATTACGCGTGAACAACACTTTCCTTTTGTATTCCATAATTGAAAAAAATCTCTATTTCCTTTTCAATTTGATACTTACCCTAATCATCAAAAAATATCTTTGAGTAATAAATTAATTAATTAATAATTATGAGAAAAAAAGAGAAATAAAAAGTTATTTAATATAGAAATAATAACCCCACCGACAAAATTAAAAATGTAACATATATTAAGTTAAAATTTTATTTTAATAAATTAATAAAATAAAAAATGTTACATGATATAATCTTTTGTTTCAATTTAGAGGAAATAATGAATAAACTTTTGGAGTTTTCTTTTAAAAATTGTAGTTTAATTGAATAATGTAGAAATTATTTGTATTATAAATGAATAAGTTTAGAATAAATATCGTATATCGATATGTATTATTAATTATATGTATTATTAGTTTTTTTTTAAAAAAATTATTCAGTTATAATGGTTACAGTAATATCTATTTTAGAATATATTTTCAATTATTGGATATTGATCGCTCAAACACTATGTTGTCATTATTGGTGTTCAAACTCGTGACCTTTAGAAATAACAATGTATAAATTATTCAGTTATATTTTCAATATCTAATTGAATAATGTAGAAATTATTTGTATTATAAATGAATAAGTTTAGAATAAATATCACATATTGATATGTATTATTAATTATATGTATTATTAGTTATTTTAATATTTTTTATTCAGTTATAATGGTTACAGTAATATTTATTTTAAAGTATATTCTCAACTATTGAACATTGATCGCTCAAACATTATACTATCACTATTGGTGCTCGAACCCGTGACCTTTAAAAACAATAATCATTCCTTTAACTGATGAAACTAGATAGTTCGTGTGTTATTTTAATAATTTTTGAATCATATTATACTATAATACAATACCAGAGTGACACATTATAATAATAATTAAAAATTAAATCTAAAGATTTATATTAACAAAAATAACTAAAAATCAAATATAAAAATTTTAAATTTAAAAACTAAAATTTATTTATTCCAAAAAAATAACCAAATTCCAATAAATATTTTTACATATGTTATTGTTTTGGCCTTCATGTGAGCATGTCAGCCAGCCAAAGGAAAGCTACAGCCTACAAGAGAGAGAAAGAAGGAAGAGAGTGTGGTTAAGCCTATAAGAGAGATTCCTTTTTAAATTTCATTTTGGCTTTACTTTCTTTTGTCATTGAATAGCAATCCTCAAAATCCAGCCTTTTCCAGCAATACACAATTTCTAAATTACTTCAAATTTCCTCTTTTTTCTCTCAAGCTGTCATTGTCTGAAGATAAAGTTCTGTTTTTTATTTTTTTTCAAAAGAATTTGTAATGGTAATGTCCATTTGTATGATTGGTAATGATAACAGTATATAGCAGAGGAATTTACAGTGAAGGAACCCTGCTTTTTTGTCTACACTCCTTGTTGAAGCTTTAAACATGTTTCCATTGATGGGTATTTGAGTTTCTTGCAAAATGCTCCACCCCAGATCAAAATCAAGT
The DNA here is from genome assembly GCA_035048815.1 of Abelmoschus esculentus. Taxonomy (NCBI): domain Eukaryota; kingdom Viridiplantae; phylum Streptophyta; class Magnoliopsida; order Malvales; family Malvaceae; genus Abelmoschus; species Abelmoschus esculentus. Next base: position 25,171,475 of record JAUCBN010000004.1, read on the forward strand.
ATTGACAAGCAGATTTCAAGGCAGCTTTGAGAACTTAGAAGACAATCTTTTTTAAGACAGTTTTTGAAACTGACCAGGTCAAGGTAAGAGATTTGTTTCTGTTAACTTTTTGTTTTGTTGTTTTTTAATGTTGCAAAGTCTCAGTTTTTAGTTGTCTGGGTTCTTTCTTAGGTTGTAAAGCAGATAGTTCTGTAGAAACAAGAGCACAGAAAAAATGAGGGATTTTCCATCATGTTTTGGTGAAAATGGTGTTCAAGTGGCTGATTCTTCATCATCAAATGCTAGTAAAAATGCACAGAACTTAGTTAGTTGTGTTTATCAATGTCGAATTAGAGGTAGATCTTGTTTGATAACTGTTACTTGGAACAAGAGTTTAATGGGGCAAGGCTTGAGTGTTGGTATTGATGATTCTTCTGCAAATCAATGCCTTTGTAAAGTTGATATAAAGCCTTGGTTGTTCTCCAAGAGAAAAGGGTCCAAGAGTTTAGAAGCTTATTCGTGTAAAATCGGTGTCTATTGGGACCTTTCGATGGCGAAATTCGGGTCCGGACCGGAACCGTTAGAAGGGTTTTATGTTGGAGTTGTTGCTGATATGCAAATGGTATTGCTTCTTGGAGACATGGGGAAAGAAGCTTATAAGAAGATTAGTGTGAGTCCTTGTCCTTCCGATGCCCTTTTCGTGGCCAAAAAGGAGCATGTTTTCGGCAAGAGGGTGTTTGGTACTAAGGCACAGTTCTTCCATAACGGTCGAACTCATGATCTGATGATTGAATGTGACACAGTTGGGGTCAACGATCCGTTACTTATGATTCGTGTGGATGGCAAGACTTTGATGCAGGTGAAACGGCTACGATGGAAGTTCCGAGGTAACTATACCATTTTGGTTGATGGAATGGCTGTAGATGTTTACTGGGATGTCCACAGTTGGCTCTTCGGAACATCGGTTGGAAATGCTGTTTTTATGTTCAAGACATTGCCCACCATGGATGAGAAGTTATGGATTAGCCAACCGATCACTAATCCGAGTACATTGCAATGGTCTTTCTCTCAGCAGTTTCAGGATTCCAAATCACAAAATCTTGGCTTTTCACTGGTTTTGTATGCTTGGAAGAATGAGTAGGACCAAACGTTCTAACGAAAACTTTTATCTGAGTGGTGATGTTTATATACTCTATTTATCAATCACAGTTTATTCCGATTGAAAACGGATATATTCGTTTTTCTTTTTTCGTTCTTAGTCTGCTGTATATCCTCGATACATTAGTTTGATTCTCGATACTTATACAAATTGAATTTCTTCAACTGTTAGTTGTTGAAATCTTCTTCCAGCTGCAGTTTGAGTCAGTTTTGCAGATGACAAATTTGCCTAGCGGAGTTCGAATCTCCTCGAAGCATCAACGGTATGTTCTTAACTGCAAGTATGCACTAGCATAGCTCGACATGATTTGGTTTAGCTCGTTTCGGTTTTTTCTTGTCGTTTTTAAGCTGATTTTACGAATCTGTTGGAACCTATACCACTCCAACTCGTTTGTTTTCTTGGAGTCTAAGTAACATAGGTTTGAACTGTTGTGCTCGGTAAATTCCGGTTATATGAAAACTGTTTTAAGTTTGGTAGGTGATTCAAGTTCAATATCTAACTTTGCTTCTAGCATATAGGTACACTAATTGAGAATGGATTTAGCTAGAAAAATCTTCCATATGTTGTCTGCATTGTTCGGGAAATACTTAGGATTCGGATTCTTACATCACTCGGGAAATACTTCGAGCCCCATTGTCGAAACTCACAATGATTGTATTGTGATGTAGGTTTTGAAACTATGTTGAAGGGGATGGTTTTGATCTTATGCCGTGAAAAGAGTTCAGTTTCATGTCTTCTCTTTCTGCAGAATTGTCGGACTGAGGTGTTATCGGATGATCAATGGAGAGGTAAGTCACTTCCGAGATGAACCGAGATACCATCCGGTGTCCGAAACCAGATAGGTTCCTTTTATGTTTTTACTCTTAACCCTCGAAAAGACATAGTGCATACAAATTATTTGAACCCGAGTCTCTTACGGAGAACAACTTCCCCTTCAAGTTGATAAGAAACAATCAACCATATTGAAATTTAAGAAAAAAACACCATGAAAATCTTGTCTCACTTGTCCTAAATCATCAAAAAGCAGCAAATTGAACAAGAATTGTGTTGTGTACAAATATTGTGACCCAAAATTTAATTACAAATATTAGTTTCCTAAAGACAATGGAAAATCAAAATCAAAAGAATTAAAGACAAATTCTTTTGATATTCGAATTATCTAATTATCTTTAAATATTTTAGATCCAATCGTCTAAAATTCGAATCTTAATATCCGTAACTTTTTTTAAATCGTAAACTCTTTCTCTACTCGAATTTTTGAAGCCAAAATGTTGGCAATGTTTTCCTTTATAGTACATTTTTGATTAGGGGGTTTTGTCCATGAAAGAAAGAATCCAAATGGTGAGACCAACTCCTCTTTCTTTATTTTTGCTATGAACTAATTTATCGTTTTTTATTATCTTTTTCACTGAGATCACACGATTTAATACGACTGCTTCACAACACATGCTACAGCCTGTGCCCAATGCCTCAGCTTAGTCTTCACTTGTTGAGGATTTTCTCCTGTAAAATCGAAGAATTTGATTAGTATAAGCGAAACAATCACGTTATTCATATTCTTATATATCAACAAATATGAGTATATTGTTAAATTTAACGATCGAGTTGTTGAAATATCAATTATAAAAGATACGAGGAAGAAATAACATTACCAAAGTTCCTATGAAACAAAACATGTAAAACTTATGTTTTTCGAATTCAGATTAAAATGTCGGATATAGATATATGTCGAATAAATTTCAAGAAAACAAAAAGGTTAGATTATTGGTATTGACAATTTACCTGGCTTGCAAATTCTCCAGTCTAGCTCACTCCGGGAGCTTTCAAAAGAAGATAGCCGGCAGGCCAGTGATGGTGGAAACGAAGGATGAGGGCTCGAAGCCGGACTCGGCGAAATCTGACGATTTACGGCAAAATAAAGGTCTAACGCAGGCAATGTATTGCACAGTTTCTGCCCTTGTTCTTCCTCGAACCCGAACCCTAGCTCGATACAACCTTTAAGCTCATGCAAATCTTCATCGGTCAACCTCATTCCGTTCGTTACAAGAATCCCATTCCTCCCCCTTTCTTGTCCCAAAATCTGTCGGCGCCGTCTCTCCCACGCCACATCCCTTGACGTCTCGCAATTCGATAATTGCTTCGACAAGCAACCTACCTTGCCCTTTTTCAATGGCGTGCGTCGCAAGTCTTCCGTTTCCGAGTCGCATGATGTTGTCGTGGAAGACGAAGACGACGAAGGTGTTATTGGTTTCCTTCTTCGTGCCTCTCCTTTCTTCGCCATTCCTTTTGAAATTAAAAAAAATACGGTTAACGACTACGGCGGATGGAAAACGAAACGAGGGATGGATGATGAGCGAGGCTACGTCGGAATCTAGATTTTAATACGATGAGATTACGAAATATGAATGTTTGAATTTTATGTTAATACTTTTGTTGTTTTGTTTGATGAAATTCAACAGTAGTTCAACCACCAAGGCAAGCTATCTAGAGAGAGCTTTAATGGTGAAAGAAGGGACTTGGATTTGTTATTCCACCATTCATTTGTAACTGTCATTTAGGGTTTTTACTATATTTTTAGAGCTCGGCAATTCATCCAAAATTTGGTGGTGGGTGGTATGGCATAACTAAAATTTTCGATTTAAATTACGGTTCCGGTTGTATTATAGTTTATATGATTATAACGAAATAAGAAAAGTACTCGAAACCGTAAAATAATACAGAATTTAAATGTTAGTCCCTTAAAAAAAAGAAGTTCGGATGTTGTTGGTTGTGCTTAGGGCTGTAAATGAGACGATACAGATCGCGAGCTACTCGAGTTCGACTCGGTTAAAACTCGATTCGACTGAACTCGGCTCGAACTCAAACTTGACTCGAGTTCTTGACGAGTCGAGCCGAGCTACATGATACCCGACTCGAAAAGCTCACGAGCTAAATTAACATACTAAAACCCTAAACATAAGTCTTAAACCCTAAATTAACGTACTAAAACCTAAATTTAACAAGCTTGGGTTTACACGATCAAACATTGGTCAATACTTGGCTCGATTAGGCTCGAAAAAAGCTCGAACTCGACTCGAAATCTTAACGATCCGAGCCGAGCACTATTCGAGCTCGACTCGGCTCGTTTACACCCCTAGTTGTGCTATTATTCAACTAACTAGTGTGGTATTAACTAGTTCAAACGAGTCTGTTTTTGCGTTTTGAGTCGAATAATTTAATTTTTTTCAAGTCAAGTCGAGTTTTACAAACCTTTAGACGTGGTATTTTGCAACTAACTAGTGTGACTAATATTGAACCCACGGTTTTTAATAAGTTTGATGTTCACATTCTGGTATTAGAACACACTAAATGGTTCCAGTGGTAAAAAGATGTTCTATCTATGTGACCTAAATTTGAACAACCTAGTATGTATATGTTATGAATTTATCGAATTTAAAATCGAATTAAAATATTAAGAACCATTGAAAAGGTAGAAACACTCGAACCATCTTGACATTAGAGTCATAACTCTGTCATATACATATTCATATATATATATATATTATATAAATTAACCTAAGATACAATATACAATTCACATCAGTGCAAACCACTAGGAAAAAAACATTAATCATTTCATGGCAATCTCATATGGCACTAGTGAAAAGATTTTCAAGACTCAACAGTGATGTTTGGATTACTCTGCTTTGTGATTTTCGGAGCAGATTTTGTTGTTGTTGTTGTAGCTGCCGGTTTTGCTCGATTTTTCGCCTTGCCAGCTCCGAGGCTGCTCTGTCCACTGACCTGACTCTTATTTTTCACCTCATATGCTGTAGTTGATCGTTCTGTATGGGTACCTAAGCTGTGGCGATGAGTCCGGCAGCATGCTTTCGCCTTTTCGTCAAGAGACGAGTGTACTGCATCACTGCAACTCTTTCTCCGACTAAGATTTGGCGACTTTGGTCGAGTCAATGGCAGCTGAAAGGAAATAAAAGGAAGAATGAAATGTTCCATTACCAACCAAAGGGATTTCTTGAAAGGGTTCGGTTTTTCGGTATAGAAAGTTTATATGCTTCAGCAGAAGACTTTCTTAAGTCGATAATGGTATGTCCGGGTTCCGGTCTTTGTCCGTTCGATGTTTTTAAAGAGAAACAGGTAGAAAAGGTTTGGTTACCTTCTTCGGTTCCACTTTCGGTGGAGGTCCTTTGTAGTAGAAACTAGGCACCGGATTTGCTTTGACGACCATGCTCTTTCTAAGCTGCTTAAGGGCTGCTTCTTGCTCATCCTGTAAGAAGGCAAAGAGTTCAGGTTTTGTTAATTATCGAAATGTATATAAATGTCACGGACATAGCTCTCCAGACAGACTGATTCGAACACGAATTTTACGGAAGAGATAATCGAAAATGCCACGTACCTTGGTCCTGGCCTCGTACTGGCTTCTCTCGGCCTCCAAAGCTTGATGTTTTTCATCTAACTTCTGGTAAAACTGGATGAAAAATATAAACATATAGTTACATAATTCGAAAATGAAATCGAGGGAAAACCAGTGAAAAGAGTGTTCATATAGGTTTTGGACTAAGAATAAACCTCCTTTCGTCTCTGAGCACGTTCGACACTTTTAAAAGTCGGAGCAGTTCCGATAGTAACCCTCGATCTAGAAGTACGAAAAGATGCAACCGTACTAGACACAGCTAAGGAAATTCAACTAAGAATAGTTCAAAACTAGTATAGAGCTTGGATAGGAACTAATGGCACCATATATTAACTTATTAATGCCAAAGAGAGGATACGTGGAAGCGACGGACCAATTATCTTCTTCGTCGGGAAGCCTCCTGTCAAAAGGTTGAAGTAACTTCCTTGACATCGGAGTAGTAAGCGGCGAGCCTCGCTGAAAGAAATGGCAAGATCTAGTAGATTAACACCATACACATACAACAATTAAGTAGCATCAATGATCTTAAACCGAACAATTAAGTAGCTAAGGAAATTCCACATGATTGTTGAAGTTCCTTGAAGAAAATTCATATTGCTAATCCGAGTTGTCTTAACAAATCTACATTCGAGTAAATCAGATCAGGTTTAAGTGGACTAACAACCATACCGTCTCCACCTCCGAAGTCTTTGTGACAGTAGGTGAAGGTGTAGAGTGAACACTTGCTCTGCCATTTACACCAGCTTTCGATATGTTGTGCACACTGATATGCTCGGCACCACCGGATTTAGATGAGGTGGGGCTTAGTTTCTTATTGTCGGTAAACTTCCAATCTCCGGCCTTTTCGTCTTTCTCATCAAGGATGTCGGTACCGAAATGTGTGCTTTTAACATCCAACACATCCTGATTCAGGATACCATTCTGCACGATCGAGTTCTCTTCGGTGCATTCCTTGACCTCATAGTTGCCTGCCAAAACTCTCGGATTACCATTTGATTTCACGACACCGTTGGGACTATCATCCGTGTGCACATCAGTGAGTTCCCTCCCCATCAAACTGCATTAGAAACAAGTATGAACATCAGAATGTGATGACAATCGAGATCTTTTAACTCGAAAACGCCAAACAAGGGAAATGAAAAACTCATTTCCGTATCGATGCTATATGCACCAGATGTTTGGACTACTTAAAATTTCAGACACCATGAGCCGAGCAGCTGAACATTACATCGGGAAAAAACACAGAAGCCAGTAATTCCGATTTGCCGAAACAAGAACCAAACTGAACTCAGAATGACAAATACTAGTAAGAACTATGCAATTCAAAGTGCATAGATAACCCACATATCAACTAAAACATATTTCTTCATGTTAGATCCATCCATGGTCCAAATTCGACATCCGATTCGAACAATTATTACTTTAAATCTTTAATTACTGATGAATTCCCCTTCACTCTTTCAAACATTAAAGTACTTTGTTTCACATTTGGGATACATATAAAAAGGTGCATTGTACCCTCAAATCATAAGGAATTCAAGACTTAATTTTTAAAGCAAATTTATCTCATTTTACACATAACTCTAGCAAATAAAGAATCTATAAAGAGAAAGATGGAAAGCTCTAGCAAATCTCCACATTTCTCAGAAAACTTTCTCAGGAAACAAACATAACATAGGAGACTTTACATTTAGCTTAGAAGAGCTTAAAAACCAACAAATCCAACACTTCGGACCAAAACAAAGAAAACCCAGAATTTAAAAACTTTTGGATAAACAGAAAAAAGGCTAAATTAAAAAAAAAAATCTCCATTTCCGGCCATGGATTCACATAAAACACGCCACAATAATAAAACAAAAGTAGAAAAAAAGAAAAACCAGTTAAAGAAATCAAACCCCATTGCTTATTTCAAAACTAAATCTCAAAAAAAGAGAGAAAATTTGATATATATAGCTATATATATAGTTCCTTACAGGTTATTTTTTCTATCTTGATCTGACAAGATCTTGAAACTCTTTCCTTCTCTGCTCTCTATTCTTCAACTTCTGTTCTTTCCTTACACTTCCTCTCAGTGTTTTATGTTTTTTTGCTTATATTAAGGTCACACACAGTGGTCGGAAGCGGTATTTTGTCCCCATGGATTATGCTAACCAGTGGTGTTAGCACCGTTACTGTTGATTTAGCTTTTCTTCTTTTTAACTCCCCTGGTAACTTTTTGGTAAAATACATCCATAGTCACCGAATTATAAAAAAATATTATTTTAATCATTAAAGTTAATCAAATTATTATAAAATAGTTATTAAATTAATCAAAATTTTATATTGTTTTATAACTTTCTGTGATTATTCTATAATAATTTAATCAGCTTAATGATTTTATATAACTTTTAAAAATATTGTGATTAAAATTGTCATTTCTCTCATAATTTAATGAGTACTATTGAAAAGATTATAGATTTAAGTACGTTGAATAGAATTAAGTTTAATGATTAAATTGAAAATATATTTATTAATTTCTATTCTTTGAATGGGGGAGACATTTTTTTATTTTTAAATGCCTTGTTAATGTTTTCGTATTAAATTGATCAATTTGGTGTAAAGAATTTTTCTATTTTAATTTAAAAATAATAATAAATTAATTATTTATTAATTTAGTGAGTTGTGACACAATATTTTTTAAACAAATAACTAATGTTACGAGCTTGTATCTTGAGATTTATGGACGAAGTCATCCATAAGATCGTATCCCTTTAAAATTTTTGGTATAATAATAATTTAGATTTTTTAATTTAAATATTAATAAAATAAAATATTTATTCATTGATAAGTGTTAGATGTAATGACAAAATATATTGTTTTTTTAATGAGAGAATCTAAATTTGAACTTTAGAGGAGACATTATTGGGGGAGAGAGACGAATTCCGAACATGAACCATCATAAAATAAACATGTAATTTACTAAAAAAAATAAAACATTTGTCCCTCCCAATTTTCAGATTTAAATACTTAATTCAACCTTCTCAATAAATCATAACTATGTCTTTACGGACATTATAAGTAAAATAAATTAAATTACGACAACTACAAAAAAATCGATCTTAAAATAAATACGAACAAAATTGTTTGTATTAACAAACGAATCATAAAAAATTAATCTATTGATAGAATAATGAGAAATCTCTCTTCATTCTGAAAGTCCAGAACGATAGGGGTGAGCAAAACTCGACTCAACTCGAAAAAACTGAATAACTCGATTCGACTCGAGGCGAAAATACTCGACTCGTTTTGACTCGACTCGAAATTTTATAGACTCGACTCTACTCGAAAAAATTTCAAATAAAGTTCGAGTTGTAAAATGAAAATTTGAATAACTCGAATAACTCAAAATTTTTAGTAATTAAAAGATTAATTTTTAAGTTTAAGATGAGTCTATCATTTTTTATGATATATACATTGATATATAAAAATATAAAGAAATATTAATACATATGAAAAAAGTATATATACATATCTTATATGATTAGAGAAAGTCGTTTAAATTGGAATCAAATCATACTATAACATGATAAATAATTATAATTAAATATTTATAAGAACTCGAAAACTCGACTCAATTCGACTCGAATTTCTTAAACTCGTCTCAAACCGAAAAAAATTCAAATAAAGTGAATCATAAAATATGACTCGTCAACTCGAAATTTTTTGACTCGACTCGATCGAATACTCACCCTTACAGAACAAAGAAAAAGATATAAATAAACGTTATTTTAATCGATGGAATCATAAAATTCAATTATAAAAAAAAATAAAAAATAAAAAAATAAAACAACTAAATTAAAAAACAATCATATGCTTTGTAAGTCTACCTATAAATTATGAAAGTCCTGAACAATTTAATTTTCTTGGTTGGGATGTGACAATAATCATCATATTTTCTCATCTTTGAAATGAAAGATAACCAAGAGTGGGGTTTTCATACGAGAAAAAGCATCTAATCAATGCTTCAAAAATGGTGCTCTTATCCCTACTATTGAAGTTTTTAGTCAATTAAATTATAAATTATATTATAGGTACATTTTATCACGTCATCTGTAAGATCAATTATTAAAAATCATTTATTTTATTATTTTTTCATATTATATTTTTTAAGTGAGTCTTCACTCAAATTTATTGTTAATTATTTTAAAAACAGTTATTTTAAGTAAATATTTACTTAAAAAAAATATGAGATGAGTGATTTTTAGTAGTTGGTCTCATGGACACGTGGTAGGACTTACCCTAATATAATTTCTCCAATTAAACTATGATTTAAACAAAAAGATCTAAATTATCTAATTAAATGCTTAAATTCCATAATTTTGACCCTGCAATTAAGAGACTTGTCTAAATTTATGTAGCACCCCTAACCCGGTTAAGAGCCAGGAGTGATACCGAGAACACATGACAAGCAAATAAAAGCATAAATGGTCATTACTATATTAGTTAATTCGATTTTAGGATCCAATTAAAATCTTTTTACCAAACCAGAGTATATAAATTTCCTTCATATCATAACATATGCCAACTTATATATATATATATATATATATATACAACTACCAAGGTAATTTACTTTAATATTTACAACTATGTTCTCAAAATAGCTTATGTACAAAACATGTTCTAATCCAAAATATACGGAAGCTAACTAAATAAACGAACTAGCCACCATAACTAGGAGTCAACAAAAACTAAAATACCATACATGATCTCCCAGCTTGTTTTGTCTCGGAAGACTCAAGTTAGCGTCTAAAGCTCTGAACCTGAAATTTTGGGAAGTATGGAACAAACGAGTGATAAGTACAATTTAGTACTTAGTGAGGTAGCTCCTATAACTATCCATTTTTCAAACATATATTAATCATACAACAAGAATATCAAACAATATCAGGATTATCAAATCATATACATGCTTTGTTCTGTTAGCATTCTAAATAAACATGCTTTTATTTCATGTAATAAAGCAATCAAACATGCTTCCAATCAATCCAAATAATCATATTTCACATATCATGCTCATTTTAGCAAAGCATATAACATATAACAAAAAGCATCATTGCAGTCCATTTATATCATTTCATTTCATACTTGATATATCAAGTGAATGACAATCATTAGATGCCAAAACAAATTCATTTCAATTAACATTTCGATATCATTTAGACCTTGGCTTTTAGTCAGTACTAGGTAATCAGGTCGACAGTATGGTACACAAAGTACCGGGCAATATGATACATAAAGTATCCAGTAAGGTGTCAAACACCACAAGTAGTACACCACTGTACTATCAGGGGATACCATAGGTATCTAACAGTAGAGTGACTAACCACTCACAGTAATAAGGTGACTTACCACCTTAAATAAGAAGATGACTCACCATCTTCATCAGTATGGTACACCAAGTACCGAAACAGTAGAGCTCAATGACCCTAAGGCATGCCGTTCTACCTATAGCCAACTAGTTACCAAGGACTTGTAGTTCATTTAAATCTTTCAAGTTCATACATTTCATTATGTATGCATGAATCATATCATTTCAAGTGAATATGATGTATGCATGCTTACATGCTTTAAATTCTAACAATTATCCTATCATGTACATGCTTATCAATGTCAATTGATGCAAACATTAACATGCATTCATTTAAACATTTTATCAAGCATACACATGCATATATCATTCAAGTTTTCATTCAATTTTTCCTACTTCCCTTATGATTACCAAATATACATTTAGTCAATTTTCATGATATTTAAAACAATGCAAGGTTGGTTAGGAACTATCCCCAACCCTAAGGTTGCTACACTCACAAAACAAAGCAAAGTAAGCAAGGTTCCTCCTAGTCCCGGATAACAACGCCCTTTTCACGGCCTTTGGATGATCCTACAAGATGATCTTCTTGTCTGGGATCCTCAACACGATCTACATAACATGCAAGAACATATATAGATCACTATTAAATCCAAATCCACAATTTATAAGCTTTTATAATAGAATTATAACTTAAATACTAAAACAGTTTCTGTTCGTTTCAATTTCCGACACCCTTCGCTTAAAACGACAATATCTCCCAATCCGTACATCTGAATTTCGAGTTCTTTATATCGTTGGAAAGCTTATAAAATTATCTAGAATACCATATTGGCCTTATATTTTTCCTCATAGCCAATTAATACAGTTTATTAATTGAAGATACGTTTTTCCAGAATCTCGTAGCCCTTGACCTATGCTCAGAAATCGGCCAATATCTTTTAGCTCGGTGATCCGATTGATGCACCGTCTTTTCCTAATTAAACTAGACACACCAAGTAGTGTCCATTAAAATTTTCATGTCCAGATTCCACTCCTACACAATTTGGGAACCATTCAAACATACTGACTCTGCACAGGGGATGCAGGCAGCATGCCTCCCTTTGCTTTCCAAGGCCTGATTCGATATCTAGGAACTCAATTTACATGATTCCAAGCTTCAAAATTTAAGTTAATACATCAAGGAACAATTTTCCTTTACACAACTTCTTCTAGTTCTAACTAGAACCAGATCAATTTCAGTGATGAAGACAACACTCGAAATTGAACAATCCTGGCAGTTTGTACCACTTCACTTCTAGAGCCCTAATTCGACTTCTAGGATAGCAAATTGAGTGATTCAAAAGGCTAAATTTCATGTAAACAATCTAATGAACATTTTTCATGAAGGAACTTTTCTTATAATTTTGACCCTAAGGTCCTCGAAATCAGGCTGGAAGTTGGTGCTCGAAAATAACACCTCAACTAGACTGTTTGTGTTCTATTGACCAATTGGTCAACCAAACCTACTCCAAATGACTCCAAATTTCATCAGCACGAAACTAAGACATATATAAGTGATTAGGAAGCAAGAAACCTCAAGAAATTTGACTGAAAATCAATTGAATCTGCTGATGAACTTACCTCAAAACTGAAACAGATTTTTCAAGCTTCTTTCTTGCTCAACAAGCTCCTATGGCTTCCTAAGGCTTCTATAAAGCTGATTTCTTTGTTGTTTCTACTTGATTTCACTCTTATGAAGGTGAAGAAGAGCTGAAGAAAAGCTTGGAGAGAGTTCAATGGAGATTTCGGTGGATATGGATGAAGAAGAGATGGCTAGCAAATTGGCTAATCTCTTTATTTCTTTCTTTATTATTACTTTTTTTTTTTTTTCCTTTGTCCATTAATGCCCACTTAATTTTGTCTCCCATCTTTTCTCCTCCACTTGACCGGCCAAACAAGGGGATATTATCCCTAATTTTCATTTTTTTTTTAATATAATATCATTTTAATTGAATCAAAGTTCAATCGGTTTAATTTCTCGATTTCTCGTACTCTAAGCTAGTTTCTTGTATTTTTATAATTATTTATCAATTAAAATAACTTTATTTACTTAATTATAAATTCAATTCGAGTTTAATTACTCGCTACCACATTTTCTAAAAATTCACTTGGTCTCAAATCGAATCTAAATCGAACTTACGAGGCTTAATTTCAAGAAATTCTTTTAAAAGGACCAAATTGAAATCTTGTAAACTTCCAATTGTCTAGTTCAATTTTAAATTATTTAATCGTATTATCGAGCTTTCTAACTAGGCCGTTTTGAGGATATTACAATTCTCCCCCCCTTAAAATAAATTCGTCCTCGAATTTTACCTGTAGGGAAGAGGTGCGGATAATGCTTTCTCATTGTATCCTCAAGTTCCCAGGTAGCCTCTTCTACCTTATGATTTCTCCAAAAGACTTTCACCAAAGGAACATTCTTATTTCTGAGCCGTTTTACTTCTCGATCAAGAATCTGCACTGGTTCCTCTTCATAAGTCAAGTCGGGATTAAGTTCCACTTCTTCCGGCTCAAGAACATGAGAAGGATCTGAACGATACCTTCTGAGCATGGATACATGAAACACATTGTGGATCTTATCGAACTCTTTAGGGAGTGCAAGTCGATAAGCCACTGGACCTATCTTCTCGATCACATCAAAGGGTCCAATGAATCTGGGACTGAGCTTTCCTTTCTTGCCAAATCTGAATACCTTCTTCCAAGGTGACACCTTCAGGAAAACCTTGTCCCCAACATCATACTGAATGTCCCGACGTTTCAAATCAGCATATGATTTCTGTCTGTCAAAAGCTTGCTTGAGCCTTTCATGTATAATCTTTACTTGTTCTTCTGTCTCTCGAAGCATTTGGGGTCCCAACACTTTATTTTCACCCAACTCTGACCAACAAAGTGGTGTCCTGCATCGCCTACCATACAAGGCTTCAAATGGTGCCATTTGAATAGAAGCCTGATAACTATTATTGTAAGCAAACTCCACTAGAGGTATGGATTTCTCCCAGTTCTTTCCGAAGTCCACAACACAAGCTCGTAACATGTCTTCAAGCACCTGAATCACCCTTTCAGACTGGCCATCTGTCTGAGGATGAAATGCTGTACTAAGATGTACTTTCGTGCCAAGAGCATTTTGCAAAGATTTCCAGAAACGAGCTGTGAAATTTGGATCTCTATCAGAAATAATAACAGTAGGAACACCATGTAACCTGACCACCTCACGGATATAGAGCTCGGCTAAAGTCTCCGAGGTCATATTCTTTTTGACAGGGATGAAGTGTGTCGATTTGGTCAGTCTATCAACAATCACCCATATTGAATCATTCTTCCTCGGTGTAACGGGAAGACCAGTAACAAAGTCCATAGTAACTCTGTCCCATTTCCACTGAGGAAACTCAATGGGCTGAAGTAGACCAGCAGGCACTTGATGCTCTGCCTTAATCCTCTGACATGTCAAACATCTAGAAACAAAGTCCATGATGGCAGCTTTCATGCCTGGCCACCAATACAAAGATTTCAAGTCTTTATACATCTTTATCGACCCAGGGTGAATCGAGAAAGAACTCTGGTGTGCTTCTTGCAATATATCTCTTTTTAACTCATTATCATTAGGGACACAAACCCTATCTTTGAAGTATAGCATTCCATTCGAATGCATAAAGAAACCAAGCTTAGCTTTTAACTCAAGCTTTGAGACAATAGCCTGGAGATCGGGATCCGTTTTTTGGAGGTCTTTGATTCTTGCTATCAAGGTAGATTGAATCTGAAGCTCTGACAAGAATCCTTTTCCTCGATACACTCGAAGGTGAGCATTAATAGCATTAGGGGCTGTACAGAATTTTCAGTAATTAGACATATTTTTCGTATGATTTTCAAAGCATTTTATTTTAAACTTGCTTACCCAATGTTGGTTTGCGACTGAGTGCATCAGCAACCACATTGGCCTTTCCAGGATGGTAATCAATAACCAGATCATAATCTTTCAATAATTCCATCCATCTTCTCTGTCTCAAGTTAAGATCCTTCTGAGTCAAGAGGTACTTGAGACTTTTGTGATCCGTGAACAGGTAGCACTTTTCACCATACAAGTAGTGCCTCCAGATTTTAAGAGCAAACACGATTGCAGCCAACTCTAGATCATGTATGGGATAATTAAGCTCATGTGGCTTTAACTGCCGAGAAGCATAAGCTATCACTTTCCCATCTTGCATCAAAACACATCCAAGTCCCATATGTGATGTATCACTATAGACAGTGAATTCTTTTCCGGGTTCTGGTTGGCTAAGAACAGGGGCATGTGTCAAAGCTTGCTTTAATTGATCAAAGCTTATTTGCTGCTTGTCAGACCAAACATACGGTTCATCTTTTCTAAGCAACTTTGTCAAGGGAGAAGCAATAGATGAAAATCCCTGTACAAAACGCCTATAATATCCGGCCAAACCGAGAAAACTTCGGATCTCTGTGATGTTCCTTGGAGGTCTCCAATCAAGAATGGTTTGAACCTTTCGAGCATCCACTTTAATTCCATCTGCCGATATCACATGTCCAAGGAATGAAACTTCCGATAGCCAGAATTCACACTTTGAGAACTTAGCAAATAACTGACGTTCTCGGAGAGTTTGCAAGATAATCCGAAGATGTTCTGCATGTTCCTCCTTACATTGAGAATACACAAGAATGTCGTCTATGAAAACAACAACAAACTTATCAAGATAGGGCCTAAAAACCCTATTCATAAGGTCCATAAATGCAGCCGGAGCATTCGTTAAGCCAAATGGCATTACGAGAAATTCAAAGTGACCATATCGAGTCCTGAAAGCAGTTTTGGTTATATCTTCATCTTTCACTCTCATTTGATAATACCCAGATCGAAGGTCAATCCGGGAGAACACTGTAGCATTCTTGAGTTGATCAAATAAGTCTTCGATTCTGGGCAAGGGGTACTTATTCTTGATAGTAACCTAACTCAGTTGTCGATAATCGATACAAAGTCCCATTGTACCATCTTTCTTCTTTATCTCATGAGGTTTAATTACCTTATAGCATAAGTTACCATATTGTTTCTTACACTAAAACACCATTTGATCCCATTTAAGATCAAGAATGCGATTTCGTTATCCAAGACAAGTTGGATAAGGGCTAGAACATAAGCCAAGGCTTTCTTATGGTTTCTCTGACCATTTCATTCATATTAAGGATCCCCTTGTTTTACAAGATAGATAGCAAGAGCTATCTGTTCGAGGTATTTGTATGTTTGAGAATATGGAGCACTTAAGCCATCCTTAAGTTTCATCTTATAATTCAAGGTGCTCTCGAGAAGATCATCAAGATATTCTAACAGGGTTGGCATCTTAGTCAAACCAAATTCAAGTTCGTCCTTTAGGACCCTATCAACAAAAACTGAGATCAGTTTATTTATCAATCGGAAGGAGTGATTACTTTCATAGCTCCTGGAATTTAGATTTCTTAATCAGGCAATCTACCCAAGCTTTTGCTTACTTAATCAATCTAGTATTGAGACTAGATCAAATTCAATGAGAGTATAACATACCAATCAACGAGAAAAGGTATGTTTCGATCAATCATTGGACATGGTTTACAAGGTAACTCGTTTAACATGTTCCCACCTATAGGGTTCAGAACCACAAAACTTCGTTTAACTTTTCTGGCTTTAACCTTAATTTTCCAGTTGAGGATGAGCTTATCAAAAGCTTTTGTTTCGAACAGAAGTAGGACTATCATTTGTAGAAGTTCCATTTGACTACCTTATTAGGGTTCTGAGAACGATTTCCGACATATTGATCGATGATTTCATATAAATAGCACAAGTTTCACTGAGTTTTGCCCTTACCAAAGTGTTGGCTTTAGCAAAACTTACAATTAGCACAGCGAGTAACTTTATCAGACATGAGCCTTAAGCTCCAACGTATTGTTGTTCAAAAAGTCTTATAACAATACTTAGCGTACTAGGCTCACAAGCTTTTATATTGAAGCCTATCTATTACTGCTTTATTGTCGTTCTTATGACAAATCATTCCTTTAAACTTATACTCTTATGACATTTCAATCTTTTACCAAGGAGGATTCCTTTTCATCCTCACTCAAACTTCATCTTCGAGGACTTACAGGACTTTCATCGTCCTGAGCCAATCTCGTATCAACCTTTCTATAAAAGGACAACAATTATCATTCAAATAAGCAAGGACACAAGCAAGTACGGTATAAAACTCCTAGGTGGCATAGTTCAACCCTATATGATGCATGCACATTTCTTTCGGTCCGAGAATCATGCAACCGAAAGCTCTGATACCACTAATTGTAGCACCCCTAACCCGGTTAAGAGCCAGGAGTGATACCGAGAACACATGACAAGCAAATAAAAGCATAAATGGTCATTACTATATTAGTTAATTCGATTTTAGGATCCAATTAAAATCTTTTTACCAAACCAGAGTATATAAATTTCCTTCATATCATAACATATGCCAACTTATATATATATATATATATATATATACAACTACCAAGGTAATTTACTTTAATATTTACAACTATGTTCTCAAAATAGCTTATGTACAAAACATGTTCTAATCCAAAATATACGGAAGCTAACTAAATAAACGAACTAGCCACCATAACTAGGAGTCAACAAAAACTAAAATACCATACATGATCTCCCAGCTTGTTTTGTCTCGGAAGACTCAAGTTAGCGTCTAAAGCTCTGAACCTGAAATTTTGGGAAGTATGGAACAAACGAGTGATAAGTACAATTTAGTACTTAGTGAGGTAGCTCCTATAACTATCCATTTTTCAAACATATATTAATCATACAACAAGAATATCAAACAATATCAGGATTATCAAATCATATACATGCTTTGTTCTGTTAGCATTCTAAATAAACATGCTTTTATTTCATGTAATAAAGCAATCAAACATGCTTCCAATCAATCCAAATAATCATATTTCACATATCATGCTCATTTTAGCAAAGCATATAACATATAACAAAAAGCATCATTGCAGTCCATTTATATCATTTCATTTCATACTTGATATATCAAGTGAATGACAATCATTAGATGCCAAAACAAATTCATTTCAATTAACATTTCGATATCATTTAGACCTTGGCTTTTAGTCAGTACTAGGTAATCAGGTCGACAGTATGGTACACAAAGTACCGGGCAATATGATACATAAAGTATCCAGTAAGGTGTCAAACACCACAAGTAGTACACCACTGTACTATCAGGGGATACCATAGGTATCTAACAGTAGAGTGACTAACCACTCACAGTAATAAGGTGACTTACCACCTTAAATAAGAAGATGACTCACCATCTTCATCAGTATGGTACACCAAGTACCGAAACAGTAGAGCTCAATGACCCTAAGGCATGCCGTTCTACCTATAGCCAACTAGTTACCAAGGACTTGTAGTTCATTTAAATCTTTCAAGTTCATACATTTCATTATGTATGCATGAATCATATCATTTCAAGTGAATATGATGTATGCATGCTTACATGCTTTAAATTCTAACAATTATCCTATCATGTACATGCTTATCAATGTCAATTGATGCAAACATTAACATGCATTCATTTAAACATTTTATCAAGCATACACATGCATATATCATTCAAGTTTTCATTCAATTTTTCCTACTTCCCTTATGATTACCAAATATACATTTAGTCAATTTTCATGATATTTAAAACAATGCAAGGTTGGTTAGGAACTATCCCCAACCCTAAGGTTGCTACACTCACAAAACAAAGCAAAGTAAGCAAGGTTCCTCCTAGTCCCGGATAACAACGCCCTTTTCACGGCCTTTGGATGATCCTACAAGATGATCTTCTTGTCTGGGATCCTCAACACGATCTACATAACATGCAAGAACATATATAGATCACTATTAAATCCAAATCCACAATTTATAAGCTTTTATAATAGAATTATAACTTAAATACTAAAACAGTTTCTGTTCGTTTCAATTTCCGACACCCTTCGCTTAAAACGACAATATCTCCCAATCCGTACATCTGAATTTCGAGTTCTTTATATCGTTGGAAAGCTTATAAAATTATCTAGAATACCATATTGGCCTTATATTTTTCCTCATAGCCAATTAATACAGTTTATTAATTGAAGATACGTTTTTCCAGAATCTCGTAGCCCTTGACCTATGCTCAGAAATCGGCCAATATCTTTTAGCTCGGTGATCCGATTGATGCACCGTCTTTTCCTAATTAAACTAGACACACCAAGTAGTGTCCATTAAAATTTTCATGTCCAGATTCCACTCCTACACAATTTGGGAACCATTCAAACATACTGACTCTGCACAGGGGATGCAGGCAGCATGCCTCCCTTTGCTTTCCAAGGCCTGATTCGATATCTAGGAACTCAATTTACATGATTCCAAGCTTCAAAATTTAAGTTAATACATCAAGGAACAATTTTCCTTTACACAACTTCTTCTAGTTCTAACTAGAACCAGATCAATTTCAGTGATGAAGACAACACTCGAAATTGAACAATCCTGGCAGTTTGTACCACTTCACTTCTAGAGCCCTAATTCGACTTCTAGGATAGCAAATTGAGTGATTCAAAAGGCTAAATTTCATGTAAACAATCTAATGAACATTTTTCATGAAGGAACTTTTCTTATAATTTTGACCCTAAGGTCCTCGAAATCAGGCTGGAAGTTGGTGCTCGAAAATAACACCTCAACTAGACTGTTTGTGTTCTATTGACCAATTGGTCAACCAAACCTACTCCAAATGACTCCAAATTTCATCAGCACGAAACTAAGACATATATAAGTGATTAGGAAGCAAGAAACCTCAAGAAATTTGACTGAAAATCAATTGAATCTGCTGATGAACTTACCTCAAAACTGAAACAGATTTTTCAAGCTTCTTTCTTGCTCAACAAGCTCCTATGGCTTCCTAAGGCTTCTATAAAGCTGATTTCTTTGTTGTTTCTACTTGATTTCACTCTTATGAAGGTGAAGAAGAGCTGAAGAAAAGCTTGGAGAGAGTTCAATGGAGATTTCGGTGGATATGGATGAAGAAGAGATGGCTAGCAAATTGGCTAATCTCTTTATTTCTTTCTTTATTATTACTTTTTTTTTTTTTTCCTTTGTCCATTAATGCCCACTTAATTTTGTCTCCCATCTTTTCTCCTCCACTTGACCGGCCAAACAAGGGGATATTATCCCTAATTTTCATTTTTTTTTTAATATAATATCATTTTAATTGAATCAAAGTTCAATCGGTTTAATTTCTCGATTTCTCGTACTCTAAGCTAGTTTCTTGTATTTTTATAATTATTTATCAATTAAAATAACTTTATTTACTTAATTATAAATTCAATTCGAGTTTAATTACTCGCTACCACATTTTCTAAAAATTCACTTGGTCTCAAATCGAATCTAAATCGAACTTACGAGGCTTAATTTCAAGAAATTCTTTTAAAAGGACCAAATTGAAATCTTGTA
Source organism: Abelmoschus esculentus (assembly GCA_035048815.1). Lineage (NCBI taxonomy): Eukaryota > Viridiplantae > Streptophyta > Magnoliopsida > Malvales > Malvaceae > Abelmoschus > Abelmoschus esculentus. The sequence goes on from JAUCBN010000004.1 coordinate 25,191,915, forward strand.
AACTTCCAATTGTCTAGTTCAATTTTAAATTATTTAATCGTATTATCGAGCTTTCTAACTAGGCCGTTTTGAGGATATTACAATTTAAGGCTTGATTCTGTCCCACTAATCCTTGGATAGGACAATGAATTACCTTAATTTAAAGCTTGAATTTAGTGGCAACCCAAAGTCTAAACTTGGAAGGAGCAATTGGCGGCTAAATTTGATGAAGGTGAAATAATATGGGTGGAATTAATTAGGTAAACATGGAGGGACCCATTTGATAATTTCCTTTTTTTTCTTGTCCCATAATTAGGAGATGAAAATACCAAATTGAAACAAGATTTAGGGTTTATAGTTTATCCTTTTATTTGTAAGATGTGATATTTAGGGTTTATAGTTTATCCTTTTATAAGCATCTAAAAGTCAAAATGTAAATTTTCAATTGTTTTACAGGAAAAATTATTATATGGTTTCGGGCTTTGGGTTCACGACATCATTATGATTCTATTCAATTAGATTTATCCATTTAATAATATGTAAAAAAGATATAAAGATTTATTTTAAAACAATGAGATGTAAATTTATTATTTGATGATACTATGGATGATATAGTGAATCAAACTCATCTAATAATTTTTTGGTCTCGAGAGATGTGACTCTAAACTCTTTAAGAAAGGTCTAAAGTTTAAATCTTGACATTATGAATGAAACAAATTGAATCAGAGAGTTTGCACATAATTGAGCATCAATAATACTCAATTCAAATTAGTCGATCGATGATTCAAATCAGTGTCGTCCCTGGGAATAGGCAGGAAGGGCGTCTGCGTAGGGTCCCATTTTTTAATATATGATATTATAATTCTATTTTTAATATTTATTTTTATTATTTTTTATTAAAAGTTAAATTATTTTCTCAATTTTTTGAAAATGATTTTTGTGGCTCAAAATTTTATAACACTTGTTATTAAAGATTTTTTTTCTCGATATTTATTATAAAAACACTTTTAAAATTTATTTATTTTAATATTTATTATTAAAAGTTCAATTTTTTCTTAATACATGTTATTAGAGAGTCAATTTTCTAATACTTGTGATCAGGGGTCTAATATTTTCTTCAATATTCATTATTAAAGATCTACTATTAGAAGTTCAAATTTTTTTTCATATTTATTATTAACGATATGATTTTTTTAATATTTGTTATTGAAGACATACTCTTAATTTTTTTTCTTATTATTAGAGATCTAATTTTTCCCTAATACTTGTTATTATGGACATACTTTTAATTTAATTTTTAATATTTATTAGTAAGAGTCTAATTTTTAGGTTCGTCTTTAGATCACTAAAATCTCAAAAACAACTATGATTCAGATACACATGATTATAATATATGTCATTGTTTTATTATCTAAATAAAGATAAACAAATGAAGTTGGATAAATAATAAGAAATGTGGATTCCATTAAAAAGGGGATAAAAATTAGGTTAACCATAATTTTCTTAGGTCTAGTTTAGTTAAACTTTCAATTGATTATTGTCACATACTTGTACAATAAGAAAAAGAGAATAACTTTTAACTAATGGATAGATTCATTTATTATACACATAAAAATGGAAGTTATTGAATAAAATTTCATATAATTAAATTTATATAATTAATAAATTAGATATCGATGATTAAAAAAATATTACTGATAGAGGAAATCATAATATTTTAACGTATATTTTTTAAATAAAATAAAAAAATATATTTTTAAGGATTTGTCACAAAATTAATATTGTAATAGTTACGATAATTTAAGATATCTCATCATGCATGTTAGAAAGAACTAAAAAGACCAAACTTAAACCCGACGCAAAACTATACCTTCTGGGACACAAATAAAGCTGTCTTGTCTTGATTAAATGTCTAAACTACTTTTATAATTAGCTAAAACATTGTTTGATGAAATGTTTTAGTATTATTATTTTTAGCAATTTCGATAAAAATAATGTTTAATATCTCTAAATTTAGAAACCTTATGTTTCCAAGTTGATGGGAGCCAATAATATTAATTTTTTTAAAGAATAATATTAAAATTTGATTGAAATAATAAAAAAGCAAAAATCAAATGAATAATTCTAGATAGAAAATGATAATTAATGGATTAGTTGTCAATTAAGACTAATTTAGAGGAATGTGGGAAGTCATTAGCAATAACATTGCTTAAAGTACAATTGTCCTTTGATAATGCTATTCTTGTTTACTAATTCTTTCGAGTATTAGGGTTCGAGTCTTATCTTATAATCGAGAATCATTTTTTTAAATTACAATGATAAATATATTTTAGATTCAAAACTGAAACCCAAACTTAATCTATTTATTTTGTATAATTATAAAAATTATAGTGCGCGAGCGAGCGCGAATCGTGTCCGTAAATCTTAGTTAAAGTTGATCTGATGAAATGGAAATGACAAGAATTTGACTTGTATGGGAAGCTTCATGAAAATTTGTCTTAAAACATAGTTCCATATAGAAAGGTGACAAGGTACAATGTTGTATCCATCTCACCATTATTCAAAAGATAATAGATTCTTCCCTTACTTAAAACAAATAAAAAGGTTAAAAAATAATAAATTTATATATAGATGTCGACGAGACGAATTTAAATCTATTTTTGTATAATTATCGGTATTTAATTAATTAAGTAATCTAAATTAGGTATTAGAGAAGTTTATTATGAGAGTTACCTTTCGATTCAATTTATATATAGATGCCAAAGAGATGAATTTAAATCTATTTTTATAATTATCGGTATTTAATTAATTAATTTAAATCAGATATTAAAAAAATTCATTAGGTGAGTTGCCTTCCGATTCAATTTGCTTAATTAATAACGTGATTATTCAAACTTTTAGTCTTATTTGAGGGAGTTTAGTGTCTCATCCCGACCAACGAAATATTAATTTAAAAAAAATAATATAAAAAAATAAATCCTAAACCCTAAACTTTTAACCTAACTTCACCAATGATTTTAATGTTAATATTTTTTTTCTTTATACAAATTTTGACTATTTTAGTGTTTTAGAAAATGAAAAAAATAAACAATATAAGAAAATGAAAAGCCCAATATAACCAAATAGAATAGGCCCACTAAGGATGGGCTTAACTTTTTTAGAAAAAGGTGGGTTTAGATTTAAGAAAAAACAAATATTGGCCCATCTTGTGAAGAAGCAATAAAATGTTAGCCTTCATAATTATTTTATTTGGATGGATAATTTATTAAATATTTAAGTTATTATTATTTTTGTCTCACTAAAATTATTTATTATTAACTTTTGGAAAGTATTTTTTTAAATTTAATTATAATTATATTAAATATTTTAAATAATTAATTTTTATAAGATATATAAAAACTTTTGATCAAAAGTTTTTAATATATATATATATTTTATTAATAAAATAAATTTTAAATAATTATAAATAAAAATTGAGAAAAATTAACCCAAAAAAACAATAATAAATATTTTTTATGAGACAGAAGAAATATAATTATGATATAAATTTTATGATATTAAAAATAAATAATATATATGTGTCATTAGTTTTATAAAAGTACATAAATAATTTTAATAATACAACTTGGATATATATGTTTAGAATATAGATAAATTTGGATAAGGGGTAAAACTGTCCAATCGGAGGAGATAATTTCTTTATACTCAGAAACAAACGAGAGGATTCTCGGAATCCAAGCTTTTAAGTTCCCAAAATACCCCTCAAATATCCAGTTTATAGATATGTTCTCATTAGTCAAACGACAAAAGTCAATCAGCTCAGCTCCTCAAATCCAAATCCAACGGTCCAGATTCAAGTGCCCAAAATTAAAAATCCCTAAAAAAATCCCCAAAATTATCACAATAAAAAATTCAAAAGAAATTTAAAAATCTGCAGCACCTCAAAAATGGAATTGAATGAAACCCAACGACAACACTACTTCACCAGCAACAACTCCAACACTGTTTCCGCAACTCTGTCACCGACCAATGGGCTTTTGCTACCCAACGAAGGGGGAGGAGGGTCCCGCCACATGGTGTACCCTCACTCCGTGCCTCCAGCGGTGACGTCAGCGTTGGAGCCGGCGAGGAGGAAGAGAGGGAGACCTAGGAAGTATGGAACCCCGGAGCAGGCCATGGCTGCTAAGAAAACGGCGTCCTTGAGCTCCAAGGTGCGGAGAGAACAGCAGCAGCAGCAATTGGGTCTTGGTGGCGGTGCTGGGTCTTTGAAGAAATCCCAGTTGGTTGCATTAGGTGTGTGTTTTTGATAAATAAAAAATTATTACTTTTGAGTAATTTTTTTGTGAATTAGCTTTTGTGGAGGGGGTTTGTTGCAAATTTGTTAGATATTGATAGGGTTTTTGATGCATTGCTCGGTGGAGGTGGTGGTATTTTTGCAAAAATAAGTCTACTTTTGATACCCCTTTTAAAAGAATTTTTGAGGTTTTTGTTGCAAAGTGTTGGAATTGATAGGGTTTTGATGTATTGCTTGTGAAAATGTCGCCTTTGTTTGCTCTGGTATGATATATTTGACAAAAAAAGATTCTTTCTTTTTGGGTACCTAGTCTTGAATTTTAACTTTTTTTTTTCTAGGGTCTTGTTACAAACTTCTTGAAATTAAGGCTGTTTTAGTTTACTGAGCGTGAACCATTCATTACATTTGTTTGCTCCCTAGAATTCTCCTATTTGGAATCTTTTTTATGAATTTGAAGATGCTTGTTGCAAGTTTGTTGAAAACTCAGAAGGTTTTAATTGCTTAATGTCATGGTTCGTTGTCTTTATTTGGTTGTTTTTAGTGTGCCCCTTCCCCTCTTAAAGTTTTGCAATGGCTTCGTACTTTCGTAGGGTATTTTGTAATTTGATGGAACGAACTTTTAGTTTATTGTTCACCTTCAGGTCTTTAATCAATGTGTGGTATTGAGCATAACCGATCTATCTTTAGGTTTTTAAATTCTTGAAGATGGCTTTGCTGCAGTTTTGTAAAACCTTCAGAGGAAGGGAAATGATATAACTTCAATCCGTGTGATCGGCATCATTGCATTATATTTATGGGTTAACCTGTTAAATTTCTAAATCAACATGTCTTAGTTCAGTCTTGTACTCCTCAACTTTCGTAGTTGCACTGATTCATTGTTGAAGTGCATCTGGTTTACTTTCAGGTAGAATACAACGCATTCACATGCTTATATTTAGTACAATGTTAAGATAAGAACAGAGAGTAATAGATGCATATATTTTGTTTCATCTGCTATTATTGGCTGATTCATAATATGTGTATATAAATCATCTATCTGTTTCATAGCCTTTTCCATGTTTAATGGGGTTGTATGATGTTCGGTTCTGAAGTAAGTTGAGTTATCGTTTGATTATATATGGCTTGCAGTCACAGTTTGATACTTAAAGTCTTGCTCTTTCAACCCTTTAATTGATGCAGGCAATGCAGGTCAAGGTTTTACTCCGCATGTTGTCGATATAGTTGCCGGAGAGGTATTGCATTCATTACTTACCGGAAATAATTTTAATACTTTTTTGGCATAATTTATACATCTCTGTGGGGAACAGATATTGATGTATACCAGTTTCCTTGCAATTTTTGTAATCTGTTAAAATTTAATTTCTACATCGTCAGTTTCCTTAAAGAAATTGGAGTGGTTTGACTTCTAAGCATGGTTCGGTTCAAGAAGATGCCCTATTGATTATGTGGTATTTGTAGCCATTAGAAATGTTAATAGAAGAGTTGGGAAATCATCAATGGATAAACTGAGTTTTTTTTTGTTTGCTTTTGCTTTAAGAAAGAAAAAAATGATGTGTAACTTCGTGTTTGTACATAAAATCCTTATATATTTCAAGGTTATATGATCCATTACAAACAATACCAGGCCATGGTAGTCATTGTCGAAATTTTACCGAGTGTTTCCGATATTTCCAGTTGCTTCTCTCTCTTTTTTTTTTTGTATTTTGAGTTCAGATTATTTCTGAGAGATGGAGTTGGGGCATTTAGAATATCCCGTATTTGTTTTTTTCCTTGATCATTTTGCGGATGGTGGGAGGTTGGTGGACTTTCCTGTCATTCACCTTTGTCGAAGCCCCAAAGAATTGCTTATCCATTTGTGTTCCCTTGATTTCTATAGTTGTCCGTTCTAAAGTTTTTTTGTTGGATAAACAAGTCACGAGATTATTTATTTAATGTTGATATTTACAAATTTGGTTGACAGCAATCTTGACTCTTGATTCTTTTAGTATTATTTCTCTATGTTAATTGAATTGTTTCCTCGCCTTTTTGACGTGATATATTGATCCAAATAGGATGTGGGCCAAAAAATAATGATGTTCGTGCAACAAAGCAAGCGTGAAGTATGTATTTTGTCCGCATCTGGTACAATCTCGAATGCATCTCTTCGTCAACCAGCAACATCCGGCGGTAACATTGCGTATGAGGTAACTGCTTCTTTTTCTAGTTTTATTGTAATTATTTTATATCGAACAAGGTAGTTCCATGTTATGATGCAATTTCCTTGCCCATATTCCTTAAAAGTCTAGTATGCCTGCCTTGATAATTGTACCATCAAAATATGATTTGTTTTCTTGGTGATACGATATTAGGGACGGTTTGAGATAATTTCACTATCGGGATCCTATGTTCGGAATGAAATAGGAGGGAGGACTGGTGGGCTCAGTGTATGTCTATCAAGTGCAGATGGCCAGATTATTGGTGGCGGAGTAGGTGGACCCCTAAAGGCTGTTGGCCCGGTTCAGGTATTATTATTATTTGATTCGGGGAAGGGAATTGCAACAATTGTCGGGAGAACTTGTATCTATCATCGAGCCAAATGCTCAATTTTGTTGCTTGTACAGGTTATTGTTGGTACATTTACGATAGACAACAAGAAGGAAGTTACTGCTGGGGCAAAAGGTGATGCCTCCGGCAGCAAGATGCCATCTCCTGTTGGAGGGACTTCAATATCTAATGTTGCCTTTCACTCGGCTTTTGAAACTTCGGGAAGAAACCCGATTGCGGGAAATGACGATCATCAAAGTTTCGGAGGAAGTCATTTCATGATGCAACCACGAGGCATGCATATGGCCTCTCGGTCCACAGATTGGAGGATTGCCCTAGATGATAGAACCGGGTTCGAATTACCAGGTTAGAGTCTTCTGTATGTGCACACACATATACACATGCATGCATACTCTCACATCAAGAAATGCTGAAAGTGAACATCATTTACAGGAAAAACAGGTCAATCTCCACAGAACAGGGATTACGATCAGCTCGCGGGATAGACGTTTGATTTGTGGGATGAAACACTGTTTCGTCACTGATATTTAAGTGTTCAACTCTCTTTTTTTCTTACAAAGACCTAATTGATGTACAACTAACTCCATGTCCCTTCCATCCTTCCCATTGTAATATGACATGCATGTACAGGTCGGCACGTTAGGCTCCATTTGGAGTACGGTAGGGAAGGTCTACTTGTAAACCGACGTTGACGATATGTGAGTCTCTTACTTGATATCGACTAGGACGGTATCGGATGCTCTCACCGTGGTCAGAATGGAGCCTATAATATGCATCAAGGAGCAAGAAGATGGGGCTTCGAAAATCCTGGTCCTTTGTTTAGTTGAAATGTTTTCTGTTATTATTGTTGATGGCTTTGAGTTTGGATGTTTTGAATAAAAACAGAAAAAAAATGACAAAACTTGTAATTATTATTTGAGTTTAGTACTAATGTGTATATCTTAATTATAACTGATTTTTATATTGAACGTCTCAATATGAAAACTAAAGTCGGATGGTATTTATCTTAAGATATTAAGGTTAAAATTTTACGCATTTATTTTATAAAAAATATTTTAAACGCTTAAAATTTTTTTTTTTTCATTTAAGTCGTAATCGAATGAAATTAAATTGTTATAAACATCATATGATTATTTTGTGTTGGCTTTGTTGTTGTGGATAATCGTCGGTTTCACTCTACTTTCAATTAGGAAAAGATTGAAGTTAGCATGAATTAGTGTAGAGGTGAAGAACTAGTCATTCGGATCGGGTTTGATTATATTCGATTTTAGTTTAGTTTGAATCATATATGATTTGGTTCAGTTTTAATTTGGGTCTATAGTAATTCGAGTCGGATCATATCACATTAGTTCGGTTGATTTTTAGATCGAATGATTTCGGGTTGAATTTTTTTGATCGATTAATTTCGGGTCGGGTCAAGATCAATTTTTTTTATGTAAAAAGGAATGCATCTACGAGCCTCGTTAAAAACCTCCCTAAACCTAATTGGAGGAAAAGAGTACTCATAACAGCATTATACAAACTTAATCAAATACTTAAAATCCACAAACATCACGCCACACCTGCGGACCTATCCCGATCAAGTAAAATCCGAATTGCATTAAGTGGTTCCAAAAACACCCGCACCAAATCCTAAGTATTTCGCATGATCATAGCCAACATGTCTGCTACACCATTAGTCTCTCTTCTCGCATGCACAATCTTAATGTCCCTCAAACGACTCATTCGCTATCCATTGAATTTTACCATTCTTAGCTGTCTCTGAACCCCGCGACATAACGGACGGATCCAAACTTGCTTGCTTTGTAGATAGTTCATTTGTGATTGTATTTATCTATTGCGTAACTTCCACCGCTTGGTGTTTCCCATCAATCTTTTTTGCCTTCTCGTTGTTGCGAGACAAAGGGCTTGGAGTAGCGCCACTACGATCACTTGTTTTGCTTATTTTGCGAATCAAACCCAACGTTGGCTTTCCAGTATTATCTTTGAAGACTCGTTTCTGATTTTTATCCGCAATACGAATAACCGTATGCTTGTCTGTAGGCAACTTAGAGAGAACAACATGCACCGTGTTTTGTGCCCCATTACTAATACTGGCTACATGCAGACATTTAACCCATTCATGCTTATCACATGCCTTAAGAGCGTCAATCCCCGCTTCTGTGATCATCTCATCCGCATTCATTTGCGACCCAGAAGATTCCGTAAGAGGAATAACATTAGATGGACCTGCTATATCCGTGATGATTTGAACCTGCTGTGCACCTTTGTCCACCGATGACTCATGAACCACCACAACCTCTTTACCTTTCATTACCCGCTTTGAATTAGGACCATGATCAACCCTAGAAATCGGGGCCTTGCCGATCCATTGCGTTGGAGTTTGCTCTTCCGCCGTCGTATTTTTATTATCTATTCCAATATTCAACACGTTAAACCGTGAACCCGTCGACTTAACAGCCCTCGAATCAGAAGAATTTTGTCCCTTAGCAATTCGCTGGGTTCCTCGACGTCGTTTTTCCACCTGCATCCACGGCCCATACATCTCAGCAGTTTTTGGTGTTGGTTCCACAATTTTGGGTTGTGTCGTTTGCTTCTGAACTTCCGCACATAATTCTTTAGTATGTCCGTACTTCCCACACCCAAAACAAATCGATGACAAACCTTCATATTCTATCCGTTGGAACCTACCATCAATTATCAACCCAGGTAGTAGTGGCTGGTCTAGCCTCACCACAACCGCAAGCCGTGCAAACCTCCCTCGACGACCCTCTACCGTGTTAAAATCAACCCGAACAACCTCTCCAACTAGTCCTGCAATTGCATTAAACAAATATTTCGAGTAATAGCGATAGGGTAAGCCAGGAAGTCTTACCCATGCCAAAATCTGTTTAGGATGATCCTCAGTTGTTGAAAACTCCCTCGACCAAGGCTGGACAGTCAAGTAGCTTCCGTAAATCATCCATAGACCACCGAAAATTACCTTGTCATAGTCCGTATCAAGGTTAAACTTGATCAAGTAATATTCATTGTCCAGATCAATGATCGAGAAATCTCCCATCGGATTCCATAGTGCCTGCACTTTATTCTTCAAAGACTTGAGTCCAATCGAGCGCCCCAGGAGTCTTACTATCATCGCTTTTGCCAACTTTGCATCAATCTGCTTATGAACCCTATCGGAAAACCGAATCTCAGGCACCGGACCATCTCTGCTGATAACAATATCGTCATTGGCTAATTCATTTCCATTTGGTTCGCTTGAAAATCGATTTGAGTCCATTCGATTCAGTTAAAAACCGATCATATCTATATCGATTCAACTAAAAATCAGGTCAATTTCAGTTTGGTTACATTTATTTCGAATTTCAAATCAAATTAAAATATTATATTTGAATAGATATCAGATCTCAAATTAAATAAAATCGGTTAGGCTAAGTCGACTTACCACCTCTAAATTAGTGTACTAAATCTAAGTTTGTACCTTATTTTTGATATAATAAAATTATAAACATTTATATTTAAACTCTAAAATTTAAATTTATAGATCAAACTCCAAACTTTTAATGACAATAAAAAAATAATTTAAAATCTTAAAATTTAAAATATAAATTTAAAATCCTAAAATTAACCTAATATATACTAAAATTTACCAAATCAGTGGATCAGATATTTTTCTTCTCGTGTCTCTGCTTTATCCTAATGTTTTTTTGGACACTAAAACCGAACCAATAGAAACAACATGAACATTAATACGCCACCTACCACCAACAAGGACACACTGTTGGAAGTAAAAGCTGCATTTATATTGATCGATTAATATAGATATTTACGAATTTTATTCGATTAATTAAAAAATCTCGATATTATAAGTGTATAAATATGTGACAATAACGACTATGCTATAACGTTGTAGTTGACATTTAAGCATCATTGTGCGAATAAACCAGTAAATGGATCTTGCAAAGTCTTCGGCGACGGCGGCTTTGCTGTTGCCGATTATCGTCGGTGTCGTCCTAATGTCACATAGCTGCCGGAAAATCCAGGCCGACGGTGAAGCAGCTGTTTCACGTTCTTCCTCGGAAACGATTCGTTGGGAGCAGTTTATCAATGTTTCGGAGAAGAAAAAACACATCAAAAGTCCACCATCTCCTATGAAAGCTCATCCTCCTATTTACAAAAAACCTTTGCCTCCTCCTGTCGAGGTTCCACCTCCACCTCCGCCACCACCAACACTGTCATGCAGACCAGTATTTGCACCGTCACCGCCACCGCTACCATCACTATCACCACTATTGTCACCGTCACCGCCACTGTCACCGCCGACACCTATGTCAACTTAAGCTTTGTTCATCAACTGTACTAAATATCCAAGTGTGCATCTTATGAAAATTTGATGGGATGAAATTGAAGCTTGATATTTTTAGCTTTTATTTTCGAAATAAATTTTCCAACACTGATAATTAATTTTCAATTTTTATGATTTTTCTCTTTTAAAATTTTTAAAATAATTTTTTATACAAAAAATATATAAATTATTACATGTATTGTCACATCAGCATTAATTAATATTATATAAACAAATAATTTGACTAAAATTTAAAGAGAAACTCAAAGGGATAGAAAAAATTATAAATAAAATAATAAATCAGATAATATTTATGTTAAGAAAATAATTTTAAATCATCTCATTGCAATTTCCTATTTTTTAAGCTTTTTCAACTTCCTTTTCCCCCTTTATTGTAATTTTATGATCGAGTGTTAAATTATGGTTTAATTCTTAAATTAGACCTTATACTTTTTATTTGTTGTAAATCTACCCCTCTAGCATAGAAAATTAGGTGCTTGACTCCATTCCGGACCAAATTTCAGGGATTGGGCAAGAAGATACAGATAGCTGTTTCGAACTGTAAATCCACCAGAAACAAAGAACCCTACAAAACCCTCTCTGCAATTTGATTGAAAAGGAAAATCAAAACCCAATGGCATTGACAATCTCCAATGTTCTTCACTGCCCAAAACCCAGAATTTCAACACAAAATTCTATACAAAACTCTTCAATCTATAAGCTATCATCTTCCTATCTCAGGTAATGCTTATGCTTCCTTTTATTACCTTCCTTTCAGTTGTCTTGCCCCCCATGTATTGATGTTTGGGTTCTGAGAAAAGTAGAGGAAATGGGAAGGAAAAGGGAGGGAAAAAGGAGAAAGCTTTGGTTTTAATATTGAATTTGTAGTGGATAGTGAGTGAAATTTAGCTGAATTTCTTAGAAAGCTCAGAAAAATTGAATCTTTTAATCTGAAATTCATTTGTTTCGATTTATTTCTGTTTTTATGGGGTTTACCTATTTGAAAAGTAAAGCTAGTTAGCAGTTTTAATATATATATATATATGTTATAGGAGCTGTATAAGCTGTATTTGTTTGCTCATTGCTGGCTTAGGAATTCTAGAATTACTTTGAACAATAAGCATGTAGAGCATCGTGTAATAAGGTCATCTATGTTGTTCCGACTTTTCATTTTTCTTGAAATTCTAATGTCCGGAACCCATATCCGATGCATATCTAGATTTGGGATATGAACAACTAAATCCTCCTTAATACATGGTAGAACTTAGAAAAGTTGAACATAACTATTTCGGATATATACTTGTATCAAACACTTATACTCGAGTAGTTGTAAGGTAGAGCGTTATTAGCAGCATGTGATGATTGGATTTTAGCTTGTTTGGTTCTCTTTTTGCTATAATTGTTTACCATTCGTGATAAGTTCTTGAATTGATCAGGTTTCCTCAGAGATTTTCTTTTCCGAAGAATAAATTTGTGATATGTGCCGCTTCATCTGCAGCAGGAAGTTCTAATCCCGACGGTGACTTGAACCCATATGAGGTACTTTTAACTCTTGCTGTTTGATTGATTTGGAGACCATGTACCGAGTTATTAGTGACTGGATTGATGAGTATTCCAAATGCTTGTATGTTTTCAGGTCCTTGGTGTGAGCCCTATCGAGGGATTTGAAAAGGTCAAGCAAGTATATACAAGAAAACGCAAAGAGGCTGACAAGAGAGGCGATGCGGCTACTGCTGCACTTGTAGGTTACGACACTCTTAGAATTGAAGTGTTGCCAAGAAAGAATGTCCAACTTGTTTTATATTGACTTTCCATTACGAAAATCTGGATACAGAAAGTCTGCTTACTTTTGGGGTACTTACTATTTGCTAATACATGTTTTCCAGCTTGAGAAAGCATATGATAAACTCATGATGGCACAATTAATGAATCGGAAGAAGGGTGTAACATATGGTTCGTTTAAGGTACGTAGTTGACAATCTTTAATGCAATACCTTTGTCTGATTTGTGAAAACCGGATTACATTTTCAGTTTTCATGCTTCATCTAACATGGTTAAGTAATCATGTTTATGTGATTCTTCACGGAAGAGAAGTTAATTTGCATGACCATACTTTAAATCTGTTTCTTCTCTCTGTAATAAAAGGCTATTATTGACTGTTATTGTATAATCTCTTTAGTGTTCAATGTCGTACCCTGTGTTTGTCTTAAGCTTATCATTCTATTTATCTTAACCTTTTTCATTTTACTTTATTATTTTAGGTTTCAAAGGATGTGAAATATGCGGATAAGCAGCCGATTGTACCATGGGGGCCAAGGTTTCATGACTACTCATAAGTAGAAAACTTCTATATTAGGTTGTCTCATGTTGATTGTTTGATACTCGGAAAAACTTGAAATAAAATTGAACATACCTGTGTTCGACACATCCATGTTCAACACACCCACCCAAGTTCGAGTAACATGGTTTAGCACTCATAGCTTTGTCGGTGAGAACTGATCATTTTAATGTCTAGAGTGAGCTACTCGTGTGGCAGGGTCTCAAAAATAATAGTCAACCTGCTTTATACGTGCAGAATATTCTATTGAAGAACTTTGTGAAGTTCCTTTATATTTTTTGATAAGTTAACGTAGCGAGAATTCGAATCTGTTTTCGCTTGGTCTTAATGCTAATACTTGTTACGACTCCTTTAGCAGTATTTCAAAGTCTGATAGTCATAGATACTCTTGTGTGGAATTACAATGTGCTTCAGGTTCTCGAAGTCTAGCGTTCAAGATATGCGCATCAACTTGGCAATTTCTGCTGTATTTGTAAGTGTGGTGGATCCGTCGCATCCTTATTGCACTGTTTTAGCAAATATGTAGATAATGCTATAAGGAAGTGGGGCACATGTTTATGTTTCTAAACAACCGATTCGGGCATATGGCTAATGTCAAAAAATGTAACGGCTATGGTGTAGTGCCATCGCTCTCAGATTTTCTTTCACCTCATTTTTCTCTTCTTTCTTTGCAGACAGCTTGGATTTTAATCAAGCAGAATGTTGAATATAAACCATTGCAGTTTTTGGCTTTTGCATTCGTTTATCGAGTTTTTGAGAAGCTGAAAGCCTTCGAAGCACCTGTATCACCGACATTTACAGTGAGTCATACATGAAGAGCTTAAGTCCATGTTTTATATCTTTGTGATATCATATAACGAGGAGCATGCACTGACTTTGATCATCACTTTTGTTTATTCAAATTCTTGATTATTGAATTTTGATGTCGACTACAGGAAGAAGGTGAAGACGATGGACGAGGCATCCGAATGGGAAAAAGACTTCTCCGTTCTCTTGCACTAGTTTTTGGTTGTATTGCTTTGGCCTCTCTGGTACCAGATGTTGCTCAACTTCAAATTCCATCCTCAATAATTCGATATTTCCTTTTAGATTATACGAATTTGATTGCAGCATCGCATTCAACATCATTTCTCCTTTTTGTAGCATCATTGATGACATTTTGCTTGTATTCTTGCAGGCATACACAGGTGTTTTGAATTTGATCGAGTACATTGCCGGTTATATACCCCTCTTTCTCTACAATAACCAGGTAACGACATTGAACTGGTACCTAACACATTTAGTCATGGGTAGGGGATACAATCCTCCAAATATATGAAAAATTTCGATACCCCAAAATCCGGTATCCGAGTAACATAGCATTTCCTCGGTACCGGGGCCTGCCTCATTCCTTTTCAACCATGCCAAGTTATCAATGTTTATGTGCAGGAACTCATAGTGACAGCTGCATCAGCAGTTTCGCTATACATTATGGCATCGTACTATAGGTGACGAGTTTAATCAAGTCTTGGTCGAGTTCGGATCGAGGAACCGTTTAGCAGAGTGCATAGCTTAGAGCTTGTTTCATACTGTTAAATTTTAGCTCTCCATTTTTGTCAAATAAGATGAACACAATTCTTACAAGGTTGAAACTTGAGATGGAAAACAAGTTTTGCATTAGAACCTGTTAAGTTCTTGTGATATTTTACCATTATGGATTAAAAAAACGATATCAAATTGTTCGAACCGGAAGCTGATGGTCTATTAGTCCGTTATAACACCAGTTCAAGTGATAAACAATTGGATTATATTTTTCATAAAAAAATGTTTCTAATCGATTCAAATTTATATATTTTTTGTAAATGATAATATTTAGCAATAAACTTATTTAATATAAAAATATTAAATCCTTTTATAATTTTCAATTGTAGCTGACGACAGAGTTCCACCATAGGTTTTTCCCCATCTGTATATAAAAACAAAGTATAAAGACAAAAGCAAAATTGACCCACTAATATATAAATGGTGGAATCTTTCTCGGCAACCAAACATCAAATAAAGAAACAAGAAAGCTATTAAAATAAAGTCTAACTTGGTTTACATCGTTGCTGTTTAGTTTTGAGTGTACATTTTCTGATTTATGTATAAAAAAGGGTAATCTTTGCTTGTGGTCTTTTTGTTTAGGTTTTGTTCTATTTTGATCACTTTAAATTAAAAATACTATTCTTGCCACTTATATTCGAAAATATTTCTGTTTATAAAAACATAATTTTTAATTTAACCCTTAAACTTTCAAAACTTTATTTTTATCATCTTCCCAAAAAAAATCCAAAAAAGCACATAAAATCGAGGCAGTACAAACTAGAAAAAAAAACAAGGTTAACGATCCAGTGATGAAAACAGAAATATTTTCGAACGTAAGTGATAAGAATAGTCTTTTTCAAATTTGGGTGACCAAATTAGAACAAAACTTAAACAAAAGGTACCACGGGCGAAGATTATCCATAAAAAATAAATTAGGAACTTTAAAAACAATTATATTAATAAACTTGAAAATAATTCTATGATTAGCACGCATGCACATGTGATAAAAGTATCAATTCCAAGGGTTTTGTTGAATTTTGAATTTCAGTTCAGAACTTTGTACTTGGGTATTCTTATTTTTATATGTTATCTGGATTTTGATGCATGGCAGAGTCATGATATTAATATTTAATGTCAAGTTGATCCATTGAATATTGCTGTGTTGCTTACAGCAATTTGGTTGATTTTTACTATAAAAAAGTTGAAGTTTTTGAGGGTTTTAAGCTCTATAATCTCATGATCATTGAAATTTCTTCAACTGGTAAAGTTTATTTTCCCCCTTTTTTCTTTTCCTTGTAGTATATTTACTGGATTTCTTTGTTCTAAATTGGAAGTTTATTTGTTTGTTGAAATGATTTTCCTGCAGAAAGTTTGCAGAAAGTTTGAAACAGGTAAAACATGGTCCTATCTTTTCGATTCGAGTTCAGGAACATTATGTTCATGTTGTTGCTTCATTTGCAGGCCAAAAAAATATGTTTTAAGGGTTGATTTTGCTTCGTTTATCGATTCGGAGTGATGATGAGTTTGTATTGTTTTGATCTACTTTGGTTCGGGTATAGACTAATTTTCCTTCTGGGATTGATTTCAGGGAACATGGCGACGAGAACGGTTGATCTTCGATCTGATTCGGTCACTAAACCAACCGAGGCAATGAAGGCTGCCATGGTTGCTGCTGAAGTTGATGATGATGTGTTAGGTACTGATCCGACTGCCTTTCGGTTAGAATCGGAAGTGGCGAGGATGTTGGGCAAGGAGGCCGGTCTATTTGTCCCATCTACCACTATGAGTAACCTAGTTAGTGTTCTAGTTCATTGTGATATTAGGGGAAGTGAAGCTATTCTAGGAGATAGTTCCCATATACATATATATGAGAATGGTGGTATTTCGACGATCGGAGGTGTGCATCCAAGGCCGGTGAAGAACAACGAAGATGGAACGATGGACATCGATTTGATCGAAGCTGCGATTAGAGACCCGAGAGGAGAGCTTGTGTACCCAACTACAAGACTGATTTGCTTGGAGAGTCCACATGGGAAGTAAGATTATGAAATTCATTTCTATTTCTCTTGGATAATGATATCATATGCATTTAGATACATCCGTTTTGGTATGTTTTCTATGGCTATACTCCATGTCATGTCTCACAATCCTTATCGATGCTCCGGATTTTGCCTAGTTAGTTTTGTCGGAAGAATTTGATGTCAGTCGAAGTTCTTCGACGATTCTCTTATCACTTTCGATTACTTGATGCAGCACTGGAGGTAGGTGTTTGCCCGTGGAGTACATAGACAGAGTCGGCGAGCTAGCTAAGAAGCACGGTTTGAAGCTTCACATCGACGGGGCTCGTATTTTCAATGCATCTGTGGTGAGTAATGCCTCTGTACATTTCGGATAAACTAGCTTCTGGTCTGTGTGTATATCTGCATAATTAAAATCTATGCAACAATTGCCCTGCATTGAAGTATCTAACCGAACGGTTCGTGTTCCAGGCACTCGGAGTTCCTCTCGATAGGCTTGTACAAGCTGCCGATTCAGTCTCGGTATGCTCTGTGTCAACATTGTTGGTTATTTCATGTCATCTTGGAATCTGATGTTATTATATATGAAGGGAGTTCATTATTTCTTTGTTTATTTCTGTTGATTTTCGATATGGTAGGCATGTCTATCAAAAGGTGTGGGTGCTCCGGTCGGAACAGTCATTGTTGGCTCAAAAACCTTTATTGCCAAGGTAAAAAAACAAAGTTCTGCAACTAAAAAATCTCTGCAATCTATGAAATTTCTCGTCGAACTTCGTTTTCCTTCATTCGTTTAGGCTAGACGACTTCGGAAAACATTAGGGGGCGGAATGAGGCAGCTCGGTTTCATTTGTGCTGCTGCATTAGTTGCTTTGCAAGAGAATCTCGGAAAGCTAGAGAATGATCACAAAAATGCAAAGTTTTTAGCAGGTAAAACTATTGGTTTCCTTGATTATATACATCCAATTTTACGGTCCAGATTCTGGAAGAGCCGTAATCACCTTTACCGGTGCTTTCCGACCTTGAACGTACCTATAATTCATCGGCTTTGTGCCGGATTTTTGATGGTTTCAGAGGGACTAAATCAAATTAAAGGTCTAAGAGTGAACGTTGCTGCAGTGCAAACCAATATTGTGAGTAATCCTAGTTATTGAACCTACATTAATGACAATAATCTTCCCTTTGCTAATGCAATCCGAATTAGGCTTTACGGTTCGAGTTGTGATTCGGTTTATTGAGTAACAGAGTTGTTATAACGGTTACCGAGCTTATGATCGTCTAATCACGTTTACGTGACTAGGTAATTTTCGACATAGTGGAGGGATCGGAACTTACTGCAGAGAAACTATCCAAGCTTTTAGCAGAACATGGCGTATTTGTGATGCAACGAGGTCCATCCAGGTCAGTGTACTCCCTCGAAAATTTACCGGTATGTTGCCTTTCCGATTTCTACGGAATCATTAAACTTTAAAGTAAACCTGCATCGAGCTTCACCGTGCCAAAACGTACCGACTTGCTCATTCCGGTGAACTTACATGATCAAAGAACTACATGTTCACTTTGTTCGAAGATCATGCCCTCGTATATCTAACCGAATATATGTCAAACACGGATATTTGGGACAAAATAAAGAGTCGGGTTAACATAGACTTCGATTATCCGACTTTCTAACGGTCGACTCCATTTTTTTTTTGTTCATTCAGGATGAGAATGGTCCTTCACCACCAAATTTCATCAAGTGATGTGCAGTACACATTGTCATGCTTTCAGGTGATCAATTCAAATATATGTTAACCACTAAATATGTTAATAGATTTCGAGAAAAAATGGGTTTTCTAATTCGAGAGACATACTCGTATTCGGACTCGTCTCTGCGTCCGAATAACATAGATGTCCATGATTTTACCATGAACTTACTATAATGCTCACCTGTTCTTGTTTGAATGTTGCAGCAAGTTTTCAGAGGGCTGCAAGAAGAAAATGGCAACTTAAGACACACTTGGTAATAGTTGATCTATTGGAAGAGTTGAAGATCTTAAGAATTTGCACACTCAATTCATGTAATAAGTGCTTAAATTGAAATTAATAAAATTAATTGTACTTTTTATTCGGTTTAAAATACGCGGATATATCATATTTAAATTATTCGTACGATAAACATATACGTGTTTATAAATTTAATTAAAGTATTTTAAAATATTTCGAGTCGATATTTCTAGAATTATTCTGATAATGGGATTTTATTAATGGAAATTATCCAAACTTGGAAGAAAAAAAATAGTTAATTGTATTACATGTCTTTAAATTATGATTATTTTTTAAGTTTGATTTTAAATTTTTGAATATTTTAACTTTATTTCAACTTATGATTCTCATTTAAAATTATTCCCCAAATGTTTGAATGTTTCGATTTCATCCCTGAACTATGAACCCCATTCTAAACTATTATGTTAACTTTTGAACATTTTATAATCATCATAAAATTATCGTTTATGTTACATCATATTATTACACAATACACATTAATATATATATTACAATTAATAATTTTTTATAATAATTTTATTAACATTATGTATGATTAGTATTTATCTATAATTTAGGAATAAAACTAAAACGTTCAAAAATTTAGAGACTAGTTTAGAATTGTCATAATTGGGATGAAATTATAATATTTACAAATTTAAAGATCAATTTATAATGAGAGTCGTAATTTGAGGTTTAAATTATAATATCCAAAATATTAAGAACAAATTTAGAATGATGATGATGATTTGAGGTGTATGATGCAATTATCCCATAAAGAAAAAACCAAAATAAGAAAAATATGTTAAAAAGAACAACGGAAATTAACTAACTTTCCGACAATTTCTCGTAAAACATCCTCCATTAATGTCCACTCAGATTACTTCCCTAAATCTTTCATTGTCCGAATCCCTTTCAGTTCAATTGTCGTCGTTGGCTCGACTTGTGCGGGTTTGAGGGGATTCTTCGTCAACACCTCACTCCTCCGCCGCCGAGTCTCCGCCGACAAAGAATGGCTCCTTCGCCTCCAACATCTTCCGGGATTCTAGAGATAACTCTCGTCTCCGCCCAAGACCTAGCATCGGCCTCCAAGAAAATGAAGACCTACGCCGTTGTTTGGCTCCAACACGACGAAAGCAACAAGCAGGCCACGAATGTAGACCAGGCAGGCGGAACCAACCCGGAATGGAACCACAAGTTCACGTTCCGAGCTGACGAAAAGTTCCTCAACTCGACGGACGCCGCGATTTCCGTCGAGATTTGCGCGGCTGCATGGGACAAAGATGCTACGATAGGATGCGTTAGCGTCCCCATGAAGGATATCATCGAGTTTCCGCCAGCTGTTTCCAACGCCACCGGAATCTTCGCAGTTCAATTACACCGTCCCTCGGGGCGGTCGCAAGGGGTTCTCAACATGGAAGTTTCCCTCACGTTAGTAACAACGGAAGACATTAGCGGTAGCATGGTGAACGGGAGCTCGATTTGCAACTCCGACATAGGACCGTCGGCATCAGTCGTGGCGGCGGCGATCGCGTCAGGGTTGTATAAACCACAAGTTAATGATCAAGATCAATCACAAGAAGCAACGGAAATAAAGGAATGGACCAAGAAAGAGAGAGAAAGGGCCGCGGCAGAGAGGCGGGCTATGGGATCTCCACCACCCGGGTCGATGATCCTCCCTCCGGACACGGACACGAAACCGAGACCATTGAAGGGGAAGAAGTTGTTTTCGTTTATGGGATGTGAAATTGAGGTTACTTTTGGCGGTGGTGGAGGCGGAGACGGCGGTAAAAATAGTAAGAAGAAGAAGAATAGGAAGAAACATGGAGGTGGTGCTAATAAAGTTTGTAATTTGAGCTCCGTGGATAATTGTAGCCAATAACCTTGTTTCAATCGTAATTTTATTCTTTCTCGTAATATTAAATTACGATTATTGTATATTATAATTATGATATATATAAATTAATTTTATTTAAAAATTTAAAATTTTTAAATTTGTAAGAGATGCGAATCCGCTTGTCCAACGGATTTCTTGAGCGTTCCAATTTATTTATGACATGAAACAACTCAAAGTATGGGTCTAGCTTATTGATACGTTCCAGAAAAGAAAACTCCACTTGAATACATTTTGAATCCATTTTATTTTTTTTTACTAAAAAAATCCGTGCTCAAAAAAAATCTTTCTGAACACGGGTTTTTCTGGTCCAAGCGTATCTTGTCTTTACCACGAATTATTTCCCTTGGTTAACAATAATTTTAGTTTTACCAATATCTGCAGGTTCTTTAATTTTCTTTCTTCCTCATAGAGGAAATAAGTTAATTAAGTGGTATACAATGTGTATATGCATATTCGATAATTATCACATTTAATATTATATATTATAAGAAATCTTTTAGGATAAATATTATCATCATCTTTCTTAATTAATTATCTTTTTAAGATAAATTTAACTAACAAATACTAAATTATAACCTTAACTTTAAGGATAGGTCTACCACGTGCGACGAACATTGCTGAACATCACTAACGCTGAACATTGTTGAACACTATTAAATTGATTAATAAAAGGTAAAAATTTCAAGGACCTAACATATAATTAATAATTATTTTAAAAAATCAATTAAATTAATTTTTATATATTAAATTTTTGAATTTTTAATAAAGATAAACTACATATTTAGTACCTCACATATTTTCGTATTTTTATTTTGGTACACAAGTTATTTTCTTAGTAAAATGGTACCTAATATTACATATTATTTTTATTTTAGTACCTTGACTATATAAAATAAATGAAAACAATGATGTTGCTTGGTCAAATAACAATTTTAGTCCTTAAAACTTAATACAACAATCAATTAAGTCCAAAATATAATCAATTTAAACATCATTTTTTTATTTTTTAGATTAAAAATATAAATTTATTATTTCTTCTTCTTTCATTCCAAGTATAAAAACTAAATATTGAACATCTTTATTGACACTACAGTTTTTTGTAAATTTTTATCGATTACTTTTTTAATTATTTTAAAAATTATATCGACTTTAATAACAAAAAAAATGTAAAAAAATAAATAAAAAAACAACTAAAACCTACAAGAACGAGAAGCGTAAAAAAATGATATCCACTATGGTGTTATAGTAGTACGATTTAAAAATGTTTAGTTCTTCTATAAATTCATAGTGGATAATATATTATTCAAACTCAAATTAATTAAATCTGTAAAAAAAATGATCTAATATCTACAAATATATAAATATACAATTTAATGTGTCATCCTTACAACTTTTTTCCCATACTTTAACTCTTAGTTTGATCCATATATATTTTACCTCTATATTATTCTTTTGTATTACATTTTATCTCTTTGTATTTATCGGGAAAAAAAGACATATAACTCAATCAAAACAAGAGCTTTTGTATGTATTATGAGTTTAATCTGGTCTTGAGTGCAATAGTTCACAAGGGGCTTTGAGTATAAAAATTCACAAGAACTTTTTTGTATGCTTGTTGTGAATTTATCATGGTTCTGAGTATAATAATTTATAATAGCTATTTAGATTAATGGTATAGAGGTGTTCATATCTTCTATTTTATAGCTCGGTAGATATAATTTTATTATGTTTTTTTTTATTTTGTAGGTTTTAGTTGATTTTTACCTTTTTATACTTTTTGTTGTTATTGTTAAAGTCACTAATTTTTAGAAGAATTAAAAAAGTAATTGATGAAAATTTATAAAAAAAAACTATAGTGATAATGAAAAAATGTCCGATACCTAGTTTTTCATACTTTAAACGGAAAAAAGAAGAAGAAGAAATAATTTTATATTTTCTTTTTCAAAAAATTAAAAATAATGTTTAAATTGATAATATTTTGGACTAAATTGATAGATTGTATAAGTTTTAGGGACTAGAATTATTATTTGACCAAAAAACATCACTACTTTCGTTTATTTTTAATAATCAAGGTACCGAAATAAAAATAATATGTAAATATAGGTACTATTTTAATAAAAAAAATTAACTTGGGTACCAAAATAAAAATACAAAAACAAATGAGGTACTAAATATATAATTTATCTTTATTAAAAAAATAAAAATTTAATATATAAAAATTAATTTAATTAATTTTTTAAAATAATTATTAATTATATATTAAATCCTTAAATTTTTTTATTTTTATTAATCAATTTAATAATGTTCAGCAATATTCAACATTAATAGTGTTGAGCAATGTTCGTCGCACGTTATAAAATTTTTCTAAGTTTAAATTCTAACCACAATATTTAAATTATAACCGCTGATGCATACTATAATTACTCGTAAATTTATTGAAATAAACGATAAAATCTCATTTTTCATAAAAAGTCAAATTTTCTTTTAAAAATAAATCCACAATAAACATAATAATATTACCGTAACGAAACTGACGTAGAAAATTAAATCTTAATTAGTTTTGATCCAAGATTATTACAAACTAGTCTTGAAACAAAATCCCCCATCACACCCTATAGCTCAAATGGATCATCATCATCATTTTCCTCCATTTGAGCAGCTGCATTTTCTTCTTCCTCATCATTAATCACCAGATATGGGTTCTTCTCCGTTGGCTGAAAATTATAGAAAATAAATACATAGAAAACCAAGCTGGCACCTTCCTCCAACACCGTGATCAACCACGAGAACCTGTAGCTCAAGAAAGCTCCAATGGCGGACACCACAATTCTAGTGAAATACAAGTAGACTATTACCACTATGTAAAATTGCTTGAAAAGGGTGAGCTTCTCGAGGTTTTTAGCCGCTTTTCCGTCCCGTTTCGATGCTTCCTTCAGGCTCCGGATCGACCAGATGATCGGGAAGAACACGACACAACAACACGCAATGTCGATCAATAGGAACAGTTGGTTCCATGTCATCCAATCCCTCGTCGCAGGGCCGGTCTCGTTTATCACGACATAGACGATGTTCTCGAGGACTTGTAACGGGATCACGGTCTTCAGGACATGTTTCTCTCGTTCCTGGAGGTAGGGTTTTAGTATCGACCAGCCCGTACCGATTAATATAATCACGGTGAATAACATGATGCCTTTGAAGAATCCGAACACGTAAAAGGCGACATCCCAACCGTGGGGCGTGCCGGTGTTTCGGACATAAGTTGTGTCCTCGGAGGCACATATCATTTTTAGGCACTTGGTAAGAAGCAATGCACCCATTATTATATGTATCTTTTCAACCCTAGGCATTTGATTCTTACATGCAATGACCCATACAATGAAAAACGCTGCATAAATTAAAAACAAGAAGAAATAAAGCTTCGGCAACGGCGTTTTCCCGACCGACAAGAAATCTTTCTCGCCGTCTCTAAGGTTGTACATTTCCGTATGAACGTGCATCGACACTTTGATCTCCGATTGACAGTTCCCAAACACCAAATTGTATTCGTCCGGTTCATTGATTTCGAACGAACCGGTGTATGTCGATTCCGGTTTAAGGTCATCCAACTTGAATATAAGGTTCGCATACCGACTCGTTAAAGCGCAAAAGGTCCTATCGTGCATCGATTTGTTCCAAATACTTTGGAACGAAGGGACGTCCGCGATGAAGAACCCCATCAAAGAAGGGTTGAATTTCATGTTTCCGTGCCTCGGCGTCAACGAAATGTTGGACGCCGAGACCGATACGTGGCCGTGTTTGCTGAATCCAAAGCTCTCGAATAAGATCATCGTTCGATAATCATCAAGAACCCAAGTGTTCTTGATCTCGGACAAGGACGATGGGATGATTGTGAGGAAAAACAACATTGTAAAACATGTTTTACAGAGATTGAAATGGTACATCATGTGTGAAATGGTGAACAAATTTGGTCCTCTTGGGTGAAAATTTTGATTGAAAAACAATGTTAACGACTTGTATGGTACAAGTCGATGATTATTGTAATAAAAGTCATAGAGGAACGATTTATGTGGCTAAGATATGGGAGATCGTAAGGGAAGAAACAAAGACATGTCCATTCCATGGAAACTAATTCGAATATATGATATTGTTATGTCACGTTAGCATTAAAGATAAAGAAAACAAATATTTAAGAGTTAAGATTAAATTATAATTTTTTAAATTAAAATACGATTTTATCATGTTATTTTGTTCCATACTGTAGTGAAAGTTTTAAGTTGTTATGTGCTTGTTTCGGGTGTTAAAACATGTGGTGTGAAAGATATTATTACGGTCATTACGGATCGTTACTTTTTGTAATAATTGAGACTAATTTCTTTACATCAGTGTCCAATCTAATGATATGGTTATTGATAATACAAGGTAAGGCCGCCTCGATTCTTGTTTTTCAGTTGAAGTACTCACTTTGTCCTCCAATAATTCCTTTGTTCAAGAACTCGATGATATTCTTCCTCGATTTTTTATATTTATATATTTTATTATATCGCGATTACGACCGTTTTACATTTTTTTAAATTTTGATATCTTCGTATTTTATATTTAAAATATTTTTAAAACATTGTTATTTTCTTCATGTTATATATCATGTTTAAACATTTCTTTTCATATAATTAACATGAACACTAATATAAATAAATCAAAAATCTATATAACATGAATATTAAGCATTAAAACATAAAACAATCATCTTTAATTAATACAAAATATGTCCAAATTCATACACTTGGATAAAGAAAAACAAATGCTTTTTGCTTTGGTTATTGTCTCTCCCCTTCTGTTCTTTGCTTAAGCTTTTTGTAAGAAATGATTAAAGAAAAAAGACAACTTAGATTGCTTCAATTTCTTTGATATCTTTTCCCTTTATCACTTGCCTCAACAATGGGGTAAGAATCGAAACTTTTTTATCCCAAGGAAACCCCTTAAACTTTTTGGTCAAAATCTTCTATTAGTCCTTATACTATGCTTAAGTTAAAAATTTAGTTTTTATAGTCAAATTTGATATTTTAAGTCATTATAATTTAATCATATTATCCGTGTCATGTTTGGGTCGGGATTGAAAATTCAAAATTTGATTAAATTAACATGCATTAACTTAATCCATAGTTAATTCATAATGCAAGGACTAATGACTAAATTTACCCAAACTTTCTTCTCTCGCATTTTATTCTTTGAACAAGATGCAAGGAATGGATAAAGGGAGAAAAGCTAGATTCTGCAATTAACCCAAAGCAATTGGTTTAGAATCCAAGTTTCCTTGCATGCTACTTCAACGAAATGTTATATAACATGGGAAATCAGTGTTGCAAAATCCATAAAAATTAAACATTTCAAAGAAATTTGTAAGAAAAAAGCAAAAAAAAAAAGACAGGTTGAGTGTCATGGCTTGGTCTGCTGTTTCATCTGCAGTGAACACAATTGGCAAACTACTAGCTGAAGAAGCAGTGTACCTATGGGGCGTGGAGGAGCAGGTTGATCGTCTGCAAGCTGAGCTGAAATGGATGCAAAACTCCTTGATTGAGGCAGATGCTAAACAGTTCAAGGACCGGAGGATACGCCTTTGGGTGTCTGAAATCAGAGAGCTCGCTTATGATGCCGAGGATGTCATCGAGGACTTTGCTCTTAGGATCGGCTCCAGGAGGAATGGCGACCTTTCGAGTTGTATCAAAAGATCCGCCTGCATCTTCAAAGACGGAAGGATGCTCCACGAAACGAGATCAAAGGGAGATAGGATCTTTACAAGAATCACCGACATGGTCCGACGACTGCAGGTACGGGTGTGAATGAATCAAACTTAAACGGACAAGGTTTTGTTCATGTTTTTTTTTCATGTTCTGTTCAAGTTCTTTTAAGTTTTTCATTTCTTTAGTGTTCGTGACATGTTTGCTAAAATGGTAAAATTATACAACTAATCCTTAAACACTTTAGATTTCATAGTTTAAACTCAAAATTTAGATTTTGTTCAATTTAGCCCATACATTAACAGAAAAGAAAATGGGAACAAGGTAAACCAACTTATAAATGAATTTGTTCGTGAACATAAACGAACTAAATACTTTTTTTTAGGATGGAGTCATTAAATTTTCAAATATATTATAGAAATCAATGAAAAATAAAGCAAAGGGTGGGGGTGCACCCACATACATAGTAAATTTGTCCATGTCTTCGTTAATGTCCTTTTGGTTATTAAATAAACATAAAATTTTTATTTATATTCATATATTTAACTTAATAAAATAATATTATCTGAACTATTCATCGAAAGCTCGATTCATTTACACTTCTATTCGCAGGCATATGGCATAAAGGAATTACGGGAGGAAGAAGTAGCGAGTAGTTCATCTGAAAGACGGGAATCGAGGCTGCCTTATCCTCATATTATCGATGATAATATCGTTGGATTGTACACCAATGTAAGGGAATTGCTGTCGGTTATTGTGGACGAGAAAGGTGAATCGAGGGTTGTTTCAATATGTGGAATGGGTGGCATGGGAAAGACCACTCTTGCCAAGAAAATATATCAACACAGCCAAGTTAAAAATCATTTTGATCACTTGGTTTGGGTGTATATATCTGAGCAATGCCAGAAAAGAAAAGTGTGGTTAGAGATTTTGTCGAGCCTAAAAATCTCCCTTCAAGTTGACTGGACAACGAGGGATGAAGACATAGCAGAGAAGTACAATTTTCTCAAGGAACAGAAATGTTTAGTCATACTTGATGATATCTGGAACAATGAAGCCTGGGATAGCATAAAAGCTGTATTTCCAGACAAGGAGACAAAGACAAAGATTCTGCTCACCTCAAGGAACATACAGGTAGTTTCACATGCAGATAGCAGGGGTTACTTGTACCAGTTGCAGCAGGACCAGAGTTGGGAGCTGTTTCAAAAGATTGCATTATCTCAAGCTTCTTTAGGTAATTTGTTTATTCACATGTTTTTTCTTTGAGTAAACACTATCGTCGATAATTAAAATATACGATAAAAACAATAATTATGTTAAAGGAAAAGTTGATGTTATTCATTTAGATAAATTAAATTCTTACAAAATTTTATGATTTTTAAACGTTTTTAATTTTATAAGTCCAAAATAAATTAATTTTGAGTTATAATTGTTGAGCCCTTTGATTCATTCCAGGCCATATAGTTGAAGGAAGAGTGGAAGAGTTCGGCAAAATGATGGTTGAACATTGTGCAGGGTTGCCATTAGCCATTGTTGTGCTGGGAGGAATCTTAGCCACTACAGATTCAGTAAACGAATGGCAGATTGTGTCTGAAAATGTGAAATCCTACTTGAAGAGAGGCAAAGGCCATGGAGTGGAACAAGTGCTGGCTTTAAGCTATGATGATTTGCCACACTACTTGAGGCCATGCTTTTTATACTTTGCAAATTTCCCTGAAGATTTTGAGATACAAGTGGATAAATTGATTCAACTCTGGGTTGCTGAAGGTATCGTTTTATCGGATTCGGAGGAAGATGATGGGAGCATGACAGAGGATTTGGCAGAGCGTTACTTAATCGAGCTCGTCGGAAGGTGCATGGTCCAAGTACGGGAAAGAGACATCGCAAACTTGAAGATCAAAACAGTTCAAATGCATGATCTGATGAGAAATCTTTTCCCTGTCCAAATCTCCAAGTACGAGAAAGAGACACCGCACCCCATATTTTGTGGATACAATGCATTAAAAGTCCAAATCTCCGGTCGATTTTGTTCTTCGTACCTTGCTTACATACACTTGGAAAGATGCAAGCTTGAGGAAGATCCAATGCCAAAATTGGAAGAGCTGCCTAGCTTGAGGGTTTTGGAATTGCACCAGACATCATTCACCAGAAAGAGAATGGTTTGTTCTGCACAAGGTTTTACTAAACTCGAGTCTCTAGGCCTTAAAATCTCCGACATTTGAGAACCCCACAAGACAAGACATACAAGCTTGAGGAAGATCTAATACTGAGACTGGAGAAGCTTCCTAGCTTAAGGGTTCTTGAATTGCATGCTCTTCGTTTCAAAGGAAAGGAAATGTGTTGCTCTACACAAGGTTTTCCTAAACTCGAGTCTCTAACACAATTTGGAGTGGAAGGTGGATGACGGAGCTATGACTTGTCTTCGGCGACCGGAGATCGAAAGGTGACAAGAGCTGAAGATGGTTCCAGATGAACTAAGGTGCATAGGTATGCTTGTTTTGCATGCATCATGCCATCATCTTCATCTTCATTTATGTATATTTGCATGTATCATTGTGGCAAATCGCCTCGATGCTATTACTCGTGGTGCACCGATTGAATCCATCTTTTTTAATTCTCTATCTACATCTTTAGTGTCTCTTATACAAGATGAGGCAATGTCGACATTAAAATACAAATCTTCTTGTGTAGGTGGACAAAATACGATTCCATCTAGTTAATTGTCTTTGAGTGTGTTCGTATGGCTTGAGTCTTTTGTGTTTTTGGCTGTTTGTTTTTGTTCCTTGTCTTAGTTGTGACGAGATTTGTAATATTACCGTAATGATTATTTTTATCTAGTTTTTCATGTATGTATTGTTCTCGTGGATACTCTTTTTCTGTAACTAGGATTAGAGAGGTTTTAATGAAGCTCATGATACTATTTTCATTTTTTTTCTAACCTAAATTAAAGAAAAACAGTACAACACACCCAAATTACGGATACGAAATAACTCGATACAAGCAAAATATCATACAGGATCACAACCTCAATAATTTAACTTGGTTACAAGGATAACTAATATGCTTAACTACTCGATGGTATCGCTTAAACAAATATCGAGTTTGAGGCTTTGTGTATACAAAAACTTACGTTTGGTGATTTATCTATTAAAATTAGATATTTAACACAGACTAATCTAGATTAATCAAGATAAAATCTAAAAATCGATAAGACAACGGAAAAACTCTTTTTAAATAAAGTTTATGACAAAGCCCAAAAACGTTGGGTTTGATGTGTGGATCAAGTTGAGTTGATAAACTGATGGTCCAAAAATTTAAAAATGAAAGAAAAACCTTGATATTTTTATTATATATAAAAAAAAATTAAAATTTTAAATGTCAAAATTACTAATTAAAAGTGAAAAGCCGTCCAATCCACAATTTAAACGAATTTCCCCCACAAGTACATTTTTTTATCCTAATATTTTTATTTAAAGCCTTCCAAATATAGAAGAAGTGTCCAAACTTGCAATAATATTTTTAATTAGAACTGATCCAATTTAAATAACTGTGATTATATTAAAATAATTGATTCTTGGGTAGTTCTAATTAAAAATAAGCGTTGAATTGAATTGAGTTAAGGCAAAATTTTTAGTTACTCGAGTTAAATAGTCATATTTTTTAGTTTAAACTTTATTAGAATAATTAAGTTTAATTTATGAAATTTAAGTCGAATTATTTATTTTTTATTCAAATTTAATTATAAATATTTATAATGTTATACTATTAATTAGTTCTAAATTAAATGATTTTTTATAACTATATATACAATACATATATATTTCTTAATATTTTACATATGTAATATATATAAGACAAAATTAAAGGACTCAACTCGAACTTGAAAACTGATCTACTAATTACTAAAAAAATGAATTATTCAAATTATAACTCAAATTTCATGTAAATATTTTCGAATCAAGATGAATTTATAAAATTTCAAATCGAGTCAAACAATTTAATTTTTTTTCGAGCTGAAATTTCCCTTCCCTTTTAGTTCTAATCATATTTGGACCTTATATGAAGCACATGCATCAACTTTTTAGATAACTTTATATATATATATATATACACGATAATTATTTGATATATCAATGGCATGGATAAATCCAGAATTTGAATTGAGGGGGCAAAACATAACTATTTAGAAGAGGGGAAAAATTCATAAAAAAAATAATTTTTAAAAGAATTTAAATAGAAAAACAAAAATTTTAAAAATTCTTCGGGAGTGAGGGACAATTGTCCCTCTCCACCCCCACAGCTCCGTCCCTGATCAATAGCGAATATTTTTCAAAAATAATTTTAATCTATCTTATTTGTTTATTTAAATAAATTAAGAACATATAATAGATAATTTTAATCTAACATCACGTATCAAATATATATATTTATATACCGCTAAAATTACTCTGTTTTTAAAATCATAATTGAACATCAACCCTTGTGACCAAACATAAACTGAACTGAAACAACATGCTATGCCTAGTGTGAGTGCATTGCTAAGGAACCTACGACCCAGCAAGAAAAGACTCCTACTAATCCTCCACAGACAATACGGGTTGGAGGGACAAATGAAAAGCCACAAACCATGTTGTCTGAACACTCTTTTTAGGCACACATCAAGGCCTGTTGCAACTGTGCCAGTTGAATCAAACATCTGCCACATGGGAATATGAAATGCCGTAGCTGAAACCTAGACAACAAGGCCTATGCCTATAGATATTATATGAAGAAAATGAACAAATTGAGGAGGATTATCTTCATTGATTAGGGCTCTTCAAAAACTAGATTGACACCAATAATTGGTCTACGATCAGGGACGAAGCCACATGAGGTGGGGTGGGTAATCTTTTCCATCCTAAAGATTTTTTTTATATTTTTATTTAATTTTTTATAAATTTATCTTCTATTTTTAAATATTTATGTTTTTTCCCACAACCATAAATCTTAACTCCGTCCCCCTCTGTAATGGCATGTTTTGCTCACATTCATGCATCTTGGACATCCAAAGTGAACACACAACAATAAAAAATGGCATACAACGAAAAATATTGCACCAATAATTATTGGTTCTAGCATGTTTAGGGGGGTATATCAATCATATTTTAATAAATTATTAGATCCCTGAGTTGTTCGATAAATTAAAAAATCAAGTACTACGAATATGTGTATTTGATCGGTTGATTAAATTATTTATCTTTGTTTCTTCACGTTTTCTCAAGTCATGAGTTTTAGACCCACTAGAAATATATTTTTTGAATCAGCTAACAGTGATTATAGTAGTATCTATTTTAGAGTATACTCTCAATTATTAGACATTAATCGTTCAATCACTATGCTGACGTTATTGGTGCTTAAATCTGTGACCTCTTAGAATAATAATCGTTCCTTTAACCACTGAAGTTAAATGACTCATGCAGTATTAAATATTTTTATTATGAAAAAGTATTGGATGTATTTATGTTGCTTGATATATAGTAAGTTGTATTTTTAAAGAAAAAGTTATTTTATAATTTTTTGAACATGGGTAATTAAGTTTTATTAAAAACGATATAAGGTTAAGTAAATAAAATATATTATAAATTTAGAAAAAATACACATAGACATCCTCAAACTTATTATATGAATTTGTATTATTTGTGTTATCTATATATATTATATAAATAAATTGTTCGAACTTGAATCATCTAAAAATAGTATATATTTTTAAAAACTACTCAATGTGTTGTAAAACCATAATCAAATCTCGATCATTGAATCATTTCATTAGTGGTCCAATTCCAATTACTTAGGGTTGACAAAGAAAGACGAACCAAGTAGTTTGAAGAGACAAAACTTGTTAAAAACATTTAGTGGTCCTGTCTTCCTCACAAAAATAGAGATCAGATTCTAGTTTTAACATTTTCAAGTCAAATTGTTTATTTCTGTTTTGTAAATATAAATATAATAAGTAATAAATAAATTGAATGTCTTTTTTATATCTTTATTTATTTTTTAATATTAAAAATTTAGGTTTAAAATTTAAAATTATTATTTTTAATCAGCTATAGTAGTTACAGTAGTATTTGTTTTAGAGTATACTCTCAATCATTTGACATTGATCGCTCAATCACTGTATTGTATTACTGGTGTTGTATTATTGTGCTGCATTAAGGGTTAAGATTAAGGTTTATAGTATTGAGTGTAGGATATATATTTTAGGATTTGAGATTTATAGTTTATGATAGGGATAACCATCTAACCCAATGGCGGATCCACTTGAAGCATAGGGCTCACCCTGAACTTTTTAAAACTCATATATTTGCCTTTAATTTTTTTAAAATTTTATGAATTAGTCCTTAATTTTTTTAAAAATTTATGAGTTATTCCCGCCCTTAAAATTTTAAAATTTCATGTGTCCACCCTGAAATATTTTTATGGATCCACCACTGACCCAAACACACAAGGTTCTGACCTGACCATATAGAGTTAAATTTTTTTTTATAAAAAATCGAGTTTGGTTTAAGTTTTTAAGATATGATCAGGTTGGATTTGGTTTTAAGATAAAACACATTTGACCTAGCTCGACCTAAAATTATAATTTAATTTTATTTTATATATTTAAATATAATTATTAAAATATCTCTACTTTATGAATTTTTATTCTAAATAATAATTTAATTCTATAAAAATAAAATAATTATTATAGCATTCTTTTCTATTTGTCTCTTTTCAATTAACTCTCAAGTGATAATATTATAAATTAATGAACGTTCCTTATCATTTTTTACAATGCTCAAATTAATCGAACTATTTAAACTCTTTGATCATAAAATAATACATATTTAAATGTATTTAAACTTATATCCTTCTAAAATTTACGATATTAATTATATCATTCGAAATAAGATTCGATCCGATTTTTTTTTCCAGCTTTATAGACCATTGAAAATATTGTATTATAAATTTAAAAATGAGTCAGTCAGTCTGTCCCAGCCTACTGAAGATTCCTTTGCACAGTGACTTTATTAGGCATTTTTCCATTTGTAGTAAAAGTCCAAAACCCTACAAAACCCATTCTAAAACACACACTAAGTTGGGAAAAATACCAAACACCCATGACATGAGCACTCTCATGCAACACTTCATATTTTATTATTAATTTATATATGTATATTGTGTTTTATATTTTTTATCAGGAATTATTGATTTTTTTTTAATATTCTAATTTAAAATAATTTTTAGGGGACACCAACTAACATTTGGTTTTGCTTTGGGGGTACATGTGTTTTGATTTTATACTTTAATTTGGTTATTAAAACTTATATAGCACTTGTATGAGTGTGAATTAGGGGAGATAATTAGCTTTACATGCTCGTAAGTTATTTGAGTTCGGTTCAATTTAAGTGAATTCGATTCGAACTCGTATTCGACTTAAGATCTTAACGAGTCAAACCGAGTTAATCCAAGCTAGTTTAGTTACAATTTATAGTTATGATTTAGGATTTAGGATTAGAATTTAATCTTGATCTTATTACCCTAAATTTAACATGCTTATGGAAACTCTTTTCTGCTTGGTATATTTAATGAGTAGAAATTCTCTACCTCTTTCCCATGCCTTCATCTATGTCTCCTATTAAAAATTCTAAAAAATTAAATTTTCAACCCTAACCCTTATTTTCTATATCCTAAACCCTAAACCTTACACCCTACCCCTAATTTCCTAAACCCTAACCATAACCCCTAACCTAAAACCCTAACCCTAAACCTCTAATTTAAAGCGGAGACACAAATGGAGGTATGGGAAAGAGGTAGACGATTTGCACCCATATTTAATAATATATAAATAATTATTCTCCATGTATATAAGGTTAAAATCCACTTAAATTTTTTTAAGTTTTACACGTTTTTGGATCGTTGGATGAGAGAAATGAATGACAAAGATTAACTCTTTACTTTTTCCCAAGTGATAATCTTCACATATTATATTGTTAATCTCAGTCACCCGTTTCACTATCTAACGATTCAAAAAATATATAATTTTTTTAAATTTTATATTATGTAACCTGATCTTATTCTATATATTACACATAAATGTCAT
Organism: Abelmoschus esculentus; assembly: GCA_035048815.1. Lineage (NCBI taxonomy): Eukaryota > Viridiplantae > Streptophyta > Magnoliopsida > Malvales > Malvaceae > Abelmoschus > Abelmoschus esculentus. Next base: position 25,226,769 of record JAUCBN010000004.1, read on the forward strand.
TTTGTTGAATAGTTTCATTGCAATATGACTTTTCTTCACATGTCCAAGGTCTATGATCTATTTATTAGAGTGAGTTGTAGAGTGGAATATTTATGAACTAAATGACTTCATAAAGCTAAAAATACTTTACCAGAAATATAGAGAAACGAACGTACAATTTCCCATTCTATGGAAACATTTGCATCAAATAGTTGACACACAAGACAAGGGCATAGAAAGCAAGGCAACTCAACTATTGAAAAAGAATCTCACAAATAGAGTATTTTTAATTAATTATAAGAATAGAAACCCAAATACGAACCTTATTAAAAACTTTTATAATCTTAAATATATATTTTTTTATCAGCAAGATATATGATTTTATTAAGAAGAAGAGAATCATACATCGTCACACTTACTTCGGCCTCATTAAAACCTTCCCTAAGCCTATGTGGGAGGAAAAGAGTACCGGAACAAGTGACACAGAAGGAAAACACCAACTAAATTCAATGAAACACTCATATCCACGAGACCTTAAACATTTTTTGACTTATAATCGATGAGTGATCGAAAGGAGTGACATTAAACATTTTTTTTCTTCATGTTTGAACCAAATATGTATCTTGAAGTCATCATTGTAATATGATACAATGCCACGAGGTCTTTATATTTTTTTTCTAAAGTTTTTTTAACCATTTAAATTACTTATAATCATGTTAATATGTAGTTTTTACCTTGGCTTAGTGGGGAAGAAAAGCAGGGACGAAATTATATGGGTGGAGAGGGGCAATCGCCCTCTTCTCGAAATTTTTTTATATTTTTGTTTTTTATTTAAATCTTTTAAAAATTGTTTTTTTTTTTAATTTTATTCTTTTACTTCTAAATATTTATATTTTACTTTCTTTCAATTTTTAATTCTAATTTCGTCCCTCAAGACAAATTAATAAATTATTATTATTATTAAAAATGGCAAAGACTTTGTCTCTTCCTTTGCAGAGACCCAGGTTTCCATGCATTCCTTCACATGCAGTTTGCCATATAGCCGAAACCCTGGTTTTCCTCTTGCAACCCTTTCACATCAACTTTTTCTTACAACATTCTTTTACCATTTTGACCTCTCGGTTCAAGGTTTTCACCATTTCTTTCTATGATATAAGTGTATATAGTTTCATTTCATGGTTCATGATCGGAATTTATAATGATCTCTCGTAATATTATTATTTAAAGTTCAAATATGTATTTTTTATTAAAAATATAATATATGAGTAAGGCTCTGTTTGTGAGTGCTTATAGAAGTGTTTTTTTGGTGAAAATCTCGTTTTAAACGCACAAGTAACCAAAAATACTTTAAAATAATAAAAACTTTTTCACCGTAAATTATTTATTTACCTTTAATTTTAGCTTTTGAAACCTTGGTTTGCAAAAGCTTTACCCCAAACCAAGCTTTTTAAACACAACCCCAAACTAAGCCTAAGTGTATTTAGTCAGTTGATCAAATTATTTTTTTTGTTCTTTTATTTTTCTTTTTTTTTCCCTAAAATTTTCTTTCCTCTTTCTCAGGTAAGATTAGTATTAGAATCAAGATTTGTCAAAATAGGATAAGATCATATATTTATAGAAAAAAATACCTCTAAAATACCTCTAAAGGTTGATTGAAAAATTATTTTATTCTTTATTTTTTAAAAATAACTTAGCCCTCAATGTTTCATTTTGGATCAAAATAACCCATTTGCGGACAAAAACTGTTAATCAATTGATGTTAAATGGTTTGAAATGACATGATAAATGTATATGATAGTACATACTGTAATAATTGCGTCATATAGACCAATATATTGACTTTACAGAATGACATGAGTCAAAAAATATATTTTTAAAAAAATATATATAAAATATATAAATAATTCTCTTAACGTATCATTCTGTAATATCATTTTAAGTTATTTATTATTAGATGACTAATAATTGTTTATTGGACTAATGGGTGACATAATTACTATTCAAAAAAGGGAGAAAGTGTAACAATGTCATTCCCTTTGTCTGAAAGTTAATCATGTCTCAATGTTGATTTAGAATAATATTATGGACTAAAGTCTAAATACAACAAAAAGTAGGGTTTTCACCTTTGGTCAAGCATGAAAAAGCATATGATAAAGTCTGGATAATTGGATACAAAACCCTTAAACCAAGGAAGGCTAGATAGCTAGAATGGAATTGCTATTTCAGGGGAAATAATAGTAAGATCGTTTAGATAATATCTTTCTTAGGCATATCGAAACATACCGACTTAAAACGAGGACGTTGCAGGCTTGAGTTTACTCAAATTCGTAACTTTTAAGAGTTTATAATATCGTTGATGATAACTGAATGAATCAAAATAAACCCGAACTAAAGATCGAATATTTTGATAAATCTTTGAGAGGCAAAGAAGTAATTTCAACTCTAGGAGGTGCAACCAAGAAAAGGGTGTTTTGGTAACTTTAGCAAAGTGACATTCCATCAGTGTCTTATATATATAAATTTCACCCTCTCTCATGTATTGTAGACTGTATATTCATGTGCTTTGGTTTTTTTTTGTCCTATAGTTTTAAACCTAGGTATCTTCATCAATGGAAGATCAAGCTCCGGACCGTAATAGTCCGAGTCATGGTTCGGAAAGAAGTGAACCGGTCCGGTCGAGGTGGACACCGAAGCCGGAACAAATCCTCATACTTGAGTCCATCTTCAATAGTGGCATGGTGAACCCTCCCAAGGAGGAGACTGTGAGAATAAGAAAGCTACTTGAGAAATTCGGTGCTGTTGGGGATGCTAATGTCTTCTACTGGTTTCAAAACCGACGTTCGAGGTCTCGACGCCGCCAACGACAGCTGCAAGCCGCCGGAACTAGCCTCTCTGGAGAACAGAGAAGCAATCAATCACAACTGTTTGGTGTCGGCAGCAGTGGCGGTGGTGCAATTCAGTATGAACATAGTGCAGTCTCAAATTTTGCTTCTTTCCCACCTTCTTTCCTGGTTGGTTCATCTTCTTCCTATGGTGTTATGAGTGATGATGGCATGGAAAATCTTCTCTCAATGTCACCTCAAATGGGGTTTCAAGAACAAAGCTCGAGCAACATTACGTCAGTGTTGTGCCCCTCGGAAACTTCCAATTTGCAATATCAATCTGGTAATTGCATGGCCATTTATAAACCTTTTTTACCTTGAAAGTTTTATGCCCGAATTAGAATAATCTATGGATTTTGAAAAGTATCTGCAACAGTAACTTTCTTGTGATGTAACAATGGTGTTTAGTGGTTTGAAAATAGAGTTTCACTTGCACTACACCCCAAAAATATGCTGCATGTTGTCATAAATATCATTATTAATATATGGAAGAAACTCTTTTGAGTTTGTAAGGAGGGGAAACTAATGATTGAAGTAAACCCTAAAGTTTACTGTTCTTACCAGTTATTCTTAAAGATTCTCTTCACTTTCCATTGTAAATGTACTGGGATTTGTTTCAGGGTTCATCACAGTGTTCATCAATGGAGTTCCAACTGAGGTTCCAAGGGGTCCACTGGATGTTAAGGCCATGTTTGGACAAGATGCAGTGTTGGTCCACTCCTCTGGTGTGCCTATCCCCATGAATGAGTTTGGGTTTATTCTTGAGAGCTTGGTTCCTGGTGAAAGCTATTTCCTTGTAAGTTGTTCATTTTATAGACACAATTAAACTTATATATATTCGGGGATGGACCGAGAGGTACGCTAGAAGCGGTCGCACCTTGATGATCTAACTTCGCACCCCTGTACTTAGCAATTCCATCACATTTTCTCAATTCTATAATAGTAACTATGTTTTATTACAGGTTTCAAGAACAGCTTGAAATGGAATGGAAGCTGCAAGCTAGTGGGGGGATGCTATAGTGTTTTATGGTGATAATAAGGCTTGATATGCAAAAAGAGTTATAATAAGACTCTTAATGTCCCTATGTATTTTTTTAATCTCCTTATAATTATTTGTTTTTTGGGGTCATTTTTCTTGTTTTATAGGAACTTATTCAACCTGAATATTACATAAATCTGTAGAAACCCTTTTCTAAACCAAGAGAGATTAGTGAAAAGCATGGGAATATATCATAATTAAGCTTAAATGCATGAAGAATGATGCTATTACATATGTCTCAATGTATGTATGTATGTATGTATGTATGTGTGTATGTATGTATGTATGGTGGAAATGTAAAGACGAAATCACAAGTATAGTGGAAAGGGCCTCGGCCTCGGCCTCCTTCAGGTTTATGTTTCTAGTACTTTTTAGGTCCCTCTAAAATTTGAAACTAAGCAAATTAAACTCCATATCCTACAATTTCTTATGTTTGTCATCCTTATAGTCCACTATTTAGTGGTTTTACCTCTTATTATAAAACATTTACATTATTTTTAATAGAAATTGGACGTCGTTAAAATATTTACATTGTTGAGTGAGAAAAAGTTTGGAATCCTATATATTTTAAAAGGATTTATATCCGATACATACGTGATAATCGTTTGATTCTTTATTATGCCTATTTTGGTACCCTACTTAAAATAGTGATTTAGGGTTTGTGATTTAATGTTAGGTTCAAGGAATTATGGGTATCGTGTATTTTTTAGGGTTTAGGGTTTAAGATGTGAAAAATCGTGTTAGGATTTAAAAATAAATTTTTAAGTATTTTTTAAGGTGATGCATAGAAGGAGATAGTGTTAGGGAGCAATGGATTTTTATTCTCAATACACTAACTACGAAAAGTAAAAGTTTTCGTAAGTTGCTTAGTTTAAGGGTTCAGTTTAGAGGTTTAGGTTTATAATTTATGAATATTAGCCGGATTTTAGGGTTTAGGTGTGAACCTAAACACCTTAAATTTCAACCCTAAACCTAAACCTACACCTTAGACTGAATCTTTAAACCATAAAATTAAAGTATCGTGTATAGACTAATTATTTTTTCTAAATCTATGTTAATTTGAAATTTGACAAGTTAAACTTTATTTTTGTTTGAATTCATCCTTGCTAAATTTATAACTAAATAAATTATACCCTAACACCAAATTGCTTGGTTGCCATTAATAAAATAAGAAAATCCAGCTGCAACATTCCAGGAAAGAACAAAAACAGACCGGTTCCAGTTGTTTTCATAAAATTTTCCAGGAAAGTACAATTACATACACTTTGGAGTTGATGAAAAAGAAATATAATTGCATGGGCAGAGCAGTACGTGGATTCCCCCATCAAAGTGAAGTGATCTCAAAACCCCAAAGCAACTTGTTCTTCAACACCGACAAATATAACCAATCTGAAGCAGACGAATGTTTGATCCTTCTGTTTTACTAATTTCATATTTTCCCAGCTTAGTTTCTCGAGAAAATATGGCACGTTTACTGAGAAATGCTCCCATGTGAACATTCCCCAGTTAACAACAAATCTGATTGGCTGGCATGTGAAGTGTCAAGATTTTGCCTCTCGTGTTGAATCAGATTCTTGATTTTGTATTTTGCTGACAGGGAAACAATTAGTCAACTTAATCTGGGGAATCCAATGAAGTGTTTGCAAATGTTGACATGTTCTGTCCAAGAGTACGTGGATTCAACAGTGTTTCATCATTAATAGTGTTTTTTTCTGTGTTTTTCTAGACATCTTTTGTGGAAAATTAGACATGTTTTTAGCTGTAAGAGAATTAAAGCTTCAAATCTTTTTCAATATTTCGTTCTTTGTATGGTTATGATTCTATTTCCCAATTGATATAAGATAGGGTTAAGTCAAGGGATAGATACGGGTCAAATTTTTGACTCTAAACCTCGACTCAAAATTATTATTCTTTACTTGACATCTGATCGATCTTAAAATTTGAAATAAAAAATCAATCATCCTCCGACTAGAATCAATCTTAGATTTTCTTATTTTTTTCATCTGATTTTTTTTCATTAACCAAACAAAAAACACCAAATCAAAGCGTATTGAAAAACCAAATCAATCAAATTCAGGTTTGATATTTTCGATCATTTATCGATGTAAGTAAAATTGAATAGTAAAACAACCTATAATAAAATTATTTGGTTTGCTCACCTAGCCTACATTACCTCTTATGTGCCTCATTGAGTAAAGAGAAGAAAATTTTTATAATGATTAATGAGTTTCTACAACCTTAATCGGAAGTTTCAATGTTCTTTACACTTTTGAGTTTTATGTTTTTTTTTTATTTTATATGTAAGAATTTTTGGTTGACATAATTTTTAAATCTTTTGCGGTTGTTAGATACGTGTCAGTTTTTAATAAAACTCGATTATTCATCTTAAAAAATACTCTACAATACAAAATCTAAGATAAATTATATCATATGTCACTAAACTTCAGATTTAAAAACGATTATACTGTTAAATTAAAACCGATATTATTTTAACACTGAATTAAAAACCTCAAATTAGATATGTTTGTAAAAATTAAATTTTGTACCATGGAATATTTTATTAGTGTGGTTTTGCTTTTCAATGTCCACAACTATCCTTTTATTCTCCTATAAACTATGATAATAAAGTGGTGCACATGGCAAAACTCTTAGTGAGTAGTGAAATCTAAACTAAAGCATTGAGTTATATAATAAAATTTTATTTTGGGTTTGAGTTAAAAGTATTTATTGTCGATAACAGTAATTAATATTCTCGTCGTAGATATTCTTATTACAAATTTAACGACAAACCATAAAATATATTTTATTTCTTTAAGTAAAAATTCAAACTACAGAACTTTTGATTAAGAAATGAGGTAAACAACTATCAGATTACATCTCATGATTAAATGATATCATAAGTTTTAGTTAACTTAGACTTGAGTCGTCATCGACAACATGAATCGATTATCGATTGATAAAGTATGGAACCACAACCTTAACATTTCCCCCATAATGTATTGTTCGTTCACTCTCGAAGGGTGGTATTTCTATGTTTTTCCTCCGATTGAAGAGCTTGTGTGTGCTATCATAATCATAAATTGTGTGCCACCATGTTAAAAGTGAAACTTTATGATTCACAGTTTTTTATTAGGGTAACACTCCAATTCATATGCATAGCACGTTGTTTTTTATTAGGTTAACAACTTGTCAGAGACCTTGTTGTCTCTCTTTACTATCATGTAACATGCACCATGATTTTCAGGGGCGGTTCAAAGATTTTAGGGGTCCTGTGTAATTTATTAAAATATGACATTTTAGAAATAATTGTTCATAACCCTCATTAGTTCTGAAAATGTGGCCTTTAGAAGCAATTGTATTTTTTAGAGGTCCATGTACGGTCATTTCTATTGCGTCTATTTAGAACCTCACTGATTCTACAAAAGTAATAATAATAATAAGAATTAATAAGATTCTATAATCAATTACCACATTTAGGAAATAATTATAACGTTTTAACAATTATCTCATTTTTTTAAGAGTATTTTCAAAACTTTTATAATGAATTTCGAGATTAACATCATCTAACGAATGTAATTTATCAAAATTTTGGACCCTTTATTTTTCAGGGGCACTGTGCGGTCACTCCTATTGCACCTATCCAGAACCCCACCGATGATTTTATACTTAATTTTTAGGTCTCATTTCCCTTTCAAAAGGAAATAAGTTTGGAGAACACACCATAAAACCCTTTAAAGGAAATTATGATAACATTACAAAGGAAAGAACACCATCAACCTTATGAAAAATGTTAAAAAGTTGTTAATTATAAGATTGGATTTTATAATAGTTTGCATAGAAAAAGCAAAATCCCTCTTTGTTAAAGCCCATTGATGGATGAGAATTAATGAAGGCCCAAAAGCATTTAATTCAAGTGGAATTCTCTGGCTTAAAAACTAGCTCATTTAATGTGCATTCAACGTATAGAGATAAGATCAAGTTATACAACGTAAAATTCTTTAAATTTTATATATTTTTTAGATCGTTGAATAATTAAAATAGATGGTTTAGGTTGACTTCTTATTTTTTTCAAGTGATAAGCTTTACATAATCGACTATTAATCTGAGTTATCTGTTTCAAACATCCACTGATACGAAAAAAACATATAAAACTTAGAATGTTTTATATTATATAACTTGATCTTTTCTCATATATAGATCAAGTTTTACCTCATTTGGTGAAATCATTAACACGTTTAGAGATTTATTTTGTATTTATATTTATATCTAATAAAAAATAAAACATATCTATTTTAAATTATTTTTCGTACATATTATATTTTGTAATAAATAGAAAATAAGAGAAACAAAAAGATTCGTTTGATTTGTCTTGTCTAATAAAGGACACTAGCCTCCATTAATCATAAGCAAAGAATGGTTAAATCTTCACCCATTCTCATTAAACAAAAGTATACTAATTCCGGGAAATTAAGTATTCTTAATTTATCATAATATTTTCTTTTAATTTAAACATATAAGAACTTCCAATAATAAAAACATAAAAACATGGAACAATTCCCTAGCTACAAATCGATATAATTCACTATTATACTAACGATCAGTTAGTCTAGTAAGATAAAATATTAGATTCTTTAAATAAAATTAGAGGTTTAAATCATGATATTATAAGTAAAGTTTGAATTATTAGGGTCGTCTTCTTATTAAATCTCTGTAAAGTTTAATCTGAATTAATTAACTAATAAATCAAATAGCGATAATTAAAAAAAAATAGAATTCAGATTATGAGATTCGACTTTTTTATATAAATTTGCTATATGAAACATTCTTATAATGTGATGCTATATTTGTAGACCCCATTTGATGTAGCCATGAAACAGTGTTGATGATTCAATGTAGGTCAGCCTGATTGGTTAAAGGGAAAAGAAAAGAAAATTGATGGAATTAATTGCTACTTGGTGGTAGGAGTATGAGCGTGTGGAAAACATGGTCAAAGGAAATCAATCAAGTCAAAGACAAGCACTGGTATTAAATAGCATTCAAGTTTGGAAGGAAGGAACTTTGAAACCACCAATCTATCGAACACGGCCGGTTCGATCGTATAAACAACTTAATCAACTGATTAAATATCGTTTTTCTCAAAAACTATAGGTTATACATATGGAACTAAACTGTATATACAAAACTATAAGGAATTAAGGATGATGAGACCAACTGCAGAAACCCAACATTTTCACCCCATGGTCCCCATCTCTCTCTTTAACCTGGACTGTTTTAGTTTTAACCGAAATAATTAGTAGTTTTAAGAAAAGAACTCCATAGTTGGTCTTTTAAGCAGCTCCTACTCCAAGGAAATCAATGAAGGGTATGTAGTTGATCTTCAATTCTTCATTTCCAGTTTGGGAGTGGTTGGTCCTGTTTGTGCCCACTGACTCAGTTGCTGAACCTTCTGAGTTAGAATCTGATGAGTTAGCACATTGGTCCACACCCATATCAACTCCCATTGATCTTCCTTGTTGGTAACACACATATACCTTTTCACCTGATGAACCTGCAAACACCGTTTCCTCATGTTAAAAACTTGAAAAAGAAAGTGATCACTGATAAAAGGGAGATGGGGGAAAATTAAACATACCCATCTGGTGAAATGGAGTGACAAATTGGTGGGTTGGTTTGGCTGATGATGATGGAGTAAGTGCTAGATCAGTGCAAGTAGAGGCAGATGAAATGGTTGATTGGTCACTGCTGGCATTGTTCTGAACAGTCAAATCCAATCCCTTGGGGATGGTGGCCTGAGTTAAAGAAGAAGGTCTCCTCTTCCTATAAATGCTTGATTGCTCCCTATGTTTCCTAGCCATGATCACATGCCAATGGTTCTTGACTGCATTATCAGTTCTACCAGGGAACAGCCTAGCAATCATTGCCCATCTGTTGCCATACATCTTATGTGCAGCCAACAGCCTCTCTTCTTCTTCTTCACTAAATGCTCTCCTGTTGATCCTAGGATCTAGCTGGTTGAACCATCTCAACCTGCAACTTTTCCCTGCAAGAAAATCAAATGAACACACATTTAACTAAAAGATTCAACCAGACTAATGAATGATTACAAAGATAGGAACTTTTTATGTAGTAAACCTGATCTCCCTTCAAAATGTTCAGCTATCAAGTTCCAGTTTTGAGGACCATATTGTGCTACAAGCTCTTTAAGCTTAGCATCTTCTGCTGGCCTCCAATGACCCCTACAACAAAGCTTGGTGTATCCATTTTTGGTACCCCCAGAGCTTTTATTGTCACTTCCATTTTCAACATCTAAATTCAAAGAAAGTTCCCTGCTTTTTAATGTCTCAAAGCTCAAACATTTGTTGCTTTGTTCCATTAAAGATGTTGGAATCTGAAACCCCATTTGTGAGTTAATACCAGCAGGAGCCAAAAAGTTTCTCTCTTGTAGACTCATTGTTCTGAAAAACCAGTATAAGCCCAGAAAAGAAAAGAAAAGAAAAGAAAAGCAGATGATCAAAGGAACAAGAAGCTAAACTATCTCTTTCAAGTATCAACCATTAAAGGATGAGTGTGTTTGGGAAGAGAGAAAATGGAAAATGATGTGGGAAAGTTGTTGATAGAGTTGGTGTCTTTGTAATAAAAGCAAATGTGTGAAGAAATCAAAGGGGAAAACAGAGTCTTTAAAAGAAGAGAAGAAGGCACACGGTTCTTGTTTTGTTTTTTTCTGTAATTTTTTTAACATTAAATAAGAATATATCCGAAAATATAATAAAAATTTATATTTCGATAAATAAAATACTTAAATTCAGATATAAATCTAATAAATAAAACTAATAATATTAAATCATAAAAAGACCAAACATTTATTTATTTATTTAAGAAATGTGGAAAATAAATAAATAAATAATGTCTGGTGCTTTGCATGCAACTGGTGAACCGCTCGTGCGGGTGTTGGGAGTGTCTCCCTCTGTTTTTTGTCGGTTATGGTGCGAGTTTTTTTTCTTAAATTAAAATTAATTAAATATAAATAATAATTTGATTTAGTAAAACGAGATATTAATTTTTAAAAAAAATATTAAATATTTAGATTTTAAAATTATAGATAAAGTAAATTAAATAAAAATATCATCTATAATAGGCCTTTTCACAAGAACGAAACTAGAGTTTGTGTTTGAGGGGGGAAATATAAAATATGAAAAGTAGAGGAGGGGAAATATAAAATATTTAGATTTTTCAATAATACACAAATTAAATGTTAAAAAGTTATGGGGCAAGGAGGGGAAGAAGCCTTACATCCATGAAACAAGGTCGGTGATTTAATCTTTAACGTCGTAAATGAAATAAATTAAATTAAAAATATCATTACTATAATACGTCTTTATCGTATTCGATCATGATTAATTAAATATTAATAAATTAAATATCGTTAATTATAAATAAAAAACTTAAAGTATTATATAAAAAATAATAAAAGTGCATCGGAGAATATGGTATAAAAAGCACTAATTTTGTCGGGGATTGAAAAAAAAACATTAGTATAAATTTAGTAATAAAAATCAATTTTTACCAAATTGGAAGGGGAAGATAACTTTTACCATATTATTAACTACAAATTCTACAATTCTAGGACAAAAAGAATAATTTTACCAAATCAAGGGAAACAAGAACCCTACCAACCCTCATGTTACCCTTGTATTAAGGTGTTAAATATGCATTAATAATTAAAATAATCAACAAATAGTATATGGTAGTAATTTCTAGGATTCCTTGGTTCCAATAATTCTGACATTGTAGATTGTTAATCCGTCAAAGGCAAAGCTTAAGACCATGGCGATTTGTCCGATAAGAACTGAGGGGAGAGCTTCCCAACACAGACATAGATTTTGTCCATTGCAACAATGTGTCTTTCTTTCATGGTAGTTCCATACTTGTAAATGACAAACTTGGTGGACAATGTTTCAAATATATCAATGTAGAATACAATATCGTTTATACAATTGAATTATAGTTCGATTGATATAATTGTTGCAAATATAAAGATACATCTTTATATGCCTGTTAAACATTGTTATCTCAATTAATTTTTTTTTCTAGAATTTTATGTTTATTTATTAATAAAATAACGTAATATTAGGGCTGTAAACGAACCGAACGTTCGGTGAACCGTTCGGCGAGAAGTTCGTTTATATATTAAACGAACGAATATGAACAAGATTTTTCGTTCGTTTAGTTAAACGAACGAACGTGAACAAAGGGCTCGTTCATTCGTTTATGTTCGTTCATTTATGTTCGTTTATGTTCGTTTAAATTTATTTACATATATCTAAGGGTGAACATTAGATCAAGTAAGTCGAGTCAAAAAAAATTGAGTTACTCAAATTGAGAAGTCTTATTTTACGACTCGTTAAAAACTTTCTTGTTATAGACTAGGGATGTTTATTATTCTATTAAACCGAGTTAATGAATCGAACCAAAACAAAACTAGTTAATCAGTTAAATTTTAGGTTTCATCTGGTAATTAAGTTTTTTTAATTTTAATTATCGACTAATTCGGTTTAAAATCAGTTGATTATCTGAATTAATCGAATTAAATCTAAAATGTTAAATATCTAGCATATTATATATATGTTATTTATGTTCGTTCGTTTACGTTCGTTTATGTTCGTTTATTTATGTTCGTTTACGTTCATTTAAGTTTGTTCGTTTTCGTTCGTTTATGTTCATTTATTTTCGTTCGTTTATGTTCGTTCGTTTATCATTTAAACGAACGAACATAAACGAACATGAACAAGCTATAATCCTTAACGAACGAACACGAACAAGAAAATTTCTGTTCGTTTATGTTCGTGTTCGTTCGTTTGTTCGGTTAAAGTTAAACGAACGAACATAAATACACCCTCGTTCGTGTTCGTTCGGTTCGTTTATATCCCTACGTGATATGGTATTTTCACATCAAATAGACTACTTTTATTTTCTATAATTTTATGTTTATTTATTAATAATTTTAGTTTAGGTTTAAGGGCTACTTTTACGTTTGTTATAGTCCTAATTTATAATTTTGCTTATATGGTATTTTCACATCAAATAGACTTTTGAAGCAGTAAAATTGTATCATTGTTTTCTCTTTGATCGATAGTCTAACCCTAAATCATAAATTGTATTTAATTTTTTTTATAAATTTAAAGTGATTCTAAAATATAAAAAATATTTATAAGCCTTAAATAATGATATTATTCAACTACTTCAATGATCAAATGATGTAAAAATATCATAGAGACGAAATCAATAAGTTAAAACTATCATAAGGATAAAAGTAACCCTGAAGTAACTGTTTTATCATGACATTTATGATCTGTGCAATTAGGTCCGTTCTTCTTTAAGTAACTGCTTGATAATTATTTACTAACTAATTACATGTAAGAAAGAGGTAATGATTTACTTTGAAAAATATGAAATTAATAAATTTGATTGATTAAGACCGCAAATGACGTGATAGAAAGAACATGATATAATTTCTCCTCAAATCTTTATTTTATTAGCGACTTGTCAAATTTTCACAAACTCTATAATGTTATAACAATATTACCAATCTAACTAAGTTCTAACACATGTATCAATTGAATTATGAAGGTCCAATACTTTTGGTTTAATGCATATAAAAAATGTATATGAATTTTCTTATTTCCTACCAACATGCATGAAGGGTTTTTATTAATATGTATGTCCATAATACAATTTATGAATAACATACGTTTAATTTTAATCCTTAATAAAATGTATATGTATCTCATTGATAAAATTATTTAAATTTAAATCTTTTAAAAATAATATATATTTTTTTATTATAACCGATCTTTAGGTTATGATATATTTTAAAAAATAGTGGGGGTTTGGACAGGCGCAATAAGAGCGACTGCACATGGCCTCCTAAAAAAGAGGGGCTCCAAAATTTTGATAAACTACATTCATTAAAAAATTTAAAAATGCTATTAAGAAAGATGAGTTATAATTGTTAAAACATTATAATTACTTCTTAAATGTGATAATTGATTATAGAATCTTAATGATTATTCTTATTACTATTTCTTTTTGTAGAACTAGTAATGTTTTGGACAGACGCAATAAAAAAACATTTGATTCTAAGGGCTACAATTTTATAAATAGTAGAGGTTATAAACAATTACTTTTAAAGGATATATTTGAATAAATTATACAGAATCCCAAAATTTTTAAACCATCTCTGTTTATAAAATAATAATTTTATGCTACACATACTTTCTTTGTTGGTGGGTTGAGTCATTCAACCTTGTTTTCTTTTTGATTGATTTTTATGTGACTTTAATTATTTTTGTACACTTTACCAAGGCAAGGTTCTGTTGGCTAAACCTATTAAATATTAGCAATTATTATATATATAATATTCTTCTCTTTTTTGAATCTTTTTGACTATTGAAATCATTACCCCACTTTAAATGCTTTCATAAAATAATCAATATTTACCATTTGAAAGTAGAGTTTTTATATTTTCATTATTTAGTCCACATATATGGGATTTGATCTTGGTATAAAAAGTAACTTTCAATCATGCATATGACTCATGATACTATTTATTTATCCAATATTAATTATGTAATTTTTATTGATGGGTTTTTGATTAAATTGTTACTGTAATGTAATAAAAGTTGTGGATTTAAGTGCGTTTAATGTTAATTTTAAGGATTGTGTTGGAATTTTTTTTCCGAATATTGTTATGATAATATCTATTTGTATTTTTAACCTTTTAATAAGGTAACATTTTGTAAATAAGCCTGTTTTAACGTAAATTTTTTATAATAAATATCATATTTTTATTTTATTCAATTACTTGTTGAATTCGTGTTTATAACTATATAACTGTATCTGTAGTTATTTTTATATCTATTACTATTATTCTATTATAAACAAATTTAGTCACTATTTATTGAGACGGAATCAAGATTAAACCTTGATAAAGGTCAAAAGATTAGATTTAAAAATACATCAGTTTATTAAGTATTTAAACTCAAAATTCATGGGACAAACATTAAAATTATTATGTCTACAAGTTGTGTATTCAGTATCAACTCTTTAATTTTTTTGGATTTTTAGTTTAAGGGTTTATTTGAATATTAATCCAGACGAAAATGAGTAATTACAAGTTATAAATATGTATAAACAAATACTACGTACATATAATTGGCTTTAGACTTAAATTTTTTTATCGTAATCATGTGGATGTGTATTAATATATTCGAAACTAATTTTGACCATCGAATTATACATGTATTAATATAACTAAAAGAGAGGAATTATGTAATAAAACTAAAATTGTAGACAACTATACCCTTCACACATCTCATGCATGCATGGGCGGAGCCACCCTTTGATAAGGGTGGTCCAATGACACCCCAAAATTTTTTGGTTCACCTCTTTTCATATGATTTATGTATATAATTTTTTTTAAATATGAAAATAAGAAATATATATCGTATATAAATATATTTTTTTTTAAATTAGAATCAATATATATTATATTATAAATAATTGAAATTAAATTTATACAAAAACTCAAAACTTTGACTCAATTTGATTAAAAAAATCAAATAAATTTTGAATAGTAAGATAGAACTTGTAAAATTGAATAACATAATTTTTTTTGACTCGACTCGACTCGATTGAACATTCAATACTAATTTAAGATTTTAAAAAATGTCTACATACTTGTTTAAACGAGTGATAATGAGTTTGATACTTTGTAAATAAGATTAAATTTTCATATTCGAACACTCAATTCTAATTTTTAAGTTCAAGTTAAATATGTTAATTCTTTTTGATATATTATTTATATCACATGTAAAAATATGAATAAATATATATATACATAGTATATGGATATAGAAAAGAGTAAAATGATTAATTTTTTTATAAATTTTTTAAAATTTTATAACTTTTAAATAAAATAAAAAATTTAAAAAACATCAAACGGTAACACTGTAATACGATACGTTGCACCAATTAATTTAAAAAATATTAAGTTTAACTATCGATGTTGTTTAAAGGAATAAAATGATTAAATTTTAGAGTTATAAAGATTTAATTAAGTAAATTTTTTTAGGGTTTAATTTAAAAAAAACTTATAAAACCCTTAACCCTTAATTATTTGATGGTTTGTGGCGGTGTAATAATAATAATAATAATAATGATGATGAGACGACCATTAGAATTTGAGTTAGGTGTATGTTTTGTTTTACAAACAATGAACTATGAAACACACCACAAAAGGACATGAACCGCAGTCTTTGTTGAAACAAGAGCTTAGAAAACTAAGATTATCATAATATTTACTTACTCTCTCTTGTCCAAGAACACAAACAATTAATTCCATTGATAATATCATTAACTTTTACTTAAAACGTAACTAACAACTATTGTCTTACTTAATGAAGCCAAATGACAATCAAAACTTTGTCCTAACAACTTATGAATTCTAGGGTTTATTAAAAGAATGAAATAACAAACAGATTAACGAGAAAGAAAATGACATAAAACATAGTTGTTGTGTCCTACCATTGATTCTTTTGTCTAGCTACCTTCCCACATCCCACATTGTTTTCTTCCCTTTTCTCCATGGATGAGTCCGGGTCGACCTTATTTCGTTGCATACATGAAACGTAACACGAATAATAATTTTAGATAGAGTTAATTGTATCAGACATCCTCAAATAACGATAGGAGGTAATTATTTGTTATGGAACTCTCGTATGAAAATAGTTTGAGTCTTTATTTCAGATCCTTGTGTTGAACTTGGTTCTTTCCTGTGCGTGCTTTCCTCGTGCCCTTCGGGTCGAGGTTTGTCCTTTTTTCTTGTTGTTTTGACTTACGGTTGCCCCTACCTTTGGCTAGTTTTGTATGCAGGGACAAACCCACAATTTTATATAAAGGGTGCAAACTATTAAAAAGGTATATTAGAAATATAGGGATGCAGAATTAAATATCAATAAAAAATACAAAAAATATATAAAATATAAAAAAACTTAAAATTTTTAGGGGATACGACTCCACCTAGCATCCCCTAAGAAGCCACTATGGCTTCTCTTTTGTTTGGTCGAATGAAGTTTTTTCTTGATAAAAAAATAAAAATTTGAAGGTCAAAAGTAACATAATAAAAATTTAAGAACTAAAATGATTAAGCTATAAAGCTCGGAGTCGAAAAATTGTTCTCATCGTGATCTAATTGAATTGAATCGAAATGGCAAATCTCTTCCCTAAGCTTATTTTGAGTAAGACAGACCATCTAACCCCTGGATAGATCTGGTTCTAACTCTCCCACTTGTCATGTTCAACTCCAAAAGACATGCAACAAAGTTTTTTCATGTTCGTGACAGGGATAGAATGAGAGGCTAAAGAAGACAGTCGTTCTTCTAAAAATTTAAAATTTATATATTATTTTAAAATAATTTTTTTTTATATTTTTTATTAAAAATTTTATAACCTCTTCTTCTTAGAATTTTATAGATTCATCCCGAGTGACGCATCCACATTAAAAGATGGGTGGGTACAGATCCATTCTGCACTTTTAAAGTTCACACATTTGACTTAAATTTTTTAAATTTTTATAATTTATGTCCACTTTAAATTTTTAAAAAGTTTATGCCCTCACAAATATTTTTAAATCCATCACTATTCATCCCTAACATAAAATCTTACCTCCTTCTCTGTCTTCTTTTTGTCTCTTGAAACCAACATCCTGCAGCAGCTTTTGTTGAAACAAAGAAAATGGTTTCAGTTGACATGTTTCACTTGTTTTGCTTCTTTATTTGACTCTTGATGAAAAAGATTGAAGTAAATGACTTTGCATTTCAAGTTGTCTACCAAATGTAGTGCACAAGTAGAGAAATTAACGCACAATAATTTTCAACCTTTGCAAACAACATTTATTCTTGGGGTGGTTTATATTTTGTTACCATTTTTTTTATTGCTCTTTTAGTTCTAGAGTCTGACCCTGACTAATCCAGACCGATCCGTGTTGTACACCTAGTTTTGGTGGGTGAGTCTCCCAACAAAGATTTTCTACGTACACAACGTTTCGAACCTGAGACTTGCTTAAGCGGAACCAAGCTGCTTACCACTTAGACCAACCCTTGTTGGTATATTTTGTTACTAGTTTCATCACTTTTTCAACATCCCCTAAACCCTAAACCCTAAACCCTCTACTACAATAGGTCAGGGACTACATACTGAACTTTATTGTCCATTTGTATGGGGGGGAATGGATTTTTGAAAAAATGGAGGTCAAATTTTTTAAAAAAAGTTTAGGGTAGACCACGAAAGTGGATTTTTAATATATATATATCCGTTTTACAGTTTAGGGTCTCTAAAATTTAAATTTATCAATTATGTCCTTCCTATAGTAATATAATGTGGTGCCTTACCAATATATCGAACAAATGTAATAGTACACAAGTGGATTTTGATATCTTTTAAGTTTTTTTTAAGAATTTTTAAAGATTTTATGTTTTTTAGAAATTTTTAATATTGATTATAATTCAAAATATTTTTTATAATTTCATGAAGGATTTTTATCTCATATATATATATATACAATATTTTTTATTTCGATAAATACCTTAATTTAGGGTTTAAGATTTTAGTGTAAGAATTTAAAAGTTAGGGTTATTGTTAAATTTAAGAATAAAATTTAAATTTTAGGATAATATAATTAAAGATTTAAGTTTTAACTTATAAATCTTAAACCTTAAATTCTTTCATTAGCCTCAAACTTCAAAATTATTATACTTAAAATCATAAATCCTGAATGAAATCTCTAAACCCTAAAACTAAGACACTTATGAAGTTTCATGAGGAATAATTCCCCATTCATGAAACATATTATCACTTCTTATTTTTTATAGATTTTTTTAATATTTTTGAAATTATCATAAAGAGTATAACAATACAAAATTATAACTCAATGGCTAAATTATAATCGAGTGATTAAAATATTAAAAGTCGATAATATTAATAACAATCTTATAACTTTTTATTGTTGTGTGACAAGAAAAATTCTTACAATAATTAGATGATCTAGTTTATAAAAAAAATTACTGAAGATATCTCCGAATTTGCAAGCAAAATAATCCAAATAGAAAGCTGCAGACAAATTACAATACCATTTCTCGTCTTTACCACCCTAAGCAGTAAGCACCATAAGAACCAAAGCATAAGCTCTCCTCTAACTCTTTCCCCGGTGCCATCACTGCTTCTAACGAGCGAGTCGCTCACAAACACGAGGCCTTTCGGATGTGACGATAAATGGAATTTCCGGCCTCGCAAAAGGTATTATTCTTTTGAAAAGAAGAGAAAAAATAGAATGAGTAGACAGTAGAATTAGTTCTAATGTTGGTGGTAGATGCTATGCGAACGGGTTTCCTCCGATGGATGCAACAGGCCCTTGGGATGGGACATTCCTGTTTTATATAGAAAATGAGTTTTAACTATCGAAAGCTTATGATATAATCATGCACAGTTGGTTATTTATTCTGAAAATTGTAGTAACAGTGACGAAATAGACGACGACATAATAAACAACTTACGACAATTGTGAACTTGGTGATTGGCCTGACATGTAGACTAAGCCACCTGCAGAAATAAACCAAAGAGTAAAATTCGAGGTATGATTTAGGAAGGCCTCATGGTCTAATGTCATAGATGAACTTAATGATTATGGCTCTTTACCCAAGAAGACAACATGAACTACCTTGTGGTGTTGCTGGAATATACGATGTCGCTGGATTCTGAGGAAGCCACGGTTGTGATGCACCATCGAGAAAGGGGGAAGGCAACTGAGCATTTGGAAGCGTAGTTTTTAACGAACTCATATCAAAGAACTGCAATGCACCGTAAAACCAGTAAGAAAAGGGTTAAAAAATCAATGTAAAGCATGGGATAGTAAAAGGGAAACGGCGAAACAAACGTTATCTCTCAATCCCTTTCTATAGCTTTCAACCTTGGGACTCAAGAAAGGACAATTTCGCAGCAAAACCAACCAAATACGAAGTGAACAAAAACTATGCAATAATAAAAGATAAAATCACAGTAAATATTCCCTTGGACGAAATAGTGAGCAAACTGAACGATCCATTCACATAGAACAAGTGCAAAAGGATTCTATAGAAAACAACAAAGTATAAAGACACTGAATGATCAACGTGCGTAAATATCGTGTCAGGAAAGAAAATGCAGAATATACCATATCATTTTGTTCCAATTCAGAATCATAAGGGAGATCAAATGGGTTGGTTGATTTATGATCAACAGCATGTGATTGTTTCTCTCCCTGCAAAATAAGTTCAAAACTCAAGACAGATTAAATAAGCGCTCAAGTAAAAAAGAACCAGTACGTTAAACGAACAAACCAAAAGTGTATTCATCGATGGAGCATATAATGGTGTTGTGCCGTTCTCTGATGGAAGAGTGGCAGAAACAAAACCAGCATGGGAGTTAGCTGTTTGAATGCCATCATTATCATGGTTCTGCAGGAACAGACATTAAACATAAGTTGAGGAAAAGCAAATGATTGGCATCATTAAAAATAAAAGTAGCGAACCTCCGAAACTGCCAAGCCCAAATGTTCATCAGTGATCGCCAAATGATTATAATCATTGTATGTTACTACTTGTGGTTCAACAGGAAGCGATTCAGCAAAATTATTAAAAGCATTCCATGACTGTTCAAAGTGAGTGGGTCACTTGACTATACATTTGAATGGAGATAAAAGTTTATATTTCAAACTGCAATGGACGTAAGCAGAGCATGTGATACAATGTGAAATGACTTACCTGAGTGTCATCATGCCCCTCTTGCCATTGACTAGAAATTGTCGAAGTATTACCAAAAGCACTAGAAGTTTCAAAAAGTGGCCACTGCACGGTTGTGTTTTGGGATGACAGTTGGTCAAACTTCACTGACAAATCTTCAATACTGGGCATTGCAGCAGGTAAAAGATTTTTGGTTACTGGTTCCGATACTGCCGGCTGAGGGCTATCAAATGTTGCCCATCCTTCATTTTTAGGTACAGGTGACTCGGGCGATATTCCATCAAAAGTCGTAACTAGTTGCTGCTCAACAATCCCAGCAAATAAGTCTATAGATGGAGTAGATGGAGGAGGTTGATATGAATTTCCAGCTGACTTTAGAGATACTGCTGTAGGTTGTAATAAATCTTTGGAAGAAACTGATGATGTTGTAGGTAACTGAAACAAGTCCATTGGCGGAGAAGGAGAAGCCTCAGGTGTATTAAAGAGATCCAGGCCACCATAATTCATGGGAACAGATGTCTGCTTGAAAGTAAATGTTTCAGAATGAGATGATTAAACATACAAAAGTAGCTGTAAGATTACACGAGATAAAACATGTATAACTACAGCAAAACCAAAGAAAAACTATACTTGCTAGAAAACACTTGCTTTCACACATTTAGCAACATTATGGTCATGCCAATTTGTATTAACACGCTTTTAATAATGACATGCATTAAAAACCTAGAGTAGATTCATGTTCCAGCAATTAAAAAGTAAGCAAAAATAACATTACCATGTTTAAGAAGCACCAATATCATCTCTCAGATTAGAACCTAATAATAGGTCTGTGTATGAACCGTGCATGCATAGGTAGCAACTGGCAATAAATCATGCATGTGTCATGCCTGAATTTACAATTAAAAATAGCAGGCTCCACTCCACTACAATAGTTTTAGATATGTTAAGAGCTACTCAATTTATCACTAAGGTTTGAGCTTTTTTCTTGATGTTTATAATCACCATATGGAACTTTTCCACTAGAGTGCAAACATAGAGTTTCAGTAACAATGCTTCAGAAATATCACATATTTTCAGATGTGATAAGGGAATTAAAAAGAAACCAGTTCTCACTAATTATAAGTGTGAGATATGACCTGTGGCAGCGGAATCCCTCCAGCATCTTTTTGGGAACTTTGGTCCAGAGACGGATTAATCGTTTGATGAGGTGTATCTTCACTTAAAACATCTCTTTGAGATTGAAAAGTTGGGCTTGCAAATCCAACATCCTTCCGGAAATTTGGTGACCCTGAACCAGATGTGAATGGATCACCTGCACCAGATACAGAGAAGTCTGAAACTCTTGGAGCAGATCCCTCGTTAGCAAAACGATCCTCAAACATTTGATCACTTAAGCGACCAGGACTGTAGACAAAACTAGAAACTTTCCCCACATAGTGTCCTCGATCTGATCCAGGCTTCCTAGAAAGAGAAGCAGCAACTTGTTTTCCATAACGCCGATCTTCGTATTGATAGTCATATGGAGGACTTTGAGAAAAAGAATGATAAGAACTGGCACGTCTCATTTCATCTTCATGATTCCTATGATTCTGTCAAATTCATTTAAGAGTCACACATTTAAACACTGCTCTATGATCTAGAGAAATGTATTCAGATAAAACTGAGAGACAAGCATGTAGAAATGTTAATATCAAGAGGTGGGCTTGTCCGGACCTAGGTGTTGCACCTTAGTGCTAGACGACAAAAGTGCCTCAGACCATTTTGTGCAAGGCACTTAGGAACACACCTAGTACACCTAAGCATGCTTTTCTCCTAGGTAATAGGAGCAAAAGAAAGAAAGGGGTTAATGACCTCTCTACTTACCAAAATTGAGCATTCAACAAGAGACATGAGACTATATGGAAATTGCACATATTGGCCAACGAAAGAGCTTAGATTTTGCATCATTTGTAGGATAAACTGGAACAATTTTGGAGTTTATTACTATAATTATATCTTTAAGCTTATTTCACTTAAATATACTGACACAAAAAATTAGCATATACATATCACACCTTACTTCACTCAAGCGAGTGCAGTGCCTTGCACCCTTGGAAACATTGGTCCTGGCTTATATATTTGTTTAACAAACATCAATGTGGGTGGTGACTCATAATGGAAAGAGCAAATCCATTTTCCATAAAAAAAATTAAAGAAAGAAAAGCTAAAGTCTTTTTAGGGAATACATGTATATATATATATATATATTAGCAAGTTCAACCTCATACTAAATGATCCACAACCGTATTTGTTTCACTTTCTAATTAAAAAGAATGATTATAGGAAAAGACTCAAGCAGCAATGAGGTTTAGCAAAATTTTTGAATTTGAAGAATTGAAACATTGAGCTGCTGTGTATATTAAATATGAAGAAAGTAACCTGTGTGTCCCTTGGAGGCTTGTCATGCGTTTTTCCTCCTGCATAGTTTCTGTCCACATATACGTTCTTTATAAACTCTCGGATTTTATCACCATTGCTGCAATGAGAGAGTTATTAGAAAACCCCATATCTATCAAGAACATGGCTAGTACTTTAAGGTGAAAAAAATCATATTCTGCAATCTGCACCTGCTGTCCGGAAATCTTTGCCTCTGCAGGTCCCAATCCTTAAGATAAATATCCCTTGCACGCTAAAAAGAAAAAAACAAAGAACTTAAGCAATAAAATAAGCCTGGCAGTCTTGCCATGGATGAAAAAAAAGTAACGTTTTCAAACCTGATTACCACCACTCTGAAGAGCTTCAACTTCTTGTGAAGTAAACTTTGACATTGATACAGACTTTACACGATGAGTAAACTCACGACTGCAATACAAATTAATATAACACCGGCGTAAGAAAAAAACCTGTAGATTTGAAAGGCTCAATTCTGTGTGATGTAGTGTCACTCCAACATAATCACGCAAAGTAAATACAAACAAACAATCATGGCTCAAATTGGAAAAGAAAATGCAATAACTCCTTCCAGTTAAGCAAACTTAAAAATCACAATAACTGAAGTTGCAAGAATTGAAATTCCAAAAATCATAATGCATGAATCCTAAGTTGCACCTACACTTTATTTCTTTAAGTACTCGTGTCCGACACATGGGTATGGAGATATGATCATATGTTTTACAAAGATCTTCCAAATACATAGAAAACCTTAGAAAAGCTTGACCATACCTGTATCGATATTCACAACCAAGTTCCAAGTAACAAATGTAACATAGCATTAATGAAGTTACATACTTCCAAAAACACAAAGCTTTACAACAGTGAAATTATTTCCAAGTCAAAAATAGTAGATGCAGAAATAACTAAAACAAAATACTCACTGAATCCCACTGCAAGTCATGCAAATGAAAGTCCAGAAATTTGTGCAAACATACTGAGGACCCTGCAACAATAACTTGAAATATATTAGATTCAGTAGATTATAAGACGAAATAACAAAGCAAATCTCGACACTCTTTTCAAAACAGCTCATTTACCATCTTCAAAATCACTACATATAGATGCAAGAATTGAACTTTCAAAAATCAAGAAAACCCAAATTCAAAAAACCATTAGTAAACCTAAATCTATCTTATCTTTCACTATCCCAGACTCCAAGCAGACCTTGACAATCAAAGTGGTAGTGAAACTAATGCAACGACTAATCCAAAAAGACTTGAGTTTGAAAAAAAATTACCAAGCTGTTGCAGTTAATGCAACGACGATTGGGAGGCAATTTCATGAGACCTCTTATTATCTTCTCGTTTCTTTCTTCTTCTTTTCTACTTCCCATTTCTTGAAAACAAACAATCCAAGATTAACAAAAAAAATCCTCAAAGAAACCCTAAAAGCTTCAAACTTTATCAAAAACCCAGTTGGAATTTACAATTCTTTTCTCGAATTAAACCTTAAATTAAAGGGTAAACGAAAGAAATTCGAGAAATTTAGAGTCTTCGGGATTTGGCCTTTTGGGGGGGATTTTTGGTCACAACTCACAAGAAAAGGAGAGGTTTTTTTTCTCTCTCTCTTTTAGTCAGCACTCAGCAGTGATAGGGACAAGCAATAAAGTGAGTAAATAACACCGGTGTTATCAAATTTTAATAATTATGATTATAGAATTGATTTGAATTTGATTTTATATTGAATTTTTAACTATTATATAATGGGAAATAAGTAATTAATAAATATTGAATAATTTAAAATATTATATATGAATTATTAATTATTTTTATTCACTTAAAATACTTAATGAATATCTATGAAAACTTTTAAACTTTTATCAAATAATGTTTAAAAGTTTAAAATAATTTTTTAAATAAAAAAAACTCAAAATCAAAAAGTAGTATAAAATAAACAATCACGAGCCTTTTAGCTCAAGTGGTTAAAGAAACAATTGTTGTTTTTAGGAGTCACAGGTTCGAGAATATCAAATAATGGAGAAATTATATTCTAGAGAACAAATAATACTGTAATCACTCTTAACTTGTTAAAAAAATAAACAAAAACCAAAATTTAATAAAATATAAAAAAATCAAAAATCAAACCGTTGATTATATATAGGCACTATTCCAATTAAAAGATTTTAAGACAAACTACATTGAATGTCCATATAATATTTAAATATTATATATATAAGGGTATAAATAAACCAAGTTTGATATTGTGTTTATTTGTCTATTTTTAAATGTATTTATATTCGATTCTTATATTTATTTTTAAAATTGTTCATCTTCATTTGTTTAATATCCATGATTGTGTTTGTTTAAATATTCACAAACATATTCGTTTAAGTATTCTAAACGTGTTTATTTATATGTTCAGAAATATTAATTAAGTTCGATATTTGTTACAGTAACATTAAATGTCCGACCAAGACACTATCAATGGTAGGCTTATGCTATTTAATCATATATACACCAGAAAAGATTGCTACTGCAATATCAGTCTGTTTGGTACTTGCTATCCACCTCTATCTTCTGCAACTAATGTGATTAAGAGTTACCACAATGCATACAAACAAAATGACTATGGCTGCCTTCAGCTTCGTCGACATGCCAAATACGCCTTGGCGATCAAGACGGAGGGCTATACTTCAGATGTTGCTCGTAGAAGTTGATTAACTGAAATGGAACAAAAAGATACATTACCAGAACTGTCAGCTCCTGGAGCCATTTCTGGTTAAGGAAAAGATTAGGCAAGAAGATGATCCATTACCAGCAGGGGATTGTTAGCTTTAAGATATTGGTTGTCCACCATAACCTCTTTGCCATCAGACCTGTGAAAAACATGCCAAAAACGAGAAGAACATGGATAAAATATATTCAAACATGTTGTCTGCTGATGTTTTCTAAGGAACCAGACTCAAATACATGAGCAAACATTGTAGCTACAACAGAAAAGTGTACGTAAAATGATCCGAATCTCTAAAGAGCAATACGAAAGTACATTAAGTGTTAATACATCAGAATATGATAGCTTCGATCGAATAACACCGCCCACCAAAAGCAAAGCAATAAGTCAGATGAACCAAAACTTCAGAACTTCCATAGAGCAATGAAATATATTATGATCTGAAAGTACATAAATGTTGAATGGAAGTTTCATCCTAAAAGGTACTTAACAATACGTGGACATAAGTTTCAAGACACAAAGTCAGGCAATTAAGGTAACGCAAGCAATAAATCGACATAAGTTCCAACAAAAACACGGTATATTTTCCATATAAAAAGGTGGTTACGAACCTGAGTGTCAAGAAGGTTATAGAAACATCTTGATTGTTGTCTAATACGAAAGCTGAAAATTCTATAGGCTTGATGATCTTGGTTATGACAGGTACATTTACAGAATCATCAATCAGGGGCCTATGACTCGAATCATCTGCTGTTAAACCAAGGTTAACCATTTCCATATCTGCATTTGTATTTGCATAGCCAACGCGTATTGCATTTTGAGTCAAATTAGGTCCGGTAGAAGCTGAATCCTGTTTAAACCTCTTAACAGAACCAGACTTCCTCCTATTAGCTCCTGTGCGACGATCACTCAGAACCAATTCCCCAACCCTTGGTAGCCCATTGACAGTACCATCACCTTTAGAAGCCTTGCATTCTTGGAACCGTAATGCAAGCTTATCTGCATTGACCACTTTGGAAGATAGTACACCTTTTAGCTCACTAAGCTTGGTATCATAATCATTTTCATCCTTTGTCTCATCAATTTTCTTCGAACCGTTTGCAGAACTGTTCCCCTTAACTCTCTTAGATCTTTTGACATTGTTGCCATTTCCATTACGCTCTCCCTCACGTGCTAACACTGTAACTGTACTTGAAGCAGAAAGATCGGCAATACCTGAATCGTCAATGGGAACCAAAAGAGGCTTATCAATAACACTAACTTCAAGACCAGTCCCATTATATGTAGCAATAGAGGAACTTGTCTCCTTCTTCTTGGACTGTGTATGAGGAACACCCTGCTTGTGTTTTCGCTTTCGACCATGCTTCCCTGAACGCAAACTTCAAACCAGAAAGGAAACTAAGAAAATAATTATATGGAAAACACAAGTTGATCATACACAAAAGGAAAAGAAAACCAGTATGTTATTTTCACAATGTATACCCTTTTTTTCCCTAGAAAAAGGAAGACACAACTAAAGAGACCAAATAGTTATCACAAATTCGACTAGTTCCGACGTCTCGAAGGGATCCATAACACTAATTAATAACCTAACAATAAAGCCTACTATGGCAACTCTATCGAAGGCTCGCAGTCTCATTCATATGAAACAATAATACATTCATATACAGGAAGGAAAACAGTGAAGCCTTACCTTTCCTCAAATACATCTATAACATCAGAACAAGATTGTAGATTCTCCAATGGCTCCCATGTATTCGCAGTTTCCGGCCATCCACGCCTTCAAAAACATGATAACAATCAACTAAAATCAGTTACTTGGTTTACCATTTTCTTAAGGGAGCAGTTCAGAGTCAGGGTACTCACCATTTTATGAGATATTGAAGCTGGCCCTATCATGCACAAACAAACTCATAATTAGATAAAAGTAAACAAGTGAAGCTAAGAACAAGTGTAAATTTGAATGAAAAAAAAAACACCCTTTCAGCTGCCTGTTTGGTTCAAGAGAAAATTAACCCAAGAAAAAACCAACCTTTCGAACTCTTTTACGACGAATAGCTTCAATCTCAAAGAACCCATCAGCAAGCTTAGTCCTCTCTTCATTTTTCCTTTCACCATTTCCTTCTTCTTCTTCATTATCATCTCCCTCTTCTTCTTCTACAGCTTCTTCCTCCCTTTTCTCCCCAAGTCCTTCATTTTCAAGTATTTCCTCTACAGTCCCTCCGCTTTTCATCTCTTTCTCACCTCCTCCTTCCTGATCACTCTGTGATACCCTTTTCCTTCCTCCTTTCATTTCTAACATCAAAACCCAAATGAAAAAGTTAAAACAATCTCCAAAGTTTTTATTTTGTTTTCCCTGCCTATCTTTTGCAATGATTTTTGAGCTGGAAGCAGAGAAAAAAAATCAAAAAATAAAAGGGTTTTTCGTTTTGGGCGAATATGGACCCGAATTGGCTAATAAAACCCGGATTCTATAATCCCTCTGTGTGGAATCTTTTCTCATTGTCTTTAAAACTACGTTTCCTTATTTGGATATCTTGACTTTGCCGCCTTTTTTCTGATTGTTTCCGCCAAAGCTTCATTCTTCACTAAATATATTAAAGGTCTCATATTTGAAGTTTATCAAATTTAATTATGATTAATGACTACTTTAATTTTCTTTGATAATCTCAGTAATGAAAGAAGAAAAAAATGTCCTAGGTGTCTGAAGTGTATGTTGATGCATAATTAATGTAAAATGTTTCATTGGAAAAAAATTTCCTGTTTTCTCTGAACAGCCATTTGTAGGTAAGCCTAGAAGGAAAGAAAGTGAAATATTTGGCTAATGGAAAGGAAATGGAATTTCTTTTAAACATGTCATTTGATTCTAAAACTCAACTATGAGGCATATGAAATCAAATATTGTTGCAGATGTTTTGTTCTCCTTTTGTTCTTCAACTTCCGAAAGGCGCACAACTCGATTTGCCGGATTCTTTCCCTGCTTACACCCATCGACTCTCCGATTTCTTGCAAAGTTTTCATCCTGCCATCTTCCATTCCAAATCTCCATCGGATCACTTGCTTCTCTCTTGGACTCAAACTGTCCAACACCTTCTCCAGATCCTTCTTCATGAACTCCTTCAGCAAGATATCTTCTGCTGAATCTGCTTCGGGGTCTGCAATTACTTCCTGGACAAAAATTAACATAGTCCCATCAGATATAGAAACTAAATTGGAATGCAATAACGATGACAGGTTTAAAAGGGGAAAAAGAACTAGTAATTGCTGCATATGGCTTAGGACGGACCGATGGTTTAAGGTTTTGGTTAATCCCAATCTTCTGGTCGAGAGATCTCGGAGCCTTTGGTGTGAGTAGAACAGCGTTGAGCCTCTTCATGGAGAGCCCTGTTGCCTGTGCAACTTCTTCATTGTCAGGCTGTCTTCCATTTTCACTGTACAGCTTCTTCCGTGCTTCCTTCACTCTATATGTTGCCTCAACCATGTGAAACTGTAAATCATTGGAAGGTAATCGATAGTGAGTTATTTATTGTAGAACTAGCAAAGAGCAAGAGTTTAAGACCTGAACAGTCTAGAGCTTACTGGCAAACGAATTGTTCTCGACTGATCTGAGAGAGACTTCCGTACAGCTTGCTTAATCCACCAGTGAGCATAAGTTGAGAACTTGAAACCTTTAGAAGCATCAAACTTCTCAGCACCTCTTATAAGGCCTCGGCATCCTTCCTGTGAGTGAACCGTGCAAGTTTTAGACACTAAAAGCATAAGCTAAACCCGTTATTTTGCTGTTCTCTCTTTCTTATTTTTTTCCTGGTTCCATTCTCATGATAAACTCAACTTGTTCAGTAGCATGCAAGAGATCACAATCACATACCTGGACAAGATCTTGGAGATTCATTCCGGCTCCCTGATAATTTTTTGCAATAGAAATAACAAGCCGTATGTTGCTTTTAACCATTTTGTCCTTGCAAAGTGTGCCGTAATTTAAGCGCTGCCTCAGGGTTCTTCGATCAACTCCAGCAGCAGCAGCCCACTGAGCATAGGTTGGTTGTCGTCCACATCGCTCAGTAAGCTCTTCCTGGAGACTTTCCAGTTTCAGCAAGTCCTGAAATCATCAACAAGAGGGCAAAATTATGGACAAAACCAAGAAGACAAGCTTTATATTAAGAAATCTTAAAGCATTCATGGCACTCGGTGATAGATTAACTGAATAGGAGTTCTCCCTAGGAGTCCTAGTTTACCTATATGCCAGTCAATTCATTATACCTGTATTCCTTCTGACAACTTTATTTCTTCGTTAGCAGTGAGAAGCCTGGAAGTACTAGTAGTCCCTCTCAAGTATCGCAATGGATCAGAGTAGTCTACATCTTGTAAAGCACCCTGCCGCTTTTTGGTGGTAGAACCAGACTTCACAGAAATCATGTTGACAGAACCCTTCTTTGCTGCTCTTGTTCTTTTAGCTTTTCGTTCAGTTTGGCGCATTGACCTCACTGCTATACTACCGGATAATTGTT
The DNA here is from genome assembly GCA_035048815.1 of Abelmoschus esculentus. NCBI lineage: Eukaryota > Viridiplantae > Streptophyta > Magnoliopsida > Malvales > Malvaceae > Abelmoschus > Abelmoschus esculentus. The sequence continues at coordinate 25,257,151 of JAUCBN010000004.1, forward strand.
CCTCAAGAAGTTTAAGTTCTTCACTTGTGGGCTCTAGCTCATTAGATTCTTTTGTGGAATTTTGTTCCGAATCTTCTTCCAGTTCACGTTCATCTGAGGGAGTATCTCCAACAATACCAGCCCTCTCCGCTTCAGTAAACAGACCCCACTTGGATGTCAAAGTGTCAGTTGCAGATGACCCTGAAGATTTCATTTCTGTTTTTGCACTATTTTTAATCATAACAGCAGCATCCTTAGCAACCTTAGCGGCCGCTCTTGCAAGAGCTACCGCTTCAGCAGCAGCAGCAGCAATTACGGCGTCATCACTTGTAAGAAGATTTTCAGCTGCTAAAGTTGCCCCAAAGCTTGCCTGCAGATAACGAATTGTCTCGCTTTTTTAACGATCACCAAGAAAACATAATTACCTAGTCATAACAAACTAGAGGGGCGAAGAAAATATGTTTATTTCATAAGCGCAACAGTAAATACCCCACAATTTTCAGATCAAAATCTTAACATCATATCCTTGAAACTAACAAGACTGACCTCTGAGGGTGGACCAGTTGCCCCTGTATATGTCCACAGTCTATCCGTCACAACTGAATTGGAATGAGCTTCAAAAGATGGTAATCTTAGCTTCTGTACATCAAGCACTGTGGTTGTTGCTGTTGATGTCGATGAAGTGGTAGACACAACACATTGAGCCCGGAAACATACAGATTCTTTATGTTTTGCTGCAGGTTCAGCCAAGATATCATGAGAAAACAAATAATGCTAAATGATACCATTACCAATTAGGACAACGAGCATATGAGAAACATTACAAGTAACTGCACAAACGGAAACATTACAAACTGCAAAAGCTTTATCCAGGGAACAATCGTGATGCAGAGTCGATAAAGATACAAACAGATGAATGAAATCACATAAGCCAACAAATATCGATCCACTAAACTTAATTTAAAGCATCAGCAGCACCTATTAGCATATCTTACATTGTTACAGAAGTGACAAAGCCATATTAAATTCTAGCTAGTGTCAAAAAAGAAAGGTAAGTACCATACGAAAATACACAAATCCGGTAAAATCTGATCCGAATTATCATAGAAATTAAAAGGCATTTGCCACCTGACCATGTAAATTCATCAGCTTAACTACTACAATCTACACACCCTTCATAGTTGTAATTAAGATAAACATACTGACTTAGTGGCATTGAAATCACCAGAAAAAAACATAAAGACACATAAAAACCCAGTTTGAATAAAATCCAATAATGAAGAAGCTACCTAAAACAATCACGAAAAACAAAGAAAACCCCATTTCATTTCTGAATTCAGATCAAATAAAGCCTATACCTTTAAATCCAGTATAAAAATGTAATAACCACTACTTGTCCAAATTCTAAGCAAATTCAAAACTATTACAAAAAGCAAATTAAACCCAGATTAGACCTATGATTCAATAAAGTTCTACATTTTTAATAGCAATTATCTATTTGAATTCCAATTCAAACAAATCCAAAATTGAGTGTGAAAACTTACAATGGTGGGAATGATGAGTCCTGAACTGGATAGAGAAAGTGTCAGGCTGGCACTTGAACTGTGGAAATAAACAAGACATCCTCTCCTTCCTGTTAGAAAACAAAAAACAAAGATTAAATTTTTGGTTTCTTCTTCAACAGCCCATTGATATGGTTCCTATGGAGAAAAGTGGGTTATCGTTCTAAAAGACAAAGTGCTTGGCATTTTGAAATTTCATGAAAAAACGGTTTCTTTAGAAGAGAAGAAGAGAAAAGGAAGAGACTTTGAAGAAAGGGTATTGGATGTATTGTGATAAAGAAGAAGATAAGGGGAAGCAGCCAGCGTTGCCTGCCTGCCTGAGGTTGAGAGAGAGACAGGTCAAATTCTTCTATTAGTCCCTGTAATATGTATTAAGTTATGGATTTAGTCTTTGTATTTTATTAAATTAATTTTATTATTAATTCTTGTATTATGCATAAATTATAGATTTAGTTTATATTCTACGATTATATTAAATTTTATTTTTATTTTATGTTTTTTGAATATAAATCAGATGAATTTGAGTGTCTATCATTTAAAAAGAATTATATGTTATGTCTTTAGGAATCGTATAAAAAAATATTATATCAATATTTATAATTATTTATATTTTTATCAAAAATAATTAATTAATTGTTTGAGAAATTTACTATTTTAAACTTTAAATTTTAATCTTTATACTTTTATTTAATTAAATTTTGTATTTTTATTTAAAAATCTTGATTCATCCCCTAATTTTTTTTCTTCAAATCGACCATTAACTAATAATTTGATTAGAAATGATCATTTGATTCAGACTTAATGTATTTTGATCTTACTCAATCTCGTAGGTAAAGGTTTTTGAAAGAAAATTTTAAGTTCAAATCAAGGATTATAATTTAACCCCGCTTAAAATAATTATTTTATTTTAAATATAATTATTATAATGTTCAGCGTTATATATATATATTTAGTTATCGTCATATTTTATCTAATAAAATGAAATAATTATTGTAATTTTTTTATTTGTAATTTTTTGATCAACTCTCTATTTTATCAAATAAAAAAATCTGACAAACTTAAATTTTTACTCTAAAATTTAAATCGATAAAGACATAGAATATCATAAAATATTTTTTTTGATTTTACAGTAGTATCTGTTCTAGAGTATATACTCTCAACCATTGAACACTGATCACTCAATCACTGTGCTGATAGTACTGGTGCTAGAACCTATGACCTCCAGGAACAACAACGGTTCCTTTAACAAATGAGACTAGATAGTTCGTACATATCATAAAATATTAAATCGAGTTAAATTTAGGTAAAGATGTTAAAATTTTGTCCCAACCACGTACATAAACAATCTCTTTTTAATCCCATGTCTCTAGGGATGTTGTAACTTAATTCCACGTTTAACAAAATTCACCTCAAAAGAAAACTCTTGCTTAATTAAAGGGGCGAAATGTACGGAACTACCCATCTATAATTTCTTTCTCAAGAAATCATTTTTATCCATTTTTTTTATTTTCTCAAAGACAAAAACGAGAATAGTTTCGGTTCCAAACAAGATCAAACAAAAGAGATCCAGGGTAATATTTATATGACATTCATGTAATATTTGGCATTCTTGGGGTCTATTAGTGTTTTGATTTTAGGATTTATTCATAATTTTGATATTTTTTTGTTTTTTTGGTAAAAGTTTTGATCTTGTATTAAAATATTATTGTTTTTCCTTAAAATATCATTAAAATGAAAGATTTATGATTGTTTGCATGTGTATGTGTTTGATCATGTATGATATGCATGTTACGGATATAACTGATAAGGATAGATCAAGTTATATATGTTTTTTGAATCGTTAGATGACTGAAATAGATGTTTAAATTTGAGTCATCCGTTTTAATTATCTAACGATAAAAAAAACATATAAAACTGAAAGAGTTTTGCACTATGTAACTTAATTTTATTCTTAATTGGTATCTATAGAAAGATATACTTTTAAATTTTAATATGCATGCAAGGGGATGAAATCTATAACATTATTATCATCGAGTGTTTGGATCAATCGATACGAACTTCTTACGGTTTAACTAATGTCTTATGTTCGAACCCGTGAGAATACAATAACATTAAATACTATTGATGAGAAAAAAATTTCATTCTTATTCTTAGTCGACATGATTAATCTTTATTTAGATCGATAGAATAAATACATGTGACTCACTCGTAAAAAAATATATATTATATACTATTTTAATTATTTATTATGAGAATAATGGCATTAAATTGTGAATATATTTTTCAATATTTGTTTCAGCTGATAATATTTTATTGTTTTAATTCTCTCACGTATTAGTTACTCAAGCTCACTGATTTAAAGAAACATGGGAGGTAAAAAGAAGCATCATGCTCCACCTGGACCCTATTCTTACCCTATACAAGGATATCCCCCTCCCGGCGGATATCCACCGTTAGGATATCTTCCTCCGGGCGGATATCCACCGGCCATATATCCTCCACCAATGACATATCCTTCTCCTAGCAACTATCCTCCACCGGTCGCTGGTGGATATTTTCCTCCAGGCGGATACACACCAGCTGCATATCCTCCTCCGGGACTAATGGGACACATTCCGGCAGCTTATCCACCAGCTGGTTATCCTGGTATGCTCCACTGTCCACTCCTATGGATGTAAAATTTAATATAGACACAAACGTATGATCTTAATTCGGACTGAGTATCGTAAATATCCGTTATGATCAGTGTGACTTTCTCAACTCAATTTGCTCCGCTCGAAATATTAATGGTTGGTTTCTATTCATATTACCAACAACAATGATGAAGAATACACCATGAACCAGATTCTAAACTTTATGTTTGACCTTGCCATTAACAGGAGTTGGTGCATATGGGGCTCACCCTCACTACCCGGCACATGGAGCTTATGCAACACATGGGGGTTACTATGGGTATGGGTATGGGCATGGACATGGAAAATTCAAACATGGGAAGCATGGCAAACATGGCAAGCATGGATACAAGAAGTGGAAATGATTCTTTAAACACATATACATACATACATATGAATGAATTGGTTCCATTGGAAAGGAAAGAGTTACATGCCATCCCTTTCACCCTTTGCATTAGCCAGGACCCCTGAAGTTCCTTTTATTCGTGTCTAGTGTTAGTATTTTTTTTCATGTTATAAATTTATATAATCATGTTTTAAAATGCTATATATTTACCAATTTTAATACATTATACATTCATATTTTATTCATGTTATATTCTATGTCAATCTTTGAATTTGTTGATAGAAAAGTTCGTCAAGTGCACTTTCGAACCTAGGAAGAAGAAAGCAGCATCAAAGAACCTTTCTTACTGAATATTGGAGGTAAAAGTAACAGTCTGCATTATATGCATGTGTGAGCTTACTTGATTAACGTCACTCGGTGTTACAAGTTGATGAATTGCCTTAATCTTTTATGAAATTTTGCACATCCTGTACAAGATTCTGCAGTTGATCATGCTCGAGAAAAGTTAATATCATGACGTGCTGTTATGATCACAAGACACCTCCTCCCCAACAAAGACAATCTATGATCAACCTATTGTTGTGTCTTAACATCGTTTATTAGCAGAAATCATACCTTTTCTCTAAATATTTGTTGTATGGTGTTGTTAAGGCTGCCTTCCCAACGCTCCTGATATCCCCACTTCTTGCTCATTACTACTTTGAGCAGCATTGGTGTGGTTGAGTCTCCTTGAGAGAACATCTTCATCTTTGAGCAATGAGCTAAAAGTAGACTTTCCAAGGATGGGAATCTGAAGTTATAATTCCCTGATGAGCAGAAGCTTTCCAGCTTTGGTAGATATCCAAGTTCGATACGGTTGAGTCGGGGGAAACTGATTTCATCATCATCATCCCCACCTTGTATGATTTCTTCTATCTTTCTGCAACGATGTATCCTCATTTCTTTGAGCTGCACCAGACTTTTGGCTGTGGAACTTGTGATTAATTTTATGATTCCATCACAATCCCATACTCCCAAAGTCACCAGGTTTCGAAAACATACCGAGGATGGAACTAGATTAACTTTTAATTTGGGGCACCTGAAAAGATCCAAAGTCCTTAGATTTGGGAATCCTTCATTTTCCTTCCATAGCTGCATTAATTCATTCAGAAAGTGCAGCCTTAATTTAGTTATCTGAGAGAGCAGCAGGGATGCAGGCTTTTCCTCACCACCTTCTTCACTTCGGAATATCAGCTCTTTAAAAGAATAATGACTTATTTCAAGTGTTTGAAGAGTGGGAAAGGATAATAACTGGAACCAGTAAGATGGCAATACGGTTAACTGCTCCCGATACCCCACAAGTACGACGACTTTTAGGTCTCGAAAGTACCGAGATAGATGTTGTTGCTGTTGTTGTTCTTCGCAATGCCGTATAATCTCTCTGACTCCAGCATTCCCTTCCAAAACTAGTTTATGTAGATTCGGAAACGTGGACTGCATTGTTAACAACACAAACAGAGGATCATTATCGAAAAATCGAAAGAGTCTAACACTAAATAAAATAGCTTGGGAATTAGTATGGTACCTCATTCAACCAAAATAGGGGCTGATGACTAGTGTTCCCACTTGTTTCTTGAGAAGCAAACAATACCTCAACTTTGTCACATACACTAACTTTCATCTCCTTCAATGAAGGCCAATTTACAGTATGCAATCTGTGATGGATACTCTTTAGATTTGGCAAACGTTTAAGTGTCAAGGATGTTAGCCTTGAAAATTCAAACGTAATAACATCGGATAGAACGAATGGCGAAGAAAGTGATTGCAGAGTATTATTGCTTCCTCCTCCATGGGATTGGGATCCAGAAATTATTTCTTCTAGTGATATACACTCGTATATTTCCAGCTTGTTAAGCCTTTGGAGTCTTGTCAACATCCTCAATGGAAAAACACTTACTACTTTAGTACAATCACCTAAAGTAATGGAATTGAGTCTAGAAAAAGAATGTTCAACGAGTAGGTCAGGCCATAGCCTCTCCAAATTGCTCATCTTGTAAATGTTCAATTTCTCTAGCACAGGAAGTATCACCTACATTAGCACATGCATAAACAAGAATATGGATTGTTTTTCAGATAGGAAATATCTATATATTCATGAACAATTATAGCATACCTTCTCGTTGAAGAGATAATGCGGCGGAGCTACTCTGCTCTTTTCATTATCATAAGTGAATGTCTTCAACTCCGGACAACTTTGTATTACTAAATCACTTAACGAAGGAAATTCGATCGGATTAGTTCCGTGACAAAATCTATTGAGTTTGGGAAGTTGATATAACTTCAGAGAGTCAAGTTTAGGAAACACCCTTATGCTGCCATGAACCCTTTCTTCTTCTGTTGCTGCTAAAATTCCTTCTATTACCCCTTCCATTTCACCACATTCAGAAACCTCAAGTGTTTTCAGTTGAACAAAGCTTTTAACCATGGATGAAGTAAATATATACTTCATTTTACGGCATCTGTTCACTCTCAGAATTGTTAAACATTGCCCGCCAAAAGACTGTAATGGAAGTTGATCATCAATGTGCCATATTTTCTCAATGCCAGTCAGTGAATACAAGTACAACTCTTCCAAGACAGGGCATGAAACCTGCAAATATAACTCATGTTTCATATTGCATCATGAATAATTATTTTTATCACATATAAATGCATACCTTTTTATCGAAAAGCCATACGGTAGATTGAAGTGTATTTCTCCGGTACCACGAGCCATTGAATCTATTCAGATTCTGCAACTTTATGATGCATAGTTTACTAAATTCTAAAATGTTCTCATCAATCTCTTCCTCTTCTACAATTGTTCTGATGTTCTCACAATTAGATGCCTCAAGTTGTTCAAGTTGACAAAGTCTTTTGGCCACGGAGAACGAGAACAAATTCGTCAATGTATTGCAGTTCTCAACTTTTATGAATCTTAATCGCCTAAAAGATTCGACATTCGGGTCGTTAAGCATTTTCCAAACATCTTCCACTCTAGTTAGATATAAACTTTCAATCTTTCTCCACAATAATTCATTAATCCTATCGACCAAGTGAATACTTTTATCGAATTCTAGTTTCAACATTCTTGATGTTTTCATCTTCATCTCATAATACGGAGGCCACTCCCAGTTTCCAATGGAAATTTTGTACCTTTCCATCTTTCCAAAAAACAAGCTACCCTCTGGTATAGTTTCCGCATTAGGAATATGTACTTCCAAAGTGGTTAGACAAGACAAATGTTGTAACTCAACAAGACTAGCATTCCTTCTTGAATTCTCGGTTCCCTCGATCTCCCATTTGTTAAAGCTACGATAGAGGTATAGTTCTTCCAATCTAGATAAACTTGACAACACATTGGGTGATATTACTTTAAGAGGGAAACACTCACTCAAGTCTAATAATTTTAGCCTTGTCAATTGTCCTATCTCCTTTGGTAACACTTCCATTGTCGACCGACTGAGGTCGAGAACTTCTAAATGTTCCAACTCTCCTAACATGGCTATATCTTTTAAACCACAGCCTATTAAACGCAATGTAGAAAGAGTTTTCAAGGAACCAAGGGAGGAAGGCAAGAATGTAAAATTTGTTCTGCCAAATTCCAAGACTTTGAGTCTTTGCATTCCCTTAAAAAAGTTATTGGGAACTTCCACAGTGCCATGCATAGAAAAAAATTTAAGGTTTGGACATTCCAACACATCGGGACGCTCACTAACCTTAGCATATTTTAAGCTAACAAGATCGGAGCTTCTCATCGTATCCTCGTTTGACCATTCTTCAAATACATCTTCCTTTCGTAAAGCAAGCCAACGATGGTCCCTAGAAGCAATTGAAATCGCAACATCGCACACAACATCATGCATGTCAAAGCGTTCAGGGGTAGAACCAGCAAGTAACAGGGAAGAGTCATTGAGCTCATTAACCAATGTCAAAACTCTGTTCCGCACCTTTTCCATTGTGTCAAGGCCATGAAACAAACCCAAGCCTCTACAATATTTCACCAAGTCTTGGATGGCAGCATCATGACCCATTATACTGCAAAGCAAGAAAATGTATTTATGTTCTTCTGGTTCCAAGTATGTGTAGCTCGTCTCTATAGCTGAATAAACAGCACCTGATATGCCCCTGTAGTTTATTTCAGAGGGGTTTAGCCTCAACAAAGCATCCTCCCATTCATACAAATTCTCCTTATGTTTCAAAGCCTTTGCAACTGTTGTAATAGCCAGTGGCAGTCCTGCATGGGCGACTTTCTTTGCAGTAGATTGCAAGTCAGATCTTTCAGCTACATGACCAGCCACATTCTTAAACAGGTTCCATGCTTCATCTTCTTTCAGTACATCAATTGGAAGGCTTTTTTGAGAACCCATCGACTTCAACACCACGAGCTTTCTCGATGTTATTAAGACCTTGCATCCCTTGTGTTGGTCTGCTGAAGGAATTCCAAGTGTGTCCACCTCCTGTTCCTCCCAAATATCATCCAAGATGATAAGAACCTTGTTGGATTTCTTTAGTCGATCACGTAGCCGGGCTGCTCGCACATCAACGCTTGTATGGTCTTCTAATTTGAGATCTAATTTGTTGGCAATCTCATTCTGAATATTTACTGTGTTTGGAGTTTGTGTTACAGCTACAAAGACCACCTCATTGAACCACAGTTTCTCCTTGGCTTGTCCAGCGACCTCTTTGGCAAGTGTGGTTTTCCCCACACCTCCCATCCCGTACACTCCAATTATACTGACAGCATCATCATCCAATGCCTCCATGACACCATCGAGAGCACCGCTTCTTGATTCAAAGGCTTCAAACTCTTTGACAGGTCTAATAAGGCCTATCCCTTCAGTAGCAGGACGGTAGGAAATTCCATCAAATCCATCCTTCTTATTCAAGAGTTTAACTATGGCATTGGCCTCCTTGTCCGCCTTCTTGCTGAGCCGATAACGAGAGTTGAAATCAGGGAAAACGCCAGCAAAACACCTCTTCATTGTTTTCTCTTCATCCTCCTGCAATTGTGTTGCAGCCTGCTCGGAGATCTTCTCATTCACCTCTGTCAACCACCTTTGTACATCATCAAAAATCTCCTCCCCATTCCTGTTAGCCGTGTCAACAGATTGTTGCACCCTTTCTTTTGCATCCTTCAGGTCTTGAACTTTACCCCGGAAGTTCAGAAACTTGGTCTTATGCATGAATAAGTAACTAAGTTGCCGTGCAGTAGGATCAACCGTATACTCAGCAGCTTTGCTAGCAAGAGCCCCAACAATGGCGAAAAGAGCCTCCATCTTTGAGAGAAAAGAATGGAAATCGCAAACAAGCAGAGAATCAAAATGAAAAGTCCAGAGATGTGGAAGAAGCCAGCCAAATTTGAAAATAGTGGCAGATACTAGATAGATGTACAAGTAAATTATTTCAACTATGTTATTTTTTTAAAGTAAAATGTTGGTAGTGGATACCTTTTTCTTTATATTCATGTCTACCAAGACAGAAGCATCTTTGACTACATCTTGGTTTGGCGTCTGCATTGAGATTCAAATCCAAATAATTTATTTCTACATTGTTTATATTGAGTGGGACAAAACTCTTGTTTTTTCATTATAAAAGTTCTATTTTATCTTTGTGCCGAAAAAACACATGCAAAGTTGAAAACTCAGTGTGACTAGATTTCTTTTGTAATCAATTATATATCCCTATAAATAGATATATTGGATTAGGATTCGAATATAGTCGAATAACTCACAAATCATACTAAGTCACTAGTTTTTGTATCCTTGTTAGTATTTCGTTCGACACTAGTGAATATCTCGACTAACCTGTGTTTTTTTTTCAAAAGGGTTTTCCATGTAAATCTTGGTGTCTTTCAGCAATGTATAAAAGTTTAAGGTATAATTTTGATGATTTTCACCCTTTGCAATGAAGTAGAAGATTCTCGACTCTGATTTTTTTATACAAACTTTTTATCTGTTTTTTCTTTGAAAAAAGTTTAAGCTAATAATGACCATTGGAGAAGATTAATGATAAACTATTCCCCAAGTTCTTGTTAATGTAGCTCAAAGCATAAAACCTGCTGCAGACAGTACATTTCATATTCTACATTGAATGTTCTCACACAAGTTATTTCTATAAAACAAGAGAAAATCATGTGCTTTAGTTGTATGTTTAAGGAGATTGCTCTGTTTGCAGGTGTCAAAGAAACTGTGGGAATATAAGCTACAAGATGCACATTTTCTGATCTGTATATGTGCTAATGAAATCATGTCTTCCGTCAGTATCATCTGAACATATACTAATGGAGTTTGAAGTTGTTGGAAAACAATACTTAGTAACGTCTAGGAAACAAGAACACCATTCCGTACCACCAAAGTTCACCGTCCAACGCTTGCCGGGACCTCAACCTGCAAGTGAGAATTTCATAACCATTCAGCAATCAGCACACCCCACAACCTCCTACCCTACTAGTCCATGGCTCTGATCCAGTGAAGGGATCAAATTTTATCAATCCATGTCTTTACCTTCAATCAATGATTCACTCCTCAACAGCCATCAGATTTTAATAAAGGCAGAATAAAGATCGGAGGGGCGACTAGTTTTCTGCTACTATACACTGATAGAGTGATTCATGTATAAACTCATGGCCATAGATCTATAATTAGGCTCCCATGGTTATAAGATACATATAGTATGTACCTCACTCAGTCACTCTGCAAATGATACATTAAGTGAGACATGAAGGAAATTAGAAGTAGCCCTGCATTTTTTTAATATTGCAGGTAAAAATAACCATATGCAGTATATGTTTCTACTGGCTTACTTGATTCAGGTCATTCTATGTTAGAATTTGAAGAATTGCCTTGATCTTTCATGTAATTCTGTATTCCCTCTACAACATTCTACAATAATAATCCTCAAGAAAAATCAATATTATTTGTGAAAGAGAAGAAGAACAGTAAAGCAAAATGAATCTAGACTTACTTCCAAAATCTCATCTTCTTCGGAATCCATGGAAGCGGAAGAAATGGTTTGATCTTCATCATAAATTCTCATATTCTTCTTTTGGCTCACATTCTTCTTCATAATTCTCATATCCTTGAGAATTCGTAGATGTTGAAAGATTGCTATAATCTTCTTCATAATTCTCATATTCTTCTTCAGATTTCTGTACTCATACATATTTGGGTTTGGGTTAATAGATATTGTAAATGGAAATGTGTTATTACAGTATGCTTTAATGTTATTTAGAATTCTCATAACCTTTGGATCAATACACAACTTTTACGAGTCGTACATTTTCTCATACGTATGTGTAATGAATTTTGATCTCCGTTATTATAATCCTAACCTTTATGGATAAATTTCAATTCGTTGGTACATCCAATTTCATAAGTATTATATTTTCTAACAGATTATAAATTCAGCTGTATATAACATTTATACTAACATTTATCGATAAATGTATGTATATTGTTGTAGCGAGTGGAATATAAACCAAATAAAAAAAATTATGAACTGCTGACTGATAAAAAAATTTGAGAGAACATACCTGTTCTCTAAATAGTTGTCGTATGGTGCTCTCCAGGCTGCCTTCCCAACGCTCTTGATATCCCCACCTATTTACTTGTACTTTGTGCAACAATGGAGTGTTTGAGTGTCCTTGACAGAACAACTTCATCCTTGGGCAATCATATATATGCAGAATTTCCAAGGATGTGAATCCAAAGGTATACTTTTCCGATGAGCAGAAGCTTTCTAGCTGTGGTAGAGAAAAAAGTTTCAAATGGTTGAGTTGGGGGAAACTGATTTCATCATCATTGTCACCACCTTGGATGATTTCTTCTATATTTTCACAATTCTCTATAATCATTTCTTTGAGTTGCACTAGACTTTTGGCTGTGGAAGGTGTGATTAGTTTTATGAGTCCATCGCATCTCTCTACTTTCAAAGTCACCAAATTTCGAAAAGATACCGGAGATGGAACTAGATTGAATTTTAATTTGGGGCACACGAAAACATCCAACCTCCTTAGATTTTGGAATCCTTCCTTTTCCTTCCATAGATGCATCAATTCAGTAAGATGTTCCAGCCTTAATTCAGTTATCTGAGAGAGTAGCAAGGATGCAGGCTTTTCCTCACCACCATCTTCACTTTGGAATATCAGCTCTTTAAAAGAAGAATAGCTTATTTCAAGTGTTTGAAGATTGGACCAGGACGATAACTGCAACAAGTAAGATGGCAATACGGTTACTTGCTCCAGATGCCACTCAAGTATCACATCTTTTAGGTTGGGGAAGTATGGAGATAGGAGTTGGTGTTGGTGTTGTCCTTTCATTCTAGCATTCCATCCCAAAGTGATTTTCTGTAGATTTGGAAACGTAGACTGCACAATTCCACAGTCCTTGTTAACAACAGAAACAGAGGATTCTTTGTAGTTCAATTGAGTTTGTGGGATTAAGAATAGTATGATACCTCAGTCACCCAAAACAAGGGCTGTTCACTACTGCTTTCTCCAGAAGAAAACAATGTCTCCACTCTGTCACATCCAACCACACTCAGCTTCCTCAATGAAGGCCAATTTATAGTATGCATTTTGTTATGATGGAGACTCTTTAGATTTGACAAGTAACAGAGCTTCAAGGATGTCAAAGATGGAAATTCAAATGTAGTAACATCCATTGCACGACTGCTTCCTTCAGATTCAGATACAAAGATTATTTCTTCAATGGATTCACAATAGCTTATCTTCAGTCTATGAAGCCTTTGAAGTTTTATGAACAGACTCAACGGAAAAACATTTAATAGCTTAGGACAAGATTCCAAATAAATGGAAGTTAGTTTGGAAAAAGACTGTTGAACAAGAACATCAGGCCAGAGCCTCTCCAAGTTGTCCATGTTTTGAATGTTCAATTCCTCTAGCACAGGAAGCATCACCTACATGCATAATTATTTAAAAATGTCATAAACTTTAAATCACAAAAAATAAAAGAATTCAAGTGAAGGAAATAGACTACAGAGGATTGATTTTTCATTTTAACACTCTTTTTACAATGAATGACTTTTTATTAAATTAAAATACAAAGGATATTTTATTCCTCCGTGTATGTATTACCATGGAACCGATAACCTATTATATTATTTTTCACTAATTAAAGATAAAGTATTATTTTCTTGTTTTTCCCTTAAATTCTTTCGATTAAACTCTTATCGGCAATTCGACATTAGATAGATAGAGTAAATATATTTAATTTAAAGGGAAGATTTATTATATATTATTATTTAAGTTCCAACATTGTACTAATCATAAATAACAAAACACATTACAATTAGCTGAGTTATTACCTAATTGGAAATTATGTAAAACAACAACAAATGAAATCATACCTTTTCATTGAAGAAATAAGGTGAAACTTTTCCGTCATTATAAACGAATGTGTTCAAATCAGAACAATCCCATATATGCATCTTCCTTAACGAAGGAAACTTAATTGGATTCATTCCACAACAAAACCTGTTAAGTTGGGGAAGATCCAAAAGAATCAGGGAGTCAAGTTTAGGAAACACACTGTAATCCTTTCTTCTGTCGATAATATTCCTTCTACTATCGCTTCCATTTCATCACATTTGGAAACCTTGAGTGTTTTCAAATGCACAAAACTTTTAACCATAGATGAAGGAAATATATATTTCAACTTAGGACATTCCTCCACTTCCAACTCCTCCAAGGCAGAGAATAAAATCTGTAAATATATAAAAAAAACACATTTCTTATTATCATAAATAATTTTTTTAATTATTTGTCAAACTATATATTCATAATGATAGACGTATCAACAAACTTATAGTTTTCATTCCATAAATAATTATAAAAAATTATTGTATATAAAAGTAGGATAATTTTACTGATTAGCTTACAAAATAAATAAAATCTTATTAAAATATTGAATGCTTAGAATTTTTTATTTATTCAGAATGATAAATAATTATATTTTAAAAAATAATATATTTTTATATATTATATAAAGCTATTAAAACTATTATAATAATATTTTATAATATTACAACTTTGTGATGTTGTTGCAGTTGGATACCTTCAATTCTTCAAGTTGGTTCAGTCTTCTGATTATGGAGAATGAGAACAAATTCTTCAACATAGTGCAGTTCTTGACTTTAATGAATCTTAATTGACCAAAAGATTCAATATTTGTGTCGCAAAGCATTTCCTCAACATCTCCCAATCCATCAAGATGTAGACTTTCGGTATTTCTCAACAATAGTTTATAAATCTCATCGATAAAATGAAAACTTTTATTTATCTTGAGCTTCAACATTCTTGATGTTTTCATCCCTCTATCGTGACGAAAATCCCACTTCTCATCTCCAATGGAAATTTTGTACCTTTTCATCTTTCTGAAAAACAAGATATCCTTCGGTATAGCTTCCACGTGAGGAATATGTACTTCCAAAGTGGTCAGACGAGACAAATGTTGCAACTCAAAAAGACCAGCATTCCTTCTTGGATTCTCAGTTCCCTCGACCTCCCATTCGTCAAAGCTATAATATAGGTATAGTTCTTCTAATCTCGATAACTTTGATAACACATTTGGTGATATTATTTTAAGACTATAACACTCATTCAAGTCTAGCAATTTTAGCCTTGTCAACTGTCCTATCTCCATCGGTAGCACTTCTATTCTCGATCTATGAAGGTCAAGGATTTCCAAATTTCCCAACTCTCCTAAGATGACTATACTTTTTAAAGTACAATCTATCAAACGCAATGTGCAGAGAGTTTTCAAGCAACCAATAGAGGGAGGCAAGGATGTCGAGCGCATTTGGGAAAATTCCAAGACTGTGAGTCTTTGCATTTCCTTAAAAAAGTTATGGGGAACTTTCGCAGTGCCATGCATAGAGAAAAAGGTAAGGTTTGGACATTCCAGATCATCAGGAAGCTCACTAACCTTGGCATGTTTAAAGCTAATAAGATTGCAGTTTCTCAGTGTATCCTTGTCTGACCACTTTTCGAATACATCTTCCTTTCCTAAAGCAAGCCAATGATGGTCTCTAGAAGCAATTGAAACGGCAACATCGCGAACAACATCGTGCATGTCAAAGCTTTCCGGGGTGGAACCAGCAAGTAACAGAGAAGAGTCTTTGAGCTCACTAACCTATGCCAACACTCTGTTCCGCACCTTTTCCATTGTGTCAAGGCCATGAAACAAACCCAAGCCTCTACAATGTTTCACCAAGTCTTGGATGGCAGCATTGTGACCCATTATACTGCAGAGCAAGAAAGTGAATTTAAGTTCCTCCGTCTCTAAATATTTGTAGCTCATCTCAATAGCGGAATACACGGCACCCGATATCCCCTTGAAGTTTATTTTAGAGGGTTTTAGCTGCTCCAGAGCGTTCTCCCATTCATACAGATTCTGCTTGCGCTTTAAAGCCTTTGCAATGGTTGCAATGGCAATTGGCAGTCCTGCGCACTTTCTAGCAACTTCAGCTGCTGTTAATTGCAAGTAAGATGTTTCCAGAACATGACCTGCCATTTTCTTAAACAAGATCCATGCTTCATCTTCTTCCAATGATTCAATCGAAATGTTTGGCTGTGAATTCATGGATTCTAACACATCGAGCTTCCTAGAAGTCATTAAGATCTTGCATCCCATGTGTTCGTCTCCGGATGGAATTCCGAGTACTTCCAAATCCAAGGTCGTCCAAATATCATCCAAAATAACAAGTACCTTCTTCTCCTTCTTTAGTCTGTCACGAAGTGGAGCAGCTCTCACATCTATGCTTTCCTCCACGATTGTCAAGCCAATCTTCTCAGCAATCTCCTTCTGGATATTCACCTTGTTTGGTGTTTGGTTTATTGCAACCAAGACCACTTCATTAAACAGTTGTTTCTCCTTAGCTTGTTTGAAAGCCTTCTTTGACAAGTGTGGTTTTCCCCACACCTCCCATCCCGTACACTCCAATTATACTGACAGCATCATCTTCCAGTGCCGCCATGACACGGTCGAAAGCACCACATCTTGATTCAAAGGACTCATACTCTTTGACAGGTCTGATAACGTCTATGGCTTCAACAGCAGGAAGGTAGGAAACCACATTAAATGTATCCTTTTCTATCAGTAATTGAGCTATAGCATCAGCCTCCCTGTCTGCTTTCTTACTGAGATGGTAACGGGACTGAAAATCGGGGAAAAGGCCGGCGAAACACCTCTTGGTTGCTTTCTCTTCATCCTCTTGCAATTTTGTTGCAGCCTCCTCGGAGATCTTCTCATTGGCTACTGTCAACCACCTCCCCCTTCCTGTTAGCCGCATCAACAGATTGTTGCAGCCTTTGTCTTGCATCCTCCAGGTCTCGAACTTTAGTCCTGAGATTCATAAACTTGGTCTTGGTCTTGAACAAGTAACTAAGTTGTCGTGCAGCAGGATCAACAGTGTACTCAGCAGCTTTGGCAGCAAGAGATCCAACAATGGAAATGATCACCTCCATTTTTTCCCTTCAAAAATTGATATGAATCAGAAATCAAATGCAGTAGGAAAGTGATACACAGACACTACTTGTACAATTATATCAACATATTTACTTGAATGTTGGCTCCAATAATTTGTTTCCAAACACAAAGTCTTGGTCTTCCATGTAAAATCTTCTACTTTTACTTTTTCTTTTGTTTTTATATAAAAATTCAAAATTATCATTCTTGTTTTGAAAAAGAAAAAAGTAATCAAAATTATCATTCTTCTTTTGAAAAAGAAAAAAAAGAGTTTACTAAAGCAATGGGAGCTTTTCCAAAAGCAAACAATTATAAAAGAACATTGTCAGGGACTGAGCCTTGTTGTCTAGTTAGGGACAGAACTAAGATCCGGGATTGGGAGACAAAATGTAAATGTTTAAAAGAGGATAAATTCATAAATAAATAATTTTTCAAAATAAATTAAATAGGTCAAAAATGAAAAAAAAAATAAAGGTGGGAGGCGATTGTCTCTCCTCATTCCATATACCTTCGTCTTTGATTTTACATTTTTAATAAAGTTCAGTAATATTTTGATATTTTATGTTTTTTTACCATTGTTCAAGCCTCTGAATAAAAAAATCAATAACACTTTATAAAATAAAACTCGATTTTAAGTATGTAAATTTAAAATTATGGTCAACGTTTAATTTATCTAATATTTTAATTTATGTGAACCTAAAATATTATTAGATTAAAAATTTAATAAATTAAATTAAAATTTTAGACAATTAAATTAATCATATTCAAAAAAAATATAATATGAATTTATAAAATTCCGAATTTATCAAATTATTTTTTTATTAAATAATTTGTTATAAAAATTTTAAATTCTTAAAGGGACCCTAGACTTATCTTATGTTTTTCTCCTTAATTGTAACTTTTATAGTTTTATGGATTTTTACCTTAAGTAGACCTGATTAATATTTATATACTATAAATATTAATTATAATCAATATCAAGGATGGATCTAGGGGTACACTTGTACCTAGACCTGACAAACTTGATCCGAGAATCGAAAATCAAATCGATTTACCTGAAACGAAAATCGAACCGATCCGATCAAAATGATCCCAACGTGATCCGAAACCCGAACCGAAATCGAAACTAAAACCGATCCGAACTCTAGAAGAATCGATATAGATCCGTAACCGTTTTGACCCGTAACAGATTTGACCCGAACCAATTTTCACCCGAACTAAAAGCAACCCGAAATTAGCTTGCTCAAAACTAATCTAAACCGAATATCAATCCGATTTTAACCCGATAATTGAGTCAAAGTGAATGAATAATTTATTTTTACTATTGTTTATTTTTTTTACGATTTTAATCTGAATTCATGTATTTGTAAAAATTTATTTTTACTATTTTTTATTTTAACCCGATAATTGAGTCAAAGTGAATGAATAATTTATTTTAAACCCAAAATGAATAATTTATTTTTACGATTTTAATCTGAATCCATGTATTTACAAAAATGGCATTAGCCTTTAAATTACTAATACTGCCTTTACTCGAATAAAAAACGAGGTGAAGAATTTTAAAACAATTCCAATACGAAATGTCATAATCCTTGAGTCATCCTATATCATTCTTTTATGGAATAAAAATAATTATTGAGACCGTTATCAAGTTAGCCCTTATACTTTTTCTCTTTTCACTTTTATCCTCAAACAAATAAAAAGATATATTTTTACAAGAATATATGATTAATTCTATATAAAATATATACGATTAGATTCGTACTCAAGTTTAAATAAAACCAAATTAACCAAAAATTCAAAGATTGACCCGATCCGAGCCAAGCCGAGCGACCCGATATGGACCCGACTCGAAAACATTCGATCCGATATTGACCCGACCCAAAAACAATCGATCCGATATTGACCCAAATCACCGATCCGATATCCGAATCGACCCGAATTATCATATATCCGAATTAAAACCGAAACCCGAACCGACTTGAATCTAAACCGATTGCAAACAAACCCGAAATGAATCGAACCAAACCGAATTTGTTATAAAAATTTCAAATTCTTAAAGGGACCCTAGACTTATCTTATGTTTTTCTCCTTAATTGTAACTTTTATAATTTCATGGATTTTTAACTTAAGTAACCCTAATTAATATTTATATACTATAAATATTAATTATATTCAATATCAAGGATGGATATAGGGGTACACTTGTACCTAGACCTGGCAAACTTGATCCGAGAATCGAAAACTAAATCGATTTACCCAAACCGAAAATCGAACCGATCCGAACAAAATGATCCCAACGTGATTCGAAACTCGAACCCAAACCGATCCGAATTCTA
Organism: Abelmoschus esculentus; assembly: GCA_035048815.1. NCBI lineage: Eukaryota > Viridiplantae > Streptophyta > Magnoliopsida > Malvales > Malvaceae > Abelmoschus > Abelmoschus esculentus. The sequence goes on from JAUCBN010000004.1 coordinate 25,276,555, forward strand.
GAAGAACCGATATAGATCCGTGATAAGTACTTAAAAGACTATTATTTTATACACCTTTCATGGACAATAAGCACTTGATTTACACCTACTTGAGCTGATGTATGAACTTAATGTATCTTTGTGCATACAAAGATGATATTTACAGAAAATACAAGTTTTAACGCATCTTTGTGCATTTGCAGGAAAATACGATGTCGAGGCAACACCTGAGGCCGAGGCAGTACTTTGAGGCCGAGGCAGAACCTGGGCCGCGGCAGCAGCTGAAGCACCAGCATCGATAGTGTAGGCGATCTGAAGAGAAAAATGAGGTGGTTGTTTCAAGACAAGCAGCATGGAAATCAGAGCTGGGAAATACACGAAAAGTCAAGGTCAAAGGCCACGCGGACAAGAATCCCTATAGGAATAAACTAGGAAATAAAATAAAGATCTTTTATTATGTACTCAACTTGTGTTTTATTCCAAGTTGTATTCCTACTTAGGAAAGGTTTGCCCTAGACCTAGACTATATAAACCATAGTCGACCAATGTTTTAGAGAGCCGAAAATTAGAGAGAGAGTTCATCTTAGGATTTATAGTTTTCTTTCTCCCCCATTATGTTCTAAACTCTCTTAGGCTTAGGTGAAGGTTGTTCAGTATTAGTGAGAAGAGATTGAACTTTGTTTCTTGTTTCAATGCAATAAAATATCAATGTTTGCTTATTCTTTGTCGTTCTTTATTCTTGCATTCAAGCTCGGGAGAGAAGTTTGTAAGTAATCTATTTATCTAGACTCGGGAGAGTTAGATTCACAAAAGGAATAAGTACGGTGTTTCAATCGGGAAAGACTAACTCGACCTAGGAATAGGTTAGAGTTTCAGCGGCTAAAAGAAGTGTGGGATTGGTTGATAATTATAATTGATTCACGCTGGGAGGTATCATCAAGGACTAGTTATTAACAGTGCTTCGACGTAGGGATAAGCGGAGTCATCAAAGGACACTTTGCCGAACTTTGGTAAAGTTCACCCAAGAGCAAGGGATTGCCGCGGTGGACAAGCATCATCGCTGTCGAGGCAGTAATCTGCAGTACTGCCGAGGCAGTGTTGTGCGATTGTATTGGACAGAAACAAGTCAATTGAATCCACAATACAACGCAACTGGATCATGGCCACTTTCTTCATTTGGTTTCTCTTTTAATAATTAGTTTATTTTATTATTCAAGTTATTTAGTTTATCCCAACTCAAATCACTTTTGTCCTATTTTATTTCTTTTACAGAGCAAGAAGACAAAAGAAGACATATTGAGTATACCAATCCTCGAGGAGACGATATTCGATAAATACTTATCACTTTATTACTTGGCGTGTATACTTGCACTAAATTGTGCACTTTTTACACGCAACAATCCGTAACCGATTTAACCCAAACCGATTTTTACCCGAACTGAAAGCAACCCGAAATTAGCTTGCTCAAAACCAATCTAAACAGAATATTAATCCGATTTTAACCCGATAATTGAGTCAAAGTGAATGAATAATTTATTTTTACTATTGTTTATTTTTTTACGATTTTAATCTGAATTCATGTATTTAAAAAAAATTATTTTTACTATTTTTTATTTTAACCTGATAATTGAGTCAAAGTGAATGAATAATTTATTTTAAACACGAAATGAATAATTTATTTTTACGATTTTAATCTGAATCCATGTATTTACAAAAATGGCATTAGCCTTTAAATTACTAATACTGCCTTTACTCGAATAAAAAATGAGGTAAAGAATTTTAAAACAATTCCAATACGAAATGTCATAATCCTTGAGTCATCCTATATCATTCTTTTATGGAATAAAAATAATTATTGAGACCGTTATCAAGTTGGCTCTTATACTTTTTCTCTTTTCACTTTTATCTTCAAACAAATAAAAAGATATATTTTTACAAGAATATATGACTAATTTTATATATAATATACACGATTAGATTCGTACTCAAGTTTAACTCAAACCAAATTAACCCGAAAATTCAAAGATTGACCCGATCCGAACGACCCGATATGGACCCGACTCGAAAACATTCTATCCGATATTGACCTGACCCAAAAACAACCAATCCGATATTGTCCCAAATCACCGATCCGATATCCGAATCGACCCGAATTATCATATATCCGAATTAAAACCGAAACCCGAACCGACTCAAATCTAAACCGATTGCAAATAAACCCGAAATGAATCGAACCGAACCAAATTTGTTATAAAAATTTCAAATTCTTAAAGGGACCCTAGACTTATCTTATGTTTTTCTCCTTAATTGTAACTTTTATAATTTCATGGATTTTTAACTTAAGTAGCCCTAATTAATATTTATATACTATAAATATTAATTATATTCAATATCAAGGATGGATCTAGGGGTACACTTGTACCTTGACCTGACAAACTTGATCCGAGAATCAAATACCAAACCAATTTACTTGAATCGAAAATCGAACCGATCCGATCAAAATGATCCCAACGTGATCCGAAACCCGAACCGAAACCGATCTGAATTCTAGAAGAACCGATATAGACCCGTAACCGATTGAACCGATTTTCACCCAAACTGAAAGCAACCCGAAATTAGCTTGCTCAAAACCAATCTAAACGAAATATCAATCCGATTTTAGCCCGATAATTGAGTCTAAGTGAATGAATAATTTTTATTTTACTATTGTTTATTTTTTTTACTATTTTAATCTGAATTCATGTATTTATAAAAAAATATTTTTACTATTTTTTATTTTAACCCGATAATTGAGTCAAAGTGAATGAATAATTTATTTTAAACCCGAAATGAATAATTTATTTTTACGATTTTAATCTGAATCCATGTATTTACAAAAATGGCATTAGCCTTTAAATTACTAATTCTGCCTTACTCGAATAAAAAAACGAGGTAAAGAATTTCAAAATAATTGCAATACGAAATGTCATAATCCTTGAGTCATTCTTTTATGGAATAAAAATAATTATTGAGACGGTTATCAAGTTGGCCCTTATACTTTTTCTCTTTTCACTTTTATCCTCAAACAAATAAAAAGATATATTTTTACAAGAATATATGATTAATTCTATATATAATATACACGATTAGATTCATACTCAAGTTTAACTCAAACCAAATTAACCCGAAAATTCAAAGATTGACCCGATCCGAACCGATCCGAACGACCCGATATGGACCTGACTCAAAAACATTCGATCCGATATTGACCCAACCCAAAATAACCGATCCGATATTGACTCAAATCACTGATCTGATATCCGAATCGACCCGAATCATCATATAACTGAATTAAAACCGAAACCCGACCCGACCCGAATCTAAACCGATTGCAAACAAACTCGAAATGAACCGAACCTGAACCGAACAACCCGTTTGCCCCTCTACTTGTACCTAAAAAATTTATTTTTTTCTATATTTTCTATATTTTCTTTGTTTTTTCTATTGATAATTTAATTCTGCACCCCTAAACTCTTATAATTTTATATTTTTTATATTTTTAATATATTTTTTTAATAGTGTGCCTCCCTTATATAAAATTTTAAGTCCGTAAAGGTATAATATCATTATTGATAATATTTTATTTCATGAATTATCCACACCCAACAAACAAACAATCTACTATCCTAGTAGTTGCACTTTTTGCATGTTCTTGTGAAGAGAGTGGCTCAATTTTAATGGGTTTGGACCCATTCCTTCATGCTGGCACATGCAAGTGGAGTTGGCTCTTATCATTTTCTTTTTGGTGGACCATTCTTGTCACATTTTGAGCATATATTTTGGTAAAAATCACGTTGGTATGAAATCTAATGTAATATTTTATTAAATGATTAATTCGAATCAATTTTTATAATTCATAAGAATTCATTACGATGATAATAATTTTTATTTAATTTATTATTTTCATGACACTAATATTCGAACCGTGTTACCTTAATCTTACATAAAAAGTTCAACTCTTCAATATCATTATCAAGTTTAATGAAAAGTCTCAGAAGAAATTATATTATGGGTCATTTCCACTACGTCATCCAGAGACTAGTCAATCAAAAGCATTCATTTAATTATTTTTTCACTCATCATTTTTCAAGTGATTCTCCACTAATATTTACTGTAAATTAAGTTTAAAAACAGTTCTTATCAAGTGAAGATTCACTTGATAAAAATGATGAGGTAAAAAAATAATTAAATGAATGCTTTTGATTGATTGATCTCATAGATAATGTAACACCCTAAAACCGAGTTAGTAAAAACGGTTCGAATAATGTAAAATAAAATCGAATCATATGTTAATTGGGTTAGAAAAGTGATGAAATTGAATTAAGTAAAAAGATATGAGGATTGCATGTTGGATTTTCAAATTCCCTTAATTGCCCATAGTCTTTAATTTACTCAAGAATTAGATATGAGGGCAAAATGGTCTTTTCACCCTTATTAAATGAGAAACAAAAATCAGCCAAAATTGGCTTCTTCATCCTCATTTTTCACGGCAACAAGAGAAAAATAGGGGAAAGAGAAGCTTGAGAGAAATTCATGAGAAACCATTGAAGGGAGGAGTGAAAGCTTTGCATGGTTAAGTTTCGGGACTAGAAAATCGAATTTAAAGGCCTAGGTAAGTTTCTTTCTCCATGTCTTAAGCTTTGAAAGCTTGAATCCTTGAATTTTAGAAACTTTCATGATGCTAAAATGTTAAATTGGTATGGGTTTTGAAGTGTGAACGAATCGAGTTAGGGAACTTAGAAATTGGAATTGTGTAAATGATATGTTCGTGTTAATCGGTTTAGTAAGTTGTTGTAAGATGGATTGAAGGATGTTGATTGCATGTTTAAGGTGCTGGAAATTTATGAAAATGGTTTGGAATCGAGAATTAAAGTTATGGAATGAGAATTAGCCGAAACTAGTCTAGAAATGCTATTCCGGGTAGCTATCTTTGAGAAATTCCCTAGGTCGGGATTCAAGGAATTAGGTTCTGAAATTTTAAACCATGGTACTCATGTATACCTAGTTTAATTTAAAATTTACGGAACCTTAATCCGAGTTCGGTAGAGAAAGATATACGCTATTCCGTAAGGCTACCCGAGCAGCCCCGGGAATCCGGCCGGGTCTGTTTCGATTGAAATCTGGAGCTAATCGAATAGGAACTAAAATGTAAGGTTAATTGGTCCTTGTATAGGATTCTTCTAGCTTTCCAACAAGGTAAAATTGACTAAAATCGGACATCGAAGCTAGGAGATATGATCGTTTCGCTAAAGGGTAGCAAAACTGTCCGTAATGCACATGTTATAATTGTTTAGCCTAAAATCACTTGAATTGGGTGATCTTGTTGGATCCTAATGTATGGATATTGTGTATGGATTGTTAGATAACCCGAGGGAAGAAATCGAAGAACAAGAAAGGCTTGACGTAGCGAGGAAACGAGGCAAAGGGGTTGCGATCTACAACCCGTAATAGCTTGGAGACATTGTGAGTGTGGCAAACCTTGGGGTTAGGACCCATCTTTTGTTTATTTAATTTAATATGTCATGTAATTGGACTAATCGAATATCCGGTAATGAGGGAAGGAGGATTAAATGTAAATGACTTGTTTGATACCTTGATTGATGGGTAGATTGATAATGCTAGCTTAGTACATATGCATTGCTTGGAAATGCCGAGGTAAGTAACGGCACGCGGCTACGGTTGCCAGGTACGCGAACCATGCATGAAGCATGAATGTAATGAGGTGAATATTTGTTTGATATCATGATATGCATATTGTTGCTATTACGATGCACATATATTGATAACATGTTATGAACACTTGACATTGATAATATGAATTGGATTGCCATAAGTGAAATGATGAAAGCATGATAATTGCCCTTGTATTAGCATGGGTTGAATGCTTGCTCTTGGTAATATGAACTTGATTACATGGATTGAATAATGATCAAATGGATATTGAAATGTTATTGAGCCTTGGGTCATAGTTGGTCATAGGTTGTACGGCATGCCTAGGGTCTTGAGCTCATTGTTTAGTGCTACGGCACTCTTGTTTAGTACTTCGGTACTCTTGTTGGTACTATGGGTACCGTGATTTGGTGGTGAGTCACCAATTGTTAGATACCATGGGTATCTCATGTTAGTACCTTTGTGGTACTCTTGTTAGTGCCTTAGTGGCACTCTTGTTAGTGTCTACGTGACACTCTTGTTGACTCGTTACCTTGTCCTACTATACCAAGGCATCACATGAACTTAATTGAAAGACTAAATGATTAAACATGAATTATATGCACATGTATTGGCTTGAGAAGCATTGATGTTTGATCATGTATTGTTATTGAGTATTGAAATGTAATTGATGCTATAAGTAGCACTTGAATGTAACATGATCATTGATATTGAGAATGGACACATGGCTATATGTAGCCCTTGAAATGAATTGTTTAATGAAAGCTTGAGAAATTGGAAGTGACTAATGAGACATATGCAATGATATGATGCTAGCTTGAGCATATAGACTACGACATTGATATGTATGATATATAAATGAAATCCATGAAAAGCATGTTATCTTTGATATTAGGCTATTGTTGAACTTGTATATGGGAAGAACTAATGTCATGTATTGCATTGTTTGCTTATTTGAAGCATGATATGTTTATTACTTTGTTATGTCTAATATGGTTAGACTAGGGCTGCCTCACTAAGTACCTAGCACGTACTTACCACTCTTTTGTTTCCTCCTTCCCCAAAACAACAGGATTGAGAGCCAAGGAGCTAAATCGGGATTGATTGCAAGCAAGGACAGCAAGCAAGCTAAAGTATGGTATTTTGTATTTTGATTAACTCCTAGTTATGGTGGCATAGTGAGCATGTTTGATTTGTCTATGCATTTGAAACTTGGCTAATGTTTTGTATATATAATGCTATTGAGTTCTTGGTTTGTAAGCCATAAGGCAACATCATGAGTGGGCTAGTATTTAGTATGATTGAGAATTGCCCATAGAACCTTAGTTAGGGTATCGTATGTCGATGTGCAAGTGATGAGCCATGTGGTCTAACATGTAAGACCATAAGGCTAAGGTATGACTAACCAATGGCCATAGAAATGGCAAGGTGGAATGGATTAGATAATGGTATGTGCATTGAATTGGACCATAGATGGATTGGTTAAGTGGATAGTCATTGTCTAAACATGTTGTAATGGACCCTTAAGGTTTAAGGACATTGGAGACCATATAGGTGGTCCTTTGGTAGGGTCTAAATGTCTAAAAAGATAGAAATCTGCTCATTTCGAGCAGGGGTATCGATACCAATCCTGGGTGTATCGATACCCCTTGTTAAATGGTCATCTGGTCCGAAGCATAGTCCGATGCTACCTTTGGCAGTGAAGAATAGCATCGAAGCATGGTGCGATGCCAGGCTTCGTTGTGTCTTCCCTGGTTCGATACCTGTATCGAACCAGGTTACCCAACTATGGTCAACGAGTCAACGCAGGAGACCTGGTTCGATACATGGTTCGATACTGGGGCCTCCAGTAGCAAATGGCATCGAATCCTGGTTCGAACTAGGGTGCCTTGCCTTAAAGTCAACAAGTCAACGGTCAACACCGTTGACCGGCATCGAACTGGGGTTCGATACCTGTTTCGATACCTGTATCGATACCCCTAGTTAAGTTGGTTCAAAATTGAAGAATGAAAATTGGATTGGTCATTAAGATAATGTTAATAGCGATTGAATGAATGGAATTTGGTTAAAGGTACTTACCAAGTTCAGCTGGGATTATAATTGATAAATAATCGAGAATTAAGAATCGAATTGGATAATTATATAAGTATGAAAAAGTTTTAAATTGGCCACCCAAATTGACAAATGTTACACGAGTTTGGCTCGTAAGGTTAACTAAATGAACAAATGTTATACTTATTGAGTACAAATCCGGTTTAATGATGAGTCGAATGTCCGGTTGACGCCCCCGTCTCCTAACCCGGGGCGAGGGTGCCACATTTAGTGGTATCAGAGCTTTCGGTTGTATGATTCTCGGACCGAAAGTAATATGCATGCATCATATAGGATTGAACTATGCCACCTAGGAGTTTTTATACCGTACTTGCTTGTGTTCTTGCTCAATTGAATAATTTTTGCTCATCTTTGTAGAATGGTTGACACGAGATTGGCCTTGGGAGATGAAAGTCCCGAGGGCTCGTCTAATGAGAACGTAAATGCGGGGATGGATCTGAATCCTCCCCAAGGACAAGAGCAGACACCGGTGGAAGCTGCCCCTGAGCCGGTAGCCCCGGTTGTGCAAGACGTTCAGAGAGAATGTCTCCTGAGTATGAAGGGGATGTTCGACCAGATAGTATCCGATATGAGGCAGGGTCGTCCTACTGTTCCTGTTGATGCTACACTAAGTAGGGCCCCTATTGAGAAATTGGCCAGGTATCGAGCCTATACGTTTGCGGGTATTAATGAGGAAAAGCCCGAAGAGCCTGAACAGTGGTTAGAAAGAACCACTCAGATCCTGACCAAGCAATTACAGTGCTCAGATGAGCATAAATTAGAATGTGTTATATCGCTTCTAGTTGATGAAGCCTTGAGTTGGTGGGAAACTACAACTTTGACTGCTCCTACCGATTCTGTCACATGGAACTTCTTTGTAGAGGAGTTCAAGAAGAAGTACATTAGTGAGCAGTATTTAGCTGAAAGAAGAAGGCGATTCTTGTACCTGAAGCAGGCTAATAGGCCTATTGAGCAGTATGTGGCAGACTTCTGCAAGTATTGTAAGTACGGAGCTGAGTACATCAAAACCGAGAAACAGAAATGTCAAATGTTCATTGACGGGCTAAATGATGAAATGAGCCTCATGTTTACTGCCCTGGGAATTACCGACTTTCAGATTTTAGTCAACAGGGCTATTGCTACCGAAGCCAAGATGAAAGCTTCGGAAAAGAGGATGGGTGGAAACAGAGATGATAAGAGACGCAAATGGGAAGATAAGCCAGACTGGAATGCAAAAAGAGCCAAGCAACAGAAAGGAGGCTCCTCGACCTACCGTAATGAACCCAAGAGTAACTATGTGCCGAGACCTCAGTCGGCCAATAGACCATCTGCCCCGGTTGCTTCTGTTCATAGCACGGGAAATTCTGGAAAGGCTCTTGTTTGTCAGTATTGTAATAAATTTCATGCTAGCCCTTGTCGACTTCAGATGAAGTTGTGTTATGCATGTGGTGGGTCAGACCACTTTGTTAAGGATTGTCCACAGAATCCAAATAGAGGCACACCTCAGTCTCGTGCCTATCAGAGTCCTCCACCTCAGAACCGAAACAAGGGCCCAGGACAGGCCCATTCTGGGAATCAGAGTAGAGGAAAGGATCGTCAATCAGCCCCTCCTCGTCAAGGATCACAAGCTCCTGCTAGAATGTACCATGTTCGTGGTAGAGAGGAGGAAGAGTCTCCAGACGTGATTGCAGGTACTATTGAATTAAATTTGAGTCTTGCATATGCTTTAATAGATTCGGGATCTACTCATTCATTTGTATGTTCTAGAATGCTTGTAAAGGTTAAGTTAGAGCCTGAAAATGTTAATAGGGGTCTTGTAGTATCAAACCCAATAGGAGGAATAATGAATGTTAACCTCATTTGTAAAAACTCCCCAATCACGATCCGAAATATTCCTTTTCGGATTGATCTATTTGTATTGCCAACATGTGAATTTGACTTGATATTGGGGTTAGACTGGTTGACCAAACATGAAGCTTGGATCGACTGTCAGAATCGAAGATTGTATCTTCGTGGATTGGGAAAGGAATCGATTCTTCTAATCGATAAGAAGCCAACCTCGATCTTTGCTGCTATGGTTATGCAAGATGAATATGATTTCGGTTTGCCAAAGATCCCAGTGGTATCCGAATTTGTTGATGTTTTCCCTGAGGAACTTCCTGGTCTACCTCCGACCAGAGAAGTGGAATTTGGGATAGAAGTCCAACCTGGGACTAATCCGGTGTCAATTGCTCCTTATAGAATGGCACCAATAGAATTGAAAGAGCTTAAAAAGCAACTCCAAGAGCTACAAGAAAAAGGATTCATTCGCCCTAGCTCCTCACCGTGGGGTGCTCCTGTTTTGTTTGTAAAGAAGAAAGATGGTACAATGAGACTTTGTATCTACTATCGGCAATTGAATCGGGTGACTATTAAGAATAAGTACCCCTTGCCCAGAATCGAAGACTTATTTGATCAACTAAAGAATGCTACAGTGTTCTCTCGGATTGACCTTCGATCGGGGTACTATCAAATGAGAGTAAAAGAGGAAGATGTTCCTAAGACGGCTTTTCGAACCCGATATGGACATTTTGAATTCTTGGTGATGCCATTTGGGCTAACCAATGCACCGGCTGCATTCATGGATCTGATGAATCGAATGTTCAAGCCTCATCTTGACAAATTTGTAGTTGTCTTTATTGATGACATTCTGGTGTATTCTCGAAACAAGGAGGAACACTCAGAACACCTTCGAGTTGTTTTGCAAACTCTGCGGGAACGTCAATTGTTTGCCAAGTTCTCCAAGTGCGAGTTCTGGCTATCGGAAGTGTCATTCCTTGGCCATGTCATCTCGGCAGAAGGAATCAAAGTTGATGCTACGAAAGTGCAAGCTATTTTGGATTGGAGACCTCCGAGAAATGTTACTGAGGTCAGAAGTTTCCTCGGTTTAGCCGGGTACTATAGGAGATTTGTTAAGGGATTTTCTTCGATTGCGTTGCCCTTAACTAAACTCCTCCGAAAGGATAAATTGTTTGAATGGTCAGAGGACCAACAAAGAAGCTTTGATCAGCTTAAGCAAGCTTTGACGCATGCTCCTGTCCTCATTCAACCGGAGTCCGGTAAAGAATTCACTGTATATAGTGATGCTTCACACTCAGGACTAGGTTGTGTCCTAATGCAAGGAAACAATGTGGTTGCTTATGCATCAAGGCAATTGAAGCCTCATGAGCTGAATTATCCGACACATGACCTCGAGTTAGCTGCTATTGTTTTTGCCCTCAAGATATGGAGACACTACTTGTACGGTGAGAAGTGTTACATATACACTGATCACAAGAGTCTCAAATATCTTCTGACCCAGAAGGATTTGAATTTGAGACAAAGAAGATGGATGGAATTGCTGAAAGATTATGATTTGGTCATTGATTACCATCCAGGAAAGGCCAACGTTGTGGCCGATGCTCTTAGTCGCAAACCGACATTGGGTAAGCTAATTGATGACCTTGAAATGTTCAAACTCCCTTCGAATTATTTTGTCTAATATTTGAAAATTTACTTGTAGCCCCGAATTCGATCAATGCTCACCTTCGGGTGTATCGAAAGCAAGGATATTTATCTGAACTTCAGGTTCAATCTGATCTGATTACGAGAATCAAGGATCTGCAACAATCTGATCCTGAGCTTCAGGCTATTGTAACAAAGCTTGATTCGAAAGCTAATGTCGAATTTTCCCTCAATTCGAATGGATTACTCTACTTTAGAGATAGAGTATATGTTCCGAATAATGAGAATTTGAAAAGAGATATCCTACAAGAAGCACACCAAAGCTTGTTCTCGATCCACCCTGGTTCTGTTAAGATGTATAAAGACTTGAAATCCTTGTATTGGTGGCCTGGCATGAAAGCAGCCATCACAGATTTTGTGTCCCGATGCTTAACTTGTCAAAAGGTTAAGGCTGAACACCGAGCTCCTACGGGATTGCTTCAGCCTATTGAATTGCCTGAATGGAAATGGGATCGAGTAACTATGGATTTTGTTATTGGCTTGCCTGTTACCCCGAGAAAGAATGATGCTATTTGGGTAATTGTGGATAGACTCACAAAGTCTACACATTTCATTCCGGTTCGTAAGAACATGAACTCGGAAACCTTGGCTGAATTGTATATCCGTAAGGTAATACGGTTACATGGTGTACCGACATCCATTATTTCTGATAGAGATCCAAATTTCACCTCCCGGTTTTGGAAGTCTTTGCAAAAGGCTCTTGGGACTAAAGTACATCTAAGTACTGCTTTCCATCCGCAGTCTGATGGTCAATCTGAAAGAGTAATACAAGTATTGGAGGATATGCTACGAGCTTGTGTTATAGACTTTGAGAAAAACTGGGAAAAGTCCCTACCTCTTGTGGAATTTGCCTACAATAATAGTTATCAGACATTAATTCAAATGGCTCCCTTTGAAGCTTTATACGGGAGAAAATGTAGGACTCCCTTGTGTTGGTCTGAATTGGGAGAGAATAAAGTTTTGGGACCTCAGATGATCCGAGAAACAGAAGAACAAGTTCGAATAATTCATGATCGATTGAAACAAGCCTTCGATAGACAAAAGGCTTATGCAGACTTGAAACGGAGAGACATCCAGTATGATGTGGGAGACAAGGTCTTCCTAAAGGTTTCCCCATGGAAGAAGGTCTTCAGATTTGGGAAAAAGGGAAAGCTTAGCCCTCGATTTATCGGACCCTTTGAGATTGTTGAAAGAATCGGCCCAGTGGCCTATCGACTTGCTCTCCCTAGTGAGTTTGACAAGATACACAATGTCTTCCATGTATCTATGTTAAGGAGGTATCGGTCCGATCCTTCTCATGTTTTGGAACCGGAAGAACTAGAATTGAATCCCGATTTGTCCTATGAAGAGGAAGCAGTTCAGATACTTGATCGAGAAATTAAAAGACTTCGAAACAAAAATGTGCCTTTGGTGAAAGTCCTTTGGAGAAATCACAAGAAGGAAGAAGCTACTTGGGAACCCGAGGATACAATGAAAGCACAATATCCGCAATTGTTCCCTTCAGGTAAATTCGAGGGCGAATTTCTTTTTAAGGAGGGGAGAATTGTAACACCCTAAAACCGAGTTAGTAAAAACGGTTCGAATAATGTAAAATAAAATCGAATCATATGTTAATTGGGTTAGAAAAGTGATGAAATTGAATTAAGTAAAAAGATATGAGGATTGCATGTTGGATTTTCAAATTCCCTTAATTGCCCATAGTCTTTAATTTACTCAAGAATTAGATATGAGGGCAAAATGGTCTTTTCACCCTTATTAAATGAGAAACAAAAATCAGCCAAAATTGGCTTCTTCATCCTCATTTTTCACGGCAACAAGAGAAAAATAGGGGAAAGAGAAGCTTGAGAGAAATTCATGAGAAACCATTGAAGGGAGGAGTGAAAGCTTTGCATGGTTAAGTTTCGGGACTAGAAAATCGAATTTAAAGGCCTAGGTAAGTTTCTTTCTCCATGTCTTAAGCTTTGAAAGCTTGAATCCTTGAATTTTAGAAACTTTCATGATGCTAAAATATTAAATTGGTATGGGTTTTGAAGTGTGAACGAATCGAGTTAGGGAACTTAGAAATTGGAATTGTGTAAATGATATGTTCGTGTTAATCGGTTTAGTAAGTTGTTGTAAGATGGATTGAAGGATGTTGATTGCATGTTTAAGGTGCTGGAAATTTATGAAAATGGTTTGGAATCGAGAATTAAAGTTATGGAATGAGAATTAGCCGAAACTAGTCTAGAAATGCTATTCCGGGTAGCTATCTTTGAGAAATTCCCTAGGTCGGGATTCAAGGAATTAGGTTCTGAAATTTTAAACCATGATACTCATGTATACCTAGTTTAATTGAAAATTTACGGAACCTTAATCCGAGTTCGGTAGAGAAAGATATACGCGATTCCGTAAGGCTACCCGAGCAGCCCCGGGAATCCGGCCGGGTCTGTTTCGATTGAAATCTGGAGCTAATCGAATAGGAACTAAAATGTAAGGTTAATTGGTCCTTGTATAGGATTCTTCTATCTTTCCAACAAGGTAAAATTGACTAAAATCGGACATCGGAGCTAGGAGATATGATCGTTTCGCTAAAGGGTAGCAAAACTGTCCGTAATGCACATGTTATAATTGTTTAGCCTAAAATCACTTGAATTGGGTGATCTTGTTGGATCCTAATGTATGGATATTGTGTATGGATTGTTAGATAACCCGAGGGAAGAAATCGAAGAACAAGAAAGGCTTGACGTAGCGAGGAAACGAGGCAAAGGGGTTGCGATCTACAACCCGTAATAGCTTGGAGACATTGTGAGTGTGGCAAACCTTGGGGTTAGGACCTAGGGTCCTAACCATCTTTTGTTTATTTAATTTAATATGTCATGTAATTGGACTAATCGAATATCCGATAATGAGGGAAGGAGGATTAAATGTAAATGACTTGTTTGATACCTTGATTGATGGGTAGATTGATAATGCTAGCTTAGTACATATGCATTGCTTGGAAATGCCGAGGTAAGTAACGGCACGCGGCTACGGTTGCCAGGTACGCGAACCATGCATGAAGCATGAATGTAATGAGGTGAATATTTGTTTGATATCATGATATGCATATTGTTGCTATTACGATGCACATATATTGATAACATGTTATGAACACTTGACATTGATAATATGAATTGGATTGCCATAAGTGAAATGATGAAAGCATGATAATTGCCCTTGTATTAGCATGGGTTGAATGCTTGCTCTTGGTAATATGAACTTGATTACATGGATTGAATAATGATCAAATGGATATTGAAATGTTATTGAGCCTTGGGTCATAGTTGGTCATAGGTTGTACGGCATGCCTAGGGTCTTGAGCTCATTGTTTAGTGCTACGGCACTCTTGTTTAGTACTTCGGTACTCTTGTTGGTACTATGGGTACCGTGATTTGGTGGTGAGTCACCAATTGTTAGATACCATGGGTATCTCATGTTAGTACCTTTGTGGTACTCTTGTTAGTGCCTTAGTGGCACTCTTGTTAGTGTCTACGTGACACTCTTGTTGACTCGTTACCTTGTCCTACTATACCAAGGCATCACATGAACTTAATTGAAAGACTAAATGATTAAACATGAATTATATGCACATGTATTGGCTTGAGAAGCATTGATGTTTGATCATGTATTGTTATTGAGTATTGAAATGTAATTGATGCTATAAGTAGCACTTGAATGTAACATGATCATTGATATTGAGAATGGACACATGGCTATATGTAGCCCTTGAAATGAATTGTTTAATGAAAGCTTGAGAAATTGGAAGTGACTAATGAGACATATGCAATGATATGATGCTAGCTTGAGCATATAGACTACGACATTGATATGTATGATATATAAATGAAATCCATGAAAAGCATGTTATCTTTGATATTAGGCTATTGTTGAACTTGTATATGGGAAGAACTAATGTCATGTATTGCATTGTTTGCTTATTTGAAGCATGATATGTTTATTACTTTGTTATGTCTAATATGGTTAGACTAGGGCTGCCTCACTAAGTACCTAGCACGTACTTACCACTCTTTTGTTTCCTCCTTCCCCAAAACAACAGGATTGAGAGCCAAGGAGCTAAATCGGGATTGATTGCAAGCAAGGACATCAAGCAAGCTAAAGTATGGTATTTTGTATTTTGATTAACTCCTAGTTATGGTGGCATAGTGAGCATGTTTGATTTGTCTATGCATTTGAAACTTGGCTAATGTTTTGTATATATAATGCTATTGAGTTCTTGGTTTGTAAGCCATAAGGCAACATCATGAGTGGGCTAGTATTTAGTATGATTGAGAATTGCCCATAGAACCTTAGTTAAGGTATCGTATGTCGATGTGCAAGTGATGAGCCATGTGGTCTAACATGTAAGACCATAAGGCTAAGGTATGACTAACCAATGGCCATAGAAATGGCAAGGTGGAATGGATTAGATAATGGTATGTGCATTGAATTGGACCATAGATGGATTGGTTAAGTGGATAGTCATTGTCTAAACATGTTGTAATGGACCCTTAAGGTTTAGAGACATTGGAGACCATATAGGTGGTCCTTTGGTAGGGTCTAAATGTCTAAAAAGATAGAAATCTGCTCATTTCGAGCAGGGGTATCGATACCAATCCTGGGTGTATCGATACCCCTTGTTAAATGGTCATCTGGTCCGAAGCATAGTCCGATGCTACCTTTGGCAGTGAAGAATATCATCGAAGCATGGTGCGATGCCAGGCTTCGTTGTGTCTTCCCTGGTTCGATACCTGTATCGAACCAGGTTACCCAACTATGGTCAACGAGTCAACGCAGGAGACCTGGTTCGATACATGGTTCGATACTGGGGCCTCCAGTAGCAAATGGCATCGAATCCTGGTTCGAACTAGGGTGCCTTGCCTTAAAGTCAACAAGTCAACGGTCAACACCGTTGACCGGCATCGAACTGGGGTTCGATACCTGTTTCGATACCTGTATCGATACCCCTAGTTAAGTTGGTTCAAAATTGAAGAATGAAAATTGGATTGGTCATTAAGATAATGTTAATAGCGATTGAATGAATGGAATTTGGTTAAAGGTACTTACCAAGTTCAGCTGGGATTATAACTGATAAATAATCGAGAATTAAGAATCGAATTGGATAATTATATAAGTATGAAAAAGTTTTAAATTGGCCACCCAAATTGACAAATGTTACACGAGTTTGGCTCGTAAGGTTAACTAAATGAACAAATGTTATACTTATTGAGTACAAATCCGGTTTAATGATGAGTCGAATGTCCGGTTGACGCCCCCGTCTCCTAACCCGGGGCGAGGGTGCCACAGATAACGTGGTGAGAATGACCCATAATATAATTTCTCATTAGTTAGGGTGTAGAAAATGGAAGGATATTTTAAATATTTTTAAAGTAAATTATGTTTTTTTTTAGATTTTATAATCTATTCTTAATTACTAAACCTCTTTTAAAATCTTACATTAACAAAAAATGATCTTAGATTCGAGGCGCTATGTATTCATAAAATCTTTGTTAAGAGACTCACCCAACAAAACAAGAAGTGTGATATAGTAGGGGCGAAATTATAAATTTTTTTTATAGAAGGAACCAAAATATATATATTAAAATATTTTTTGATTGATGAGACCAAAAAATAATTTTTCAAAATAAATTATATATTTTTTTAATTTTTTAACACTATTTAGTATATAAAAACAATAATTAGCGAAGAAATTACGACTTGAACTTGAGTAAATTTTTTATACTTTAAAGAGTATATAATGAATTTATATTGATTTTTAAACTGGGTGTTTCATTAATAATATAATAAATTATATCAAATTAAAGTAAATAGATTGAAATTTTAAATTAAATGTAGCATATAGAGAAAAATCATAAATTTTTGAATAATTAATTGATATTAATTTTAGACCTGATATAATGATTATAAAAATGAAATAAAATTATTTGTAAAGGGTTGGGGAAAATAAAATAATTTTTATGTAAATTATAAGAAAAATATGTTTCACAATTAAATAAAAAATATTTAAAAAAAAGTTTTCAAATAAACGCTCCCCATTAATTTCGGAAAAATTATTCAAAAAATATCTTTTTGGATAATAATACTAAGAAAAATTCTATAACGAGCGTCGAACATCGCTGAACACCACTAACGTTGAATATTGTTGAACATCATTAAATTGATTAATAAAGATTAAAAATTTTCAAGGACTCAAAATGTAATTAATAATTATTTAAAATAAAATTTTAATTAAATTGTTTTTCATAGAAAAAACTACACAGGTAATCACTCAACTATCATCTTTTTATATTTCGGTCACACAATTAAATTTTTCATCAAAATTGATACTAATATTTTATTTTGTTACCGTTTTATTCATCGATCGTTAATTGAATGGAGATTATAACATGACATGGTTTAATAACAATTTTAGTCTCTAAAATTATTATGTTATATCAATTTAATCCTAATAAAAAAATAATTTATCAAATATTTAGTCTAAACCTTAAATTCTCTATTATTTTTTCCTTTACAACCTATGTTATTCTTCTATTTTTTTTCTTTTTTCAAGAATCAAACAAAGATTTACAACAATTACCATAAACTCGTCAAATTTTGGATCGATTCTTATCTGATTATAAATATTTATAAAATGATTTTTTATCAATTTTTTAAAAAATAAAGTTACTTCAAACGTTATTTCAATATATGTATATAAAATAAAAAACATTTGAAAATCAACATTTTTGGTGTTTTAATCTAAAGTTATTATTTAATATATTATAGTTAAGCAACCCAAATTGTAGAATACGGTTTGATTAGATTTTTATACTTTGTATTTTTCTTTGTAAAAACTGAAAAATATATATACCATGAAGGATTTGTAACGGTTGTAGGAAACCCAAATTGTAGACTTTTGTTCATATTGCAACGGTTCGTAACTTTGTTGTAGGAAATTTTTGTGTTACTGTTACCATTGATTTTCTCAGTTCGATTGACCATTTATTTCAATTCGATTATCAAGAAGTCGATACATATACTATTAGTTCATATATATTTTTTATTTTTAATGATTATTTTTTTATTGTTAAGTGATATTATAAAAATAATTATCTCGATTCTTTAATCTTAAAAAATTACAGTAAATGACTTAATATTTAGTTTTTTCTTATATTTTGTTTCGTATATATAGATTGGAACAATGCTTGAATTGACATTGTTTCTTGAAAAAATTAAAAAAATAATTTATAAATACTTATAAAAAAAAAGAATTGATCTAGAACTTGATGAGTTGATGTTATAAAAAAATGGTAACTCTTGTGGATCTTTATTTGTTTATTGAGGAAAGTAAAACAAAAGAGAATAATATTACTTGTTGTATTTGGAAGGAAAAAAAATAAAAATTTTGGGGTTTAATCAAAATATTTAATGAGTTATATTTTTATTAGGATTAAATAGATATAATGTAATAATTTTAGGGACTCAAATTGTTATTAAATAATGGCATGTTATAATTTTCGTTAAATATTTAATGATCAATAACCAAAACAAAAATAAAATAAAAAGTTAGTAACGATTTTGACAAAAAAATAATTGGATGATCAAAACAGAAAAAAAAAATGATAGTTGAGAGACCATTTATATAATTTTTTATCTAATATAATTTAATTAAAATTTTATTTTAAATAATTTTTAATTATATGTTGAGTCCTTGAGATTTTTAATTTTTCTTAATCAATTTAATGGTATTCAACAATGTTTAATATTAATAGTGTTCAGCAGTGTTCGAGGCAGACTCGTTCTAATATTAATTACAATATTTAGTTTATTATACGTACAAGAAGAAGAAAATAAGAAAAAGAAAATGAAATTGTAAGAGATGTTTATAAACGGAAGAAAAAGATGAAATAATTAAAAAAATTATAGAAAAAGAGAGAGCTTCATCCTCGTGATCTGCGAAAGAGATGTATTACGTGAAAACCCAGATTGTCTTGAAGCCATTTTCAGAGCGTTTTGATTGTTCATTTTCCTTTTCGTCGTTCTTCAACAGCCAATCATTGTTCACATTCTTTAAAAAGCTTTGCTTTTTTCTAAGGAGGGAAAAAAGGAATTTTTGGGGGGTAAAAAGCTGCAAAAACAGAGGATTTTTGGACTCTGGTTTATGTTTTTCGTTCTGGGAAATTTGTTTCCTTCAACTTTTGTATGAAGAAAAAGCTTCATTCAAAGGTGGATTTCAGGTTTTGTTTTTTAACTTCTTTTTTTATTATTTTTTGTTTTAATTCAAAGGTGGGAAATTTGTGTTTTAAATTTTTGACTTTTGTTAGTTGGTGGATGCAGATTTTTTAGCTGTTGTTCTTTAGTAGGGTTTCAATGTTTTTGTTTGCTTTGCAAGTAACCTACAAATATTGGTTGAAATTCAATGTTGGTTTTCCATTTCTAGCTGGAATTTCTATGTGGGATTTTCTTTCTAAGTGGGGATTTTTGGTGGATTTTTCTTTTGAGTTCAAGTTAGAAGGCATATTTCTTTGGGTTTGTCAATGGAAAAGTGTGCTGAAAGGGAAGAATTTGGAATTCTAAGTAAAATATTATTGTCCTTTAAGGTGGGATTTTAATGAACCATTGTCCTTTTTCATGGAAGCTGAAGTATGGTAACTTTTGGTTCAGATGAGGTCAATTTGCTGTGTTAGGAGAAACTTGGAGGATCCAAAAGGATAACTAAAACCAGATTGTATTGTTAGTTGAATAATGAAATTTCACTTAAGATACTGAAGTCTTTATGTATGTATATATATGTGTGTATAAGATGATTTCTTGTGTAGAAATGAAACCTTAGGAAGATGATTGTTTCTAGGCATACTTTTTCTTAGGGTTGTGCAGAAATTGAGATGTCCAGTAGTTCTAGAATCTAGCCTCTAAGATCTTTAGTAATCTTCGTTGCAAAAACGAAAACATAATTTTCCCTACTGAAAGAATTGTTAAATCTGTGTAATTTGGCTCTGTTGATGTTTCCCATTAGTTAAACTTTTTCTTCAACCTTTCTATATGACATAGATGACAGGAACTATAGTTTACATAGCCGGAGTTTTTTGATCTGTTTCAACTTCAGTCGATTCTCCCTGTTTCCGGTTTCTCGGTCTGGTATGAATTGGTTGAATATTTTGTTATTTTTTGGTGATTCCAGTGTTGTATTTGAAGCATCTTTGAATCAACTTGAAGTTTGAACTATAGAGAATAAGCAGAAGCAGAAAACTAGTAGAAGCATATAGACATGAAATAAGTTGGTCCTCACATTATTACTGCAGCTTTTCGTTATCATACATACCGGCGTAATTATACGATGATACGTAGATGGTTAGGCAATTTTATTGCTAACTAAACTGATGTAATTACTTCACCGACTCCGATTGAGAATTTCATGCTTAGGCAACTCTATTATGCTGCATATATGCTACCTTGTCACCTTTTATGTTCGATTGAAGTGACCTTAATTTTTTGTTTTTGTGATCTAATCTTCATTTGCTTACTGCAATGACAGGATTGTCGAGTTGTAGTAGCTTAAAGCTTTTTATACGATGGGGAAATATTGGTGACACTAATGGATCCTCAGGCTTTCATTAGGTTGTCAATAGGCTCACTGGGTCTGAGGATTACTGGAACGGCCCTGAATTCGTCAAAAGCTGGAATTCATGCATTCTCTGCCCCATGTTCGTGTGAGATACGACTCCGAGGTTTCCCCGTCCAAACAACAATAATTCCTTTAGTATCCTCACCTGAAGCTACACCTGATATTCACAGTATTGCCTCTAGCTTTTATCTCGAAGAGTCTGATTTGAAGTCGTTGCTGACACCCGGCTGTTTTTATAACCACCATGCTTATCTTGAGATCACTGTCTTCACGGGGAGAAAGGGGACACATTTTGGTGTCGGGGTCAAGAGACATCACATTGGGACATTCAAGTTGGCTGTGGGTCCTGAATGGGGTGAAGGGAAGCCGGTGACTCTTTTCAATGGATGGATCAGGATTGGTAAAAACACACATGAGAATGGAAAACCAGGAGCTGAACTTCATTTGAGAGTGAAACTAGATCCTGATCCAAGATACGTATTCCAGTTCGAAGATGTGACCATGCAAAGTCCTCAGATTGTACAGCTTCAAGGTTCCGTAAAACAACCAATTTTCAGTTGCGAATTCAGTCGAGACAGGTTATTGTAATGCTATAAGTTGCTTCATCTGTTTCCATGTATTCCATTTATTCATGGTGGTTTCGAACTGCAGGGTAGTGCAGGTTGACCCATTAAACACTTACTTGTCAGGTTCGGCTGACAATATAGACATAGAGACAGGGAGAAGAGAGAGGAAAGGATGGAAGGTGAAGATACACGATCTGTCTGGCTCGGCTGTTGCGGCAGCCTTCATAACCACTCCCTTTGTACCATCGACAGGTTGCGATTGGGTTGCTAAGTCCAATCCAGGAGCTTGGTTGATTCTTCGTCCCGACGCTTTAAGGCCAGAGAGCTGGTTGCCTTGGGGAAAGCTAGAGGCATGGCGTGAGCGTGGCATCAGAGACTATGTGTGCTGCCGATTTCACCTGTTGTCTGAAGCACAGGCCGGAGCAGAGGTTCTCATGTCTGAGATACATATCAATGCCGAAAAGGGTGGGGAATTTTATATCGACACTGACAGACAAATGTGGCAGGTGGCACCAACTCCTCTACCAAGTCCACGAAGCAGTGGAGACTTTTCAGCATTAAGCTCGATCCTTGGCGGCTTTGTAATGAGCAGCAGAGTCCACGGGGAAAGTAAGAACAGCAAACCATCAGTGCAACTGGCTATGCGATATGTGACATGCATAGAGGATGCTGCCATCTTCATGGCACTTGCAGCAGCTGTTGACCTTAGCATCGAGGCGTGCAAGCCTTTCCGAAGAAAGCCAAGGAGAGGCTCTCGCCATTCTTTATGAAAAAGAAAGAATTAAGGTGATCTATTTCCACGAACAAATCATAACTCGATATTTCGATTGATTTCTGTATTATTTGTCCAAAAGGATCTTCTGGTTTAGGTACGTTCAAATATCGTTCAACTCATTTCTGGTGTCAGTATAGCCTATAAATGGCACACCTCTAATCTATCGAGTCTTCAAGCTGAAGCCTTTGTAGTTTGTACAGCTTCTGAGATTATTATGTGGTCAATTTATTTTAGTTAATTTATTTTTAGTAGATTTTTTTTTTGTTAAAGAGATTATTTTTAGTATATACGTAGCATATATATAATATAATTATTCTGAGTTTGTTCACGAGTTTTTCGAACCGGACTTGGATAGGTTTAGTTCAACTTGTTAAGGTTTTAAGTCAAACCCGAACCCGAACTAATCTTTGACTGAGCCGAGTCAGAGTAGCTTGCGAGTCAGTCGGGTTTATTATCACCCCTAATCTCACATGTAAAAATAGATAAGACTGAATCACACTAAATTCATCTCTTGTACATGTCTTGTGCTATAATATTATCGGTTATTTACTAAATGAGTTTTACATAATATTATAAGTCGATCATACCCATGTATATACATATTATATTTCAACATTTTAGTTACAAAGTCCAATACTCAAACTCTTTCTTGGTGTGATGTGGGCCACCAATGGAGTCTTCATCACAATTGTAAATTCCATCTTCTCCTCCAAGCTGATCTCATCTCCATCCATGGCATTCCATTCAAATCTCCAAACCAAATTAGCCACAAAATACTCAAGATGAAGCAAGGCCAAACCAAGACCAGGGCAAATCCTTCTACCAACACCAAAAGGCATCATCTTGATCTCCCTACTCCCTGTTATATCAACCACTTCCCCACCACCACCACCACTTGCCATAAACCTCTCAGGCTTAAACGCCATTGGATCCTCCCACACCGTCGGATCCCACCCCATATCCGCCACCATGAAGTTGACAGCTCCACTCTTGGGGACCAAATATCCACCCAAGACAGTATCTTCTGTCACACAATGAGGCACCATGTGTGCTGGTGGGTGCCTTCTCAACCCTTCCAAAACAACTGCTTTCAAGTATGGCAGCTTCTGCAGATCATCTTGTCTGATTTCTTCAACATCATTGTTATCTCCCTCAACACCTTTGATTTCTAGAAACAATCTTTCTTGAATATGAGGGTGTTTCACCAAATTCGCCATGATCCATTGTAAAGCTGTGGAAGTTGAATCATGGCCTGCAGTGATGAACTCAGAGGCCATAGTTACAATCTCTTTTTCATCAAGCTTCCTTTTTTCCTCTGGCAATTCCAAATCCAACAAAGTATCAACATATGACAACACAGAATCAGAATCAAAACCATCGTTTTTAGCTTCTTTTCTTGCTCTTATCAAAGGGATGAACACATCTTCAAGATCCTTGCGAAGCTTAAGCAACTGATTCCATTGTTTATGAAGCAAAACTTTGGTGATTCGAGGCCAAAAGTTGAGCAAATGGAATCTTCCAAAACCAGACAGAACCCTTCTTTGAACAGCTCCAATCTCTTTAATCTGTTCTTCGCTGAGTTTATCACCAAAACACATCAAACCCAGTAAACACAGAATAGCGTATCGAAAATGGACCAAAACCTGAACCGATTGATCACCACTTTTAGCTTGTTCCTGTAAAGAATGGAAAAGAATATCCAAAACCCATTTCCGTGCATGAGCATAAGATTTCACACGCGACGGATGGAGGATCTCAGATGTCAAGTTCCGCCGGAACAGCCGCCATAACGGGCCGTAAGAGCCTGAGCTAATGTTATGTTGGTTGCTGTTCATGATATTGTTAGCGGCGCGGGATTTGGGTCGGTCTGAAAACAAAGAACCGCTTTGGATCAAAGCTTGGTGAGCCAAGGAACGATCGAAGACGAAGATGGAAGGGTGAAGACCAATATGGAGAGTAATGATAGGGCCGAGTGTACGGCGGAGGTGGCGGAGGCTTTGTTCTATTTGGAAAGCGGGTTTTCGGATCCATAAGAAGTTTCCGATGAAAGGGAAAGTAGGAGGAGATGGAGGGAGAGTGTAGGGAAGGGTTTTGGACGTGGAGAAGAGGTTGAAGAAAGCTTTGAGAAGAAGAGAAATGGAGATTGTGAGAAGGATGATGAACCACCAAGTTTCCATTTTTAGGTTAAAGTTTCCAGTTTTAGATGTGAAGACATGGTTGAAGAAGATGAACTATATATAGAAATGTATGAATATTAACATTATGGATTAAGCTTGCATGGAAAAAATTTCAAATTTTATGGTTTATTATAAATCAAAATTTTAATTTTGTTTTAAATTAATTTTATTATATGTTTAATTTTTAAGATTTAAATAATAATTTTAAATTTATTAATTTATAATAATACGCAATAATATTTTATTTTAATCGTGTGTAGTAATATGTATCATTTATAGGGTAGAGATTTTTTACTGTTCAAAGATGTTTAACCCTGTTATAAAATTAGAATATTCGATAGGTTTTGATCTAATTATAATCTAACTCCTATAAAAATATATATTTGAATTAAAAAATAAAAAATTATTAAATATATAATTTAGTAGAGATTGAACTACAGAAAAATAAACCCGTATTATTAAATATTTTAATCTAATATTAATTTTAATTTTTAAGAATTTAAGTATTAGATAAACTAAACCTTATCTTATGAATTTTAAATACTTGTTAAACTTTTGTATTTTAAAATTTAATATTTTAATCTTTAAATATTTAATTTTGACTCCATTCTGTTTATCCATTCCTTTTTTTAAAAAATATATAACACATCTATTTTAATAGGTATAAAGATAATTTTAACCCTTAATATTTATAATTTTTATCATTTTGGTTCTTATTTTTTTGAATAAATTTAGCCCTTAACCTATTTCTTTTTGACAAATAACTTATTTTTAACTACCATAATAACTGGACCGTTAAAAATTAACGATGATGACATGTCATATGTATATGATAATATATTTTAAATGACATGACATTTAACCTATCATATATATATAATATAATATAATTTTATTCTAATATAAAATATAAAACAATTAAAATTCAAATAAAATATTAAAAATTAATTAATTCTAAAATAAAAGGCTACTAAACATTTTCAACCCTAACTACGATAGAATCAAAGGCCTATCTTAAAACAAATATGAATAGAGTTCGAAATTAATTAATTTTTTAAGGTAGGATTTTGATTTTATGTAGTTAGGGTTAAGAATTAATATTTTTATATTTTATTTTACATTTTATATTAAAATAAAATTATATTTCATATATATATATTTGATAGGTTAGATGTCATGTTATTTAAAATATAGTCATATGCATATGACATGTCTTCATTGTTAGATTTTTAACGATCCAGTTATCATGGTAGTTAAAAAATAAGCTATTTGTCAAAAAGATATAGGTTAAGAGATAAATTTATCCAAATAAAATGATAAAATTTATAAACGCTAAGGCTTAAAATTATCTTTATGCTATTTTAATATTATTTTATTTATAAATTTATTCTATATTTTTAAATATTTATATTTATTTTTTTAATTCTAAATTCGTCGTAGATATGTTCTTCCTACTCCACTTTTGAAGAAACATCTTTTGAAAAGTATGCAAATTAATTAGCCTCTGAATTTCTTTTCATTTTTTCACACAGTCAACAAATGGATTGACGTTGTCGAAAGAAAAATTCGAGTTTGGCTTTTATTTATTACTTTCTTGTCCCATAAATATTATTCTTTATTATTTTTAAAATTTTTAATTTTAACTTAGAATTATTTAAAAATTATTATAGATAAAAATAAAAAATATATATTTTAAATTTTTTTATTTAACTAAATTTTAAATATATATTTTATAAAAAAATAATTATTTAAAATATTTAATATAATTATAGTCGAAATTTAAAAAATTAACTTTAAAAAAGTCAATAAAAAATATTATTTGTAGGACGGTAAAAATATTATTATTATTATTTATGGATAGTTGATAATTATTTTTATATTTATTTTATAATTTATATTTAAAATTTATAATTATTTTAATTAAGTATACGACATAAATCAATCAAGATAAATCTGGAGTTATCCTAAAAATCAAAAAATCAAAACACAACTAAAAAAATAAGAAAAATGAATTCTGTTAATAGATAAATTTAAATACTACATAATTTTTTAATACATTTAAATAATATAATTTAAAATCATAGTAATAGTTATCAATTTATTTATACAATATTAATGTATTATTAAAAGATTAAATTTAATGAATAAATATTATATTATACATAATTTTCAAATTCAGTTAAAACACGTTAAATTTTAAAATTTATTCAAAAAATTAAAATATTATTTTTAATAATAATTTAAGTTAAATATTTAAAATTTTAATATGTATAAAATAGATTTCGATACTTAAATTTAACATTTTAAATTTTTGGATAAATATTGATACTTATAATAATAAGTTTTGATACTTGGTCAAAACACACAAAAAAACCTCTAAACTATTGTCAAATATTTATATTTTAAGTTTTTGACAAATATCGAAACTTTCAGATTTTAATCAAATTATAGATTTATACTTTAGACTCGTACATAGGGGGTGTGCAAATAAATCGAAAAAAAAGAAACCGATTTCGAAACCCATAAAACCGAACCGAAAAAATTAATTTTAGTTCGGGTTTTTATTTTTTATATAGAAACCGATTCGGTTACAATTTTTGATTTTGAAATAACCCGAGTAACCGAACCGATCAGTTATATAATATATATTACTATAATATTATATATATTAAAAATCAGTTTTTATTTTTTATTTTTTAAAATAAAATTATAATTTTATTTTATAAAATCTAAATATTTAACTTGTTAGTATTAAAAAAAATACTAACATCATGTGTCACTTTTGTAAAAGTATACACTTTTTCTAACATAATATTAAATTTTATATTCTTAATAAACAAAAAAAAAACCGTTACTTAACCGAACTTATTTTTTGTTAACCAGATAAATGATCAATCGATTAAATGATTACGATTTAGGATCAATAATTAAACAACTCAAATTTATCGATTAACCGAAATAAAGTGTTAATGGTTAACCGAACTCAATTTTACATACCCCTACTCGTATAATTTATATTTTTTTTATTACAAAATAAATCAAAACAAGTAGACTAAAACATATATAAAATTAAATTTTAAATTATAATTCTAAATTTCAAGTCCTAAATTCTTAAATATGTTTTACTCTAATTTTTTTAATTTAACTATAAACTTTAACTTTAAATTTCAATTTTTTTAATATATTATAAACTTTAATCTTAAACCCTAAAATTACGTAATATTATTAAATATAAACCATCCCATGGACATCATCAAAAGGCTCAATTCACACACAATGATCAAGAAATGATAGCTACAACATTCAATATTTAAAGTAAAACCTTATCTCTTCCTTGGTGTGACGTGTGCCATCAATGGAGTCTTCATCACAATTGTAAACTCCATCTTCTCCTCCAACCTGATCTCAGCTCCATCCATGGCAGTCCAGTCAAATCTCCAGACCAAATTAGCCACAAAATACTCAAGATGAAGCAAGGCCAAACCAAGACCAGGGCAAATCCTTCGACCAACACCAAAAGGCATCATCTTGATCTCCCTACTACCGGTTATATCAAACACTTCACCACCACCATCACCACCACTGGCCATGAACCTCTCAGGCTTAAACGCCATCGGATCCTCCCACACCGTCGGATCCCACCCCATATCCGCCACCATGAAGTTGACAGACCCATTCTTAGGGATCAAGTAACCTCCCAAGACAGTGTCTTCTGTCACACAATGAGGCACCACGAAGTGTGTCGGTGGGTGCCTTCTTAGTCCTTCCAAAACCACAGCTTTCAAATAAGGAAGCTTCTGCAGATCATCTTGGCTGATCTCTTCAACGCCGCTATCTCCGACGACGTCTCTGATTTCGACCAATAATCTCTCTTGAATATCTGGGTATTTCACCAAATTCGCCATGATCCATTGTAGAGCCGTGGAGGTTGTGTCGGTGCCGGCGTTGATGAACTCGGAGGCTAATGTTACAATCTCTTTCTCGTCAAGCTTCCTTTTTTCTTCCGGCAAGTCCAAATCCAACAAAGTATCGACATAAGCCAGCACAGAATCTGAATCATCAGTTTTAGCTTCCTTTCTTGCTCTGATTAATGGTATATACACGCTTTCAAGATCGTTCCGTAGCTTAAAAAGCTCGTTCCATTGCTTTCGAACCAGAAATCTAGGCCAAAGGTTCAGTAAATTGAGTTTTCCAAAACCAGACAGAACCCTTCTTTGAACAGCTCCAATCTCTTTAATCTGTTCTTCACTGAGTTTATCACCAAAACACATCAAACCCAGTAAACACAGAATAGCGTATCGAAAATGAACCAAAACCTCGACGGGTTCACCGATTTTAGCCTTTTGTTGTAAACCATCGAAAAGAATATCCAAAACCCATTTCCGTGCGTGAGCATACGACTTCACACGCGATGGATGGAGGATCTCTGAAGTCAAATTCCGCCGCAAAAGCCGCCATAACGGGCCGTAGGAACCGGAGCTGATGTTATGTTGGTTGCTGTTCATGATCTTATTAGCCGGGAGGGATTTGGGTCGGTCGGAAAACAGAGAACCGTTTTGGATCAAAGCTTGGTGAGCCAATGAACGATCGAAGACGAAGATAGAAGGGCGTGTGCCGATGCGGAGAGAGATGATAGGGCCGAGGGTACGGCGGAAGTGGCGGATGGTTTGTTCGATTTGGAAAACGGATTTTCGGATCCATAAGATGTTGCCGATGAGAGGAAAAGAGGAAGGGGATGGAGGGAGAGGGATTTTGGGAGAGTAGAAGAGGTTGAAGAAAGCTTTGAGGAGAAGAGAAATGGAGACAGTGAGAAGGATGATGAACCAAGTTTCCATTTTTGGGAGGTTTTAAGCTTAGAGACGATAAAGATGAAACCTTTAGAAATAGAGTGAGGCTGAAGTATTGACTTTCTAGCTGAGAAATCTCTTGTACGTCGCCTAATCGTATTTCTTTTTATATATTTTTATAAAATTTTAAAAAATTAAAATTAAAATTATAATATTATTTTTTATATTATAAACCTTAAATATAAAAAATATATTATATTCATATTTTTTTAAACTCTAATAATAATTTTTAATTTTATATCATAAGCTTAATAATTTAAAGTGAAAACATGATTAAGAGATAAAATATTGTATCCTTCGTAACTGTGGTATGTCTTGTTTATCTCATTTAAATAAAAATCTCGTATTTTGGGGGGTTTTATTTATGATCTCGTATTAAAAAATATTTTTAAATTTTTGGATAAAAATGATAAAAGGTTGAATTTAAATTTAATTAGACTTAAAATTTGATCATATCTACATTTTAGATCTGGATTCGTTTTAGATATGGTGAATTTTTGATCGAGTTGATTTAAATTTTTTATACTATTTGAGTTGACGAGTCTTATTTTATAATTTAAATTTAATTTATTTTTTTTGACTCAATTTAAGTTTAAAAAATTTAAGTCGAGTCGAGTTTTTGAGTTTTTATAAAAATTCAATTATAATTATTTATCATGTTATATTACTATTTGATTTTAATTTAAACAATTTTATCTAATCATATAAGATATGTAAATATTTTTTTTATATTTAATAATATTTCTTCATGTATATTATAAAAAAATGAAGTAACTTATTTCGAACTTAAAAATAAATTTTTTAATTACTAAAAATTTTGAGTTATTCAAATTTCATTTTACAACTCAAACTTTACTTAATTTTTTCGAATCGAATTTATCAAATTTTAAAACGAATTAAATATTTTTATCTTAAAATTAAATTGAGTTATTCGATTTTAAAGTCAAATTGAATTTTTTTTTTTTGGATAAATGTTATTTTATTCATCCAAGAACCAAAAAAACCAACAAAATTACAACCGTAAAATAACAAATATCAGAGCTCTCAATTTTCTAACAAAAATAAAGACCTAAAAAAACCTGGAAATTTGACACTAATATCTTTTTTGATACTAAAAAATAAAACTTTAACCGTGCGAAGGATATTCCCGTGTAGACGTAAGTTCCTAAGTCAAATTGAATTTTATTCACCTTTAATCTTAAATTTTATAAAAACTATCGATCAACAAACTGTCGACGCTCTTTGTTATTCTTTTATAACATATACGCACTTTGTTCGTTCAAAGGATCTTTGTTTCAAAACCTATCCCGACAAGCTAGAGTTGAAATTTGTAGGTATGCATGAACATAGATGAAATCAAGGATGGAATTACCTGAGGTGAAGAGGAACAATCGTCTCTTATTTTCGAAGATTTTTTATTTTTGTTTTTTTATTTAAATTTTTTTAAAAATTATTTTTATAAATTTATCATCTTATTTCTGAACATTTATGTTTTACCCCTCAACCTAAATCCTGGAACTGTCCCTGATTAGAATCTTTTAGAACCCATTAATGTTAGATAAAGCCTTCCGGGACTTGTTTTCTTCCCTATTTCATTCATTAAATCATACGTTGAATAGTCGGTTAAATTTAGTTTGATTAGTATTATCGTTTATACAATATATTTATATAATATATAAATAATATGATCTCACGATTAGAGGATGAGTTTATTATGATTCACTGATAATGTATAAAACTCATGCATCAATAATATATCAAATATTAATCTTATAAAAGATACATGATTTTATATGAATTCATTATTTTAGATAGAAAGTCCAACATAAAATGGAAAGTTATTTTCCATGTAACCTAAATTTTTACTTAAAAGCTCGGCTCAATCGGATTAGGTCGAGTCAAAATTCGTCAGGTTCGAATTTTGTATTCATCTCTAATATTGAAATGCAACACTAGTTATTCTGAATCGATGGTAACGACGATAGAATCATAGTAATCTATCTTTCGAAAGTAAATTATGTCAGACAAATTTTATAAAATCAATCTTTCATCAAAAAAATAAAAGGATGGGTTCGGGTGCCGAACCCATGGATGTCGAGAACTTCCTCAATAACTTTCATCCAATAGGTTACTATACTCGAAGCGACATCAAAATTATTTATGTCAAAGATTAGAGTGATTATCTCTCTCGTTTTTATTTAGTTTCGTCACTGTTTATATTCGGACATAAAATATATTGCGTAGAATATACATTGTCCATTTTTCTAATTGGAAAGTTGATAGACAAGAAGATGTCTCCACCGGTTTAGGTAAGCATGAAATTCAGCAATTCATAAAAGCTAATGAAATAAATAAAATAATATGAATTAGGTAAAATATATTTTATTTAATTTGATCCTTAATATTTAATAATTAGCCCTTTAAAAACATATGGGATAATCATGATTGATGTTGTGCAAAAATAAATATTTTTGTTGATTCCAGCATTTAAAAAATCATTGTAACATCCCGATTTTGGAGTTATAAGTTTGGGTATTAGTTAGGGGAATTCGATTCGGGTCGAATCGGGTTCTTCGATTCGTTATTCCGGAAAGATATAAAATAATAATATTTTAATTAGAGAAAAATAATATTTTTGGAATGTTATCTAAAAATATTAAAATATGTTTTAATATTAAGAGTATGCAATTTGGGATTTAAAGTAATTTTTAATTGTGTCTAATTTTACATTTGTGATTAAATTGTAAGTTTTGGAAAAGGATGGAGGATTTAATTGGCTATTTTGGAAAAAATGCTATTTTAATGACTAAATTGGAAAACAAGCTTTACTTAGAATCCTTAGAGGGCCATAAATCCAATTTAATTTTTATAAAGGATTTATTCACCAAAAATATTTTTTTATAAATAGCTTTTAAAAGATGACAACTCAATTCTTTTATTTTCTCCAGTAACTATCTTTTTCTCTCATCTTCTTCTTCTTTTTCTCTCATTTTCTCTCCATTTTCCTTCACCTAAACCCTTCAATTTCTTGCTGATTTTTCATCCTTTTTCAACACAAATTATCTCATTTTAATCCTCTCTTCATTTTCTACAAAGCCTAATCATCTATTTCACAAAATCAACAAGGAATCAAGAAGGAAGGTTTTCATCTTTTTGGTGGATAGATCTAAAAAGGTATTTGCTGAATTTTCTTTTAATTCTAAGGTTCTTTATTGAAATTCCCAAGTAATAGCTTGTTGATTTATTAATTGAAGCTTGATTTCATCTTTTTAATTCTAGATCTCATGATTTTGTGTTTGTTTTTGTGAGATTCTTTTAGATCTCATTCAATGATGGAGTTAGGATGTTTTAATTGTGTTATTTTGTCAATTTAATGATTTAATAAGCATTGGATTGATGGCATAATAAATTAATCCCGGAATAATGCAATCGATGTTGTTTTTAGGTGTGTTTCGGTGTTTTTATGGGCTGTTTTGAGTGTTAGAATGATTCTGGAGGTATAAGAAAGGTTTAGGTGAGTTTTTGGTTCACATTTGATGTGGATTAGATGTTAGGTTCATTAGTTTTTGGGCTGATGATGTTCGGATGTGTTTCGGAGTTATTTTCGGTCTTTTCGGCATAGTTTTCGATGGTTTTAGAGTGATCGGATGTGGCTGCTGGTTTGAGCATGTTGTGATGTGTATATGCTCTGTTTTTGATGTTGTAGAAGAGGCTCTAAGAAGTGCTTAGGAGGCTGGTGCATTGGTGCATCCATCGGAACATCGGCGGAAGCTCGTTCGCTTGTCGGTGAGTGTTTTCGGACTTGATGCGTGTCGCATTTGGTACGGTTCTGTTTTGAGGGCTATGAAATAGTGTGAAAGCTTTTCATAGCTCAAGAGTAAGTTGTTTAAATGTTTTCAAAGTTTATTCAAGGGTATCGGCTACATGTGGTTAAGCATTGATGTTGTTAATTTAATACGATACTTGGAAATGCATAAATATGATTTTAAATTGATGCATGCATGGGAAATATTTGCTGAAATGCATGGCTTATAATAGCATCCATGGATATGGAATTATGAGAAATGATTTGGAATACAATGTGGTTAGTTGCCCTACAAATGATGGTGCCTTTGGGCATGGCTTATGGTTCATGTAATGAACACATTATGCATGCATTATGAGCAGCAAATTATCATGCACATTTGGTTATGATATTGGCTTAGTGACACTAACTTTAGATTCGAATACGAATGACATGTCATTAGGATTGTCTTAAGTGCACTATAAATATTATTGAGAATAAAGAATATTGCCTACACGTAACAAGGGTGACTTTGTGTCCAACCGTGCGTGGTAGAGCCGCCTACACGTAACAAGGGTAACTATGTGTCCAACCGTGCGTGGTAGTGCTAATGGTGACTTCGTGTCATGTCAATGGTGACTTTGTGTCATGTCAATGGTGACTTTGTGTCATGACGGGACTAATGGTCCCTAATGGATCCGTGTATTCGGTGGACGTAAGGTTCACACTAAGTGATCACTAGAAGCCAATATGCATACATGAATTTACATTGAACATTGAGTATCATTTATGAAATGAATTGATAGTGCAAAGTTTTATGCAAGAGATGTTTTGATGTTAGTAAACATGATATGATATATTATGCAAGCATGGGTGTGATGATGCAATGTAAAACTACGTTTTATGCATGATTTTAATTTGTTGCATAGATGACGTTTTAGAGCTACCTCACTAAGCATTATGTGCTTAAGCTCTCTTTTCATCCATGCAGAAAATTAGAGGCTTGTGGAGCTCCATTTGGTGCAAGAGGACTAAGGAAAAAGGGCAAGCAATTTGGTATGAATTGTTGGCAAATAAATAGGGCAAGGCAATGTGTAAACCGAACCCTTATGAGTGTTTCTTTTTGGTTTGATTGTGGTTTGTAAAAGGACATTATAACGTTTGGTATGTTTTGTTTTAGAGGGATTTCATATGATTGCTATGTGCATGTATAGAGATGGTCATTCTTTGGTTAAGCCTTGACATGATTAGCATGTACACATACACAAGTATAAATACACTTGCTTATAGTTGAACATTAGGAAGCATGTCTATAGATCTTCTTCCGATCCTTTTCATATGATTTACGGTGTGTTTATGTTGATGGAGATGCCTAGGAATGTTGCATATAGTCTCGAGATATTAATATTTGTGTTTGGGTATGTATAGAGTGTTTGAAAGGACTTATTTCTATTCGAACACAGGGGGTTTTGAATCATGGTCCCATACTAGTTGTCACTGGACACAGGGGTATCGAACCATGGTCCCATACCAGTTGTCACTGGACACAGGGGTATCGAACCATGGTCCCATACCAGTTGACACTGGACACATGTGTTTCGAACCATGGTTCCATACCAGTTGACACAGGACACAACTGTTTCGAAACACCCAGTGGCTGTTTCGAAACAGGCTGCCTAGAAGAACCTAAAAGGTGTATTCTAAGCCCGTGTTTCGATACCAGTACCCATGGTTTCGAAACACCTAGCCTAGAATGGATAAATTGTGAGTTTTAAATGCATGCAACGTATGGTTATATCCCGTAATCGAATATAGATGATTAATGAGTAATTTAGAAGATGTTGTTACACCAAGATGCATGTTTTAACCCGAACACACATCGTATGACATAAAAAATGAATGAAATGCCCAATAGCACATATTTCGCAATTAAGTCCATAAATACTAGAACGTAAAATCGATTAATTAAGACACCTCGTTTGATCTGAATTGTATGATGAATGTGTTAAGTTTGCTTAATTGTTATCTAGAGGATTGATTGTGGATACGGTGATGAAATTTGGATTCTTATATTTTGGTCCCTAATCATGTACGCGTTTAATTGAACGTATTATTGTGGTTCGAATGTTTCCATTTTCCTTCTGCTCGAACATGTTACACATAGGAAATGGATTGTGCATCTAGACAAGTAAAAAAAAAAAGTATAACGGTTTTCAGGGTTGTTTATCGAATCGGATCCTCGCGGGTTTGGTTCGGTATTCCCCGTGTGACCCATTAGTGCCGGTTCCGTCTAGGCCGGGCTAAGAGGGTTACAATCGTTATTGATATGCATAATAAAAATAAAGAAGATTTCATAATATTTTTTACATAAAGATAATTTTAAATTTTAACGTTTATAATTTTTATTATTTTAACTCTCATTTTATAAGGATAAATTTAGCTCATTATCTATGTTTTTTTATTTTATAAATATCTTATTTTTAGTTAACATGATAACTAAAACGTTAAAAATTTAACGATAATGACATATCATATACATGTGATAATATATTTTAAATAACATAGAATCTAACCTCATTCTACATATACATGACATGTCATTATCGTTAAATTTTTAACGATAATGATAATTATATACATGTAAAATATAATTTTATTCTAACATAAACATAAAACAATTAAAATTTAAATAAAATATAAAAATTAATAAAATCTAAATAAAAGACTACTGAATATTCTCAAATCTCAAACCTCATTCTACATATATATAACATATTATTATCATTAAGTTTTTAACGACCAAATCACCATATTAGTTAAAAATGATATATTTGTTAAAAAAACATATGTGAAAGGTTAAATTTATCCCAAAAAAAAATAATGATCAAAATGATAAAAATTATAAACGTTAAGGGTTAAAATTATCTTTATGCCTAATTCTTTTTAACTTAAAGAGTTTTGAAATAATAAACTATTTTTAAAAGGGTTTAAAAATTTAATTATAAAGATATTAAAACTATGACTTAAAATGATTAAATTATAATCCCAACCATTTAAAATCATTCCCTTCAATATTTTTTTTTCAATATCATCAATCCATCGAATAATAACTTTAAATAAATATTTTTAAATTTCATATACACTAAATATAATTAAAGATTTAC
Organism: Abelmoschus esculentus; assembly: GCA_035048815.1. Taxonomy (NCBI): domain Eukaryota; kingdom Viridiplantae; phylum Streptophyta; class Magnoliopsida; order Malvales; family Malvaceae; genus Abelmoschus; species Abelmoschus esculentus. The sequence continues at coordinate 25,312,830 of JAUCBN010000004.1, forward strand.
TTTATAAAAATAATATAAAAATATATTTTTTTATTAGTTAAGATTATAACTAAATTTAGAAACAAAATTTAAACTATGAAAGAGTTAACGGAAACTCAATGAATTTTAAAAAATAAAATACATATCACGGATAATATTATCTTGGCTCAGGAGATAATTCATACGATGGAAAAGAAGAAAGACTCCAAACCTTGGATGACGATTAAGGTGGATTTGGAAAAAGCCTATGATAGATTAAGCTGGGATTTTATAGCCAGCTCTCTTTATGGGTTAGGGCTTCCTGACCGCTTTATTTGGTGGATTTTAAAATGTATATCATCAGTTACTACAAGAATTATCTGAAATAGAGAGATGACATATTCGTTTCAGCCTTTTCGCGAAGTGAGACAGGGAGATCCGCTTTCGCCTTATTTATTTGTCATTTGTATGGAGCAGTTAGCGAAGGCGATTGATCGACGAATCCTTGATGGACAATGGAAGCAGATTCAGCTTTCTTGTGGTAGCCCGGGCTTGTCGCACCTGTTTTTCGCAGAAGATCTGGTACTATTTACAAAGGCGTCGTTGGAGCAGGCTAAAATTGTTCATGAAGTCCTCTAGGATTTTTGTATGTCGTCAGGACACCGGGTTAGTGTTTCTAAAACCTAGATATTTTTTCTAATAATTGTAGCCTAGAGCGGAAACAGAACATAGCGGACCATTTTGAGTTTGAGGTAGTGGATGATTTGGGGAAGTACTTGGGTGTGTCGCTTCTACATAAGCGTGTTACACGGGCCACTTACCAATATCTGATAGAGAAGATTGATCAGCGCTTATCGGGTTGGAAATCAAAATCATTGGCACTAGCCGGGAGAATTACTCTGGCGAAGGCTGTGTTACAGGCTATACCAATTTATACAATGCAAACTACCTGGCTTCCGAAAGGTATTTGTGATGATATTGAGAAACGCATTCGTCGTTTTGTTTGGGGTATGACACCATACCATAATGCTATCAACCTTGTAAAATGGGATACTGTAAAGAAGCCATCAAATATGGGAGGTTTAAATTTTTGTGATGTGCAGAACCAAAATTATGCTTTCCTTATGAAGGTAGGGTATCACTTGGTTTGTAGTACAGACAAGCTATGGGTTTAAGTACTAAGGGATAAGTATAAATGGGTTAGAGAGTTGCCTAGTGAAATTTATCGACGAAACTCCTCGAGGCTTTGGCAATGTGTGAGTCATTGTTGGGAAGCAATAAAGCAAAGCATGTGTTGGCAAGTTCGTAATGGGTAGAAAGTCGATTTTTGGTGGGACGTGTGGTTAGATGGGAGAGAGCCTTTAGAGACAAAATACCTTCTACTCGGTGATCCCCCTCACGTGAGTGTTGTTAGCATGCTAACTACAACAAGGGCTTGAGATTGGAGCAAGCTTGCGTTGGTATTGCCTCATGAGTCCTTGGATCGGCTGACAAGCGTTGTTCCGTCACACGCTGGATTTGGGAGTGACTCGCTAGTTTGGAGATGGACTGAAACGCGTACATTCTTAACTGCATCGGCCTATCGTGCTTTGGGGCCAGAGGTGCTTCTTGAAGAGGATTCATGGAAGTTCATTTGGCGTCTACCGGTTCCGCAACGGATCAAAACTTTTTTATGGCTGTTAAACCATGATAGGTTGATGACGAACAAGGAAAGAACCCGTCGACATTTCGGTAACTGCAGCTTATGTCTTGTGTGCGGCGTAGAAGATGAGGATATAAACCATGTGTTGAGAACGTGTAACCGGGCGAGGCAGGTTTGGGCTAAGCTGGTGCCGCAAAACCTATGGTGTAGCTTCTTTAACGGGAGTGACCGCGATTGGTTGCAAGCCAACTTGAAGAGTAATATTAATTGGTGGACAGTTTTGTTTTCAATAACTTGTTGGATCCTTTGGAAGAGGCGATGTGTTTATGTGTTTAATAGCGGAAGAGAATTAGTTGGTAACGTTGTGGATTATTGTGTGGCGTATGCAAAGGAAATTGTGGCTGTTATGGAAATACGCAAACAACAATAACGAAGAGGGTTGTGTAAACAATGGTGCTGACCGGATGAAGGATAGGTTAAAGTTAATACAGATGGAGCGGTGGGAGGAAATCTTTTGGTTGCAACCGCTGGAGGAATCATTCAGGACGCTGACGGTGAGTGGATTCGTGGTATTGGGCGGCATATTGACCGTTGCTCGGTGATCTGCGCGGAATTGTGGGATGCCTTTAACGATTTAACCTTAGCTTGAGAATTAGGGTATCGTAAGGTGGTGCTTGAACTTGACAGCACTACAGCCGTGGCTTTGATACAGGGGTTGTTGGTTGATGTCGCCCATCGCAATCTTGTTCTTCTAATTAGTGGGCTGCTTGTACGTACATGGGACGTTAGGATTGTGCATGCGGGAAGAGAGGTTAATGGTGTAGCAGACCTGTTGGCTAAGATCATGCGAAATACTGAGGATTTGGTGCGGGTGTTCTTGGAACCACCTAATGCAGTTCGGATTTTACTTGATCGGGACAAGTCCATAGGTTTGGCTTGATGTTTTGTGGGTTTTAAGTTTTTGTTTAAATTTGTTTAATGCCGCTACGAATACTCTTTTCCTCTAACTAGGTTTAGAGAGGTTTTTAACGAGGCTCGTAGATGCATTCTTTTTTACATATAAAAAATAAAGAATAAATTTAAAAATTACACACATTCCGACCGTGAACTATAATTTTATCTAATCAATCTTATAAAAAAAATGATTTGAAGCAATTTTACGCTAGTAAATATAATTATTAATAGAGGTGTTTAAACGGGTAAATCGGTCGATGATCGAATCGAATTATCAAAAACTGAATTAATTTATTTTTTTAAATATTAAACTTTTTTTGAACAAGCTAATAGTGATTACAATAATATATGTTCTAGAATATATAATCTTTCACCATTTGATATTGATCGCTCAATCACCCTGCTGGAGCAGTGCTGGTGCTCGAACCCATGACCTCAAGGAACAACAATCGTTCCTTTAACCACTTGGGCTAGAGGGCTCGTGCAACTATTGAACTTTTAAATATTATAAAACAACATTAAACTTATTTAATTATTATAATTGATCATTTAATTATTGTATATTATAAATTATTGATAAATATTAAAAAATTTTAATGAATTTTTTTAATAATTTAATAAATTTAGTAATCATTTTATATTAATTTGATGAAATTTAATGACGAATTTATAAATTTTAAAAGTTTAGTGACTAAATATATATATAAAATATAAAATATTGGTTAATTTGGTTTATTCGGTTAATTAACTTATTTCGAACCGAACTAATCGTTAACCAAACTTTTTTTAAAAAAACTTTAATCACTCACCGACCAGACAAAATTCGGTGGACGACCGTTTAACCGAATTAATTTCATTTGATCAGTTAATTCGGTTTAGCCGACTGTTTGAACACTCCTAATTATTAAGCACAAATCATCTGATCTTAGTGGTTAAAGGAACGATTGTTGTTCCTGGGATTCATCTCAAACTTAAACATAAATTTTCTAATTATTAAAAATTTTAAGTTATTCGATTTTTTATTTTATAATTCAAACTTTATTTATATTTTTCGAATCAAATCAAGTTTATGAAATTTAGTCAAGTACTCTCGCCTCAAATCCATTTAAATTATACAATTTTTTAAATCAAATCGAGTCGAGATTTATTCAACCATAATCGTATGTATACAAGTACACGTGGATTATAGTTACATGTATGTATAATAATGAATTATAGTAGACTTTAAGGTCATTTATAAAAAGGAGAAAATATACAAACAGTGGAGAGGTTTTGCCCTCATTTTGAGAAAATCTACTGAAAAAGAGGTAAATTTATTTTATTTATTTTTTGAAGACTTTAACATCTTTTTTAAATATAATTTACGACTGAGAGGTTTGATTCTGTAATTACCTTTTCCAGATTTTTTTTCTCATATCATCGATATATAAAGAGAAAAGGAAGATGGAAAAACACGATTTTTTTTTTTAAATTTATAGATGAAAAGTTGAAAAATTTTAATTTGTTGCCGTGTATTGATTTATATTTTCATGTTTATTTTGTGAAAAATTTTGGGTCAGATTAACGGAGAGGATATCTGAAGTAGAAATTGGGGGAATTGGGATTGAAATAGGAATCGGAAAATTTCATCAGCGGTTAAACAGGGAGGGAGGTAGGTAGAATTCAACAGCCGCTGTTGTGGTGAGGCGGACGGAGCGGCCTGTTGAGGAGTTTTACAATGCGGCCGAGATAACCTATTAACCAGGAGCATGTACTATTATATTTCCTTTTTCTTTTGATTAGGTTTTTGTTTAATTTTAATCAAATTGAACATTGAATTCTTTTTTCTTTTGGGGTTTCAATTAATTGGGTACTGGGTTCAAATGTTTGATTCGTTTAAATTAGTTGTAGAATATGTGAAAATATTGTTAATATTTGTCCTTAAAATTGCTGTATCTGTCCATTGTGATGTTGAATGACCTATGTTGGGAATTAGGGTTTTGGGTTCTATTTAGAAATTGGGTAGATTTCTTAACTTGCTTGTTGTGGCCTCTATGGAGTTTAGATGTTAGTTTTTGTTTAAGTGGTTCTAGATGTTACACAATTAGATCACTTCTAGTGGAACTGTGGAAGGGACCATATTCACTGAATTCTGTTTAATGATGATTTATTTGATTCAGTTTGATGTGCTTTTTAGATCACACCTGACTTAAGAGGGATTTACTGCATGCAAGGGCCTTTCGGATGAGATGGATCATAGCATTCAGAAGAATACGGTGAGAACAGGGTAATCTGCAATCTATGTTCGTAACTAGCTGTTTGTTTTCTGCTAATCAATTTTGTTAGTGTAATCTTTTAAGTTGAAAGAAGGAAGAACATATATTACTTTGAACATTATGTTGTTATAGTTAACTTTAAAATTTTCTTTGTGACATGGTTTGAGAGCTAGGAGGATGAAAAGATTGGTGGGCGGAATGAAAGAAAATTAGTTTAATTTTCCATTCACGTGCTTTATTGGAATGGTTTAGAAATGAAATGCAAGAAAATGTTGTCTCCAAATCCTTTTTGTTTTGCTGGATTCAAATTTGTTCTCTAAGGTAGCAAATGCACTTCATATTTTCCATTTTCTTAGTATGCTAGTACCAAGAAAAAAGTGCTTTCCATGCATGCACCTGTTTTCTGACTTAAGAATCAGATTATAACATCTAGTAAGCATATTTGACTTCTGTTGTTTGGTTGGAATGACTCATCTAAAGCTGCCTATTTTCTTTTGGAATATAAATCCCTTCATTGCATTCTTATTTACTTTTTTTTTTGCAGCCATATATGATCATAGTTTTCTGCACTGTTCAGTATCAATGAGGAAAATTTTGTAGTATTTAAAATGTTAGTGGTTTATGACTTGTGAATTTGTAAATAATCACAAAATTTATGACTTGTGAATTATTAAGTTGGTTTTGTGGATGTTATTATGGTCTTTGTGTTGCCTGCAATATAGATAATTAACAGCTATGTAAGTTTGTAACCACTTTTTATGTGGTGCCATGATTTTTTGTGGTTGATACTTATTGTTGTGAATTTAAAAAGTCTTCCAATTTATAATTGCCAGTCATGGAATGTTTTGAAAGTACAAAAAACGCAAGGTAGTATAGCTGAATCTTTTCTTTCGTGATGGTTGAAGCAAAAACTATTTTCATTTGCTATTAGTTTAATTGCATGTGATAAATTAAATGTATTTTGAGTTTGAACATTTGGTTTCTTTCAAATTAGTTTTGGAGTCTGGAAAATTTGGTCCTATGTTGGCTAGGGTTTTGGATCCTCTTTAGAAATTGTACTTATTTTTTCCCTTGCTTTTGTTGTTAGAAGGTACAGATTGTTGACTTTTTATTAATTATTTGCTCTGCTTTCCCTTTTTGTTTTTATCTTAGGTACCAAAAACTGTAAGAAGATTAGTTAGGCAATACATGAGTCAAAAGGTTCGTGCAAAAGCTGAATCTGGAATCTGCAACGTGTGCTCTGCTCCTTGTTCATCTTGTATGCACCTTGGCCTAGCTCAGATGGGATCAAAGGGTGACGAGTTTTCTGATGAAACTGATCATGTTGCTGTTGCAAGTCAGTATTCTATCAACGAGGATAAAACAGGTGACAGCTTATACCAAAGCCCCAGTGAAGCAAGTAATTTACTTGATGTCAATTCAAGTCTCGATTCCTACTCTGAAAATTTAGAAAGTAAAGCAACTGCAAGGCCATCTTCCAAAGTTGTTGAAAGCCATGTTGATAGTATTTCATGTGCTGGTAGAGCCAGTGATGCAAATACAGCTTTTAGCTATTGTAACAAGGATTTAGACTGTAAGGATACATCTCATAGTTCAGCAACAGTTTGTAGTTTAGGATCTGGAAAGGTTCCCTCTTCCCAGAAGCTAGATTTGTCAGAACTTCCTTCTATAAAGGAAGTAGATTCTGGCAGTAGTTCACCTAGGATCCAAATTCCATATTCACATTCTGGAAGCAGCAAGAGTGCTGTTGGAGGCAGATCTGAGATTTCTACCAAAATCCATCCCAAGTTAGATGCAGATATTGATGACAATAATGACCCACGGGATAAAACTGGGAAAATTTTGAAGGAAGATGAGCTAGATGAGTCTGTGAAGGTACCTGAAAAGCATGAGTCTCCTTTGCAAACAGCTTCTCTGGATGAAGGTTATGAATCTGATGCCTCAGAACTTGATGTAAGTAACTTCATATTTTTCTTTATGAGACTCTGTGAAGAAAGTGTGCACGCATGACTGATACTAGAGTTTCCTAGGACCGACACTGTTGAAGTGGGCTGTTTAGCTTAATGTAGTTGATTTGAGAGTAAACTAAAGATATCGAAAATACCATATTTTAATTGGTTTTCCATTTGCACTTGTATTACAGGTGCCATCCTAGGAGAATGTAAATAGTGATTATGATATTCTTGAACTTATTGTAAGGTTCCAGCACAAGGCAGATCCCTTACTCTTTTAGGTGTCCTTAAATGAATGATTTAATTGTAACAAGTGCTTTTAAAATGAATAGGTCCTTAACCTTGTCAAGTGGTTTAAGATTATTAACTGGGCTCCATTATAATTATATACTTAAATAGGAGTTCCTTTCCTTTTTTACCTTGTAGGATCGGAACATTGGTTTTCTTTTTCTTTGTTTTTAAATTCATTAAGTCAATAAGTTTTCCTGATTTATCTTTTATTGTTTCCCGAATTTCCTGGAATAGGTTAAGGTATGCGATATTTGTGGGGATGCAGGACGAGAAGATTTGCTTGCTATATGTAGCAAGTGCACGGATGGTGCAGAGCACACGTATGTATACAAATCCCTTTAGCCATATGGTTGTCGGCAGATTTTATTGCATTTCTATTTAATTTTGTCTGTATCTATATTCCGTGGTGAGTTTTATGTTATTGATGCTATTAATCAGTTACTGTATGAAAGAAATGCTTCGGAAAGTTCCCGAAGGTGATTGGCTCTGTGAAGAATGCAAGCTGGCAGAGGAAACTGAGAGCCAAAAGCAAGGTTAGTTAGTTATCAAACAGATGGAATATAAATGTCACTCATGAAAGAGCATGTGCTGACATATTTTTGCAATTGAATTTTCAAGGTTCAGATGCTGAGGGAAAAAAGGCAAAAAAACTTGGCTCAAGTACAAGTATCTTAGGTAAGAGATGTGTCGATAATCTAGAGGGTGCTTCGGCTCCAAAAAGGCAGGCTGGTGAAACAAATATGGGATCACCAAAATCATTGAGCCCCTGCAGAGCATCTTCGTTGTCTCGAGAGGGTTCATTTAAGAACATAGACAAGGGGAAAGTGAGGCCATTTCCTCAGATTTCTCTTGACAACCATTCTGGTATTGATGTGCCAGAAGCTGTACACTCTCCGACTTCTGCTCCACGGCTGCAAACACCAAAGAGTGAGTGAATTGATTTTGTTTTCTAACCCCTCCCCCATATTTGTTATTTTTAACATTGGCATACTATTCTCTTTGTCACAGGCAGCTTATTGAAATGCAGTTCATTCAATATGTCAAATTCCAAACCTAAAGTGAAGCTTGAGGATGAGTCTGTTCTTCAGAAACGGAGAAGTGCTAGAGAACATGCATCACTTGATAACAAGGAGGAACCTGCTAGAACAATGGGCAAATCAATGTCATTTAAATCTGGTAACTCAGGCCGGTTAAATGCTGGGGAATCGGAATTTAAATTGCTATCATCTAAACATCCTCATGTTCAAGATCTGAAAGGATTAAAACAAGTTAAAGAGCCGATATCATTAGAAAGGAAAAAAATCTCGAAATTGGACCACACGAGTTCTACCATTTTGACACCTAAGGTTGATAAAAAATTGACACCTCGTGCTGATGTAATTTCTCATTCATCTTCATTCAACCACCGGCAAACTAAGGTTGTTCAGCCTGATGGAAAGAATACTTTATCAAGATCAACCAGCAGTTTAGCTCGTAAAGGTCTCAAAAATTCAGTTTCTTCTGGTATGTTGTGACATTCTGATGTCGGGACTGATATTTCCCCAAGTGTTCACTATAATTAGAATGTTTTGTAATGAATTCTGTTTTTACCTCATCTTCTTTGTTGTTTCTTTGGGCTGATTCCCGCATCTTAAGAGCTTTCTTCTTATTTTGCAGCTGTTTCATCCACCAATGGACGCATTCCTTCTGAACAGAAGTTAAACCATGTGAGCCTGAAAGAGGAAACCTCATCTAGTTCTTCACAAGTGTTTGAGAGGCAACCTAGTAACATTAATGGCGTTCTATCAGATGGCCTATCTCAGTCAATAGATTCAACAAACCAGAGTGAGAAATCAAGGGAGAGTGCTGTTAGTCGACCCTCCAAAAGAGTTCTATGTCTAAAATGCAAAGAAATGGGTTGTGCAGTTGAATATTGCTCAGTCTGTTTAGCTTCTGGTGCTGATCAGTCTGCTCCTAGAACTTCTAAAATGGAGACGAATAAAGGCAATAAGTTAAAAGCTGTAATTGAGGCAGATATACGTTTGAAGCCTGGAATATGTGAAAGAACACAATATCCATCCTCAGTTTGCAGTAAGGCAAAGAATGTGATTTCTGTTGAAGATACAGATGAATGGAAAGCAAATCTTTGTAATCAGGCTTCCACTGGTAATATGAAGTTGCTTAATTTGCATGCCACTGATGCTGTCTCTGTAATTTCTTCTGCTGGAAATCTTTCAAAGAGATATATTCATGCCTCTCCTTCATCCACAGTATCTGCTGTCTCAAAGATGTCAGCCATCCCAGAACATGAATACATCTGGCAGTAGGATTCTTGTCTTTCTGTTTAACTGTTCTATTTTTTATTGTTAAAATGATGTCCCATTTAAGTTCATTTTCAGTTATTGCTTCAGCATAGCCTTCCTTGTGTTGTTTCTTGAATGTGATGGATTTTGTTACTACTATGCAGGGGGGCTTTTGATGTGATTAAGCATGGAAAACCTCCCGAGTTTTGTGGTGGTATTCAAGCCCATGTATCAACCCTTGCATCGCCTAAAGTGCTGGAGGTTGTCAACACATTTCCCCATAAAGTTTCCTTGACCGAAGTACCTCGCTTGAGCACTTGGCCGACACAATTTCGTAAGGGTAGTCCTAAAGAAGATAATATTGCTTTATACTTCTTTGCCAAGGACCTTAGAAGGTACATTTTGAATATAACCATCTGCTCCTCCACATTTCTCCAGTTTGGGTTGATCATTGATGAAATTTCCATGGTTCAGTTTTCTAACATTTATTTATGCTGCTTGTTTTGCAGTTATGAGAAGAATTACAAGATACTTTTGGATACCATGGTCAAGAAAGATCTTGCCCTCAAAGGAAATTTAGAAGGTGTTGAGCTTCTAATATTCCCATCCAACCAGCTTCCTGAACATTGCCAGCGTAAGGATTGTTACAATTGAGATATTCAAATCAAGTATAGTTCCCTGTAATTTTATATTTGGTTGGATTATTTGCTTTGACCCAAGATTCAAAACAAGGCAATGATAAAGGATATGCCTGTTTGACTGCAACACGCTGTGGCTTTATAGGTACTAATCAAGTGTGATCATGGGGGTTAGTTTTGATATTTGCATCTCCAAATATAAATCGAAATGACTCAAAGATCTCAACCCATAACCTTATTGCCTGGATATGGGAATTTTATAATATTAATAACCCCGTAATGTGCTCTCAAACTTCACAGATTTTTAGCATTGAACTCAGGAATATTGAGAAAAATCAGAGGGAACATTAGGAGGTTTGAAAGGACATTGAACTCTGCATATTTTTCATTTCCCCCTCAATACAGAGTTTTTTTGTGGATTAATGGACAAAAGTGCATGCTATATGGATCGAACAAAAATGTCAGTCACTGAAATCTTTAAGTTGTGCGGCTGTTTAGATTTATGGGATTGATTGGATTGAGTCTGTTTAGCATTCTCTTTAGTGGTCTAGGGCTACTAGTTGTATGGGTGATGATATGATGCATTAACGACCAAACTGCAGGCTTTATTTTGAGTTAATTCTCAATGTTTCAAACCAAGAACCCTAATGATGGAAAAAAGAGAGAGAGAAAAGACTTTTTTTGGTTATTACCTTTGCATAAGGCGACACAGGAATCCTCTGTTGCTACTTAATGATTCCTTTTTCTCTCGTCAGTCACTGTGCTGTGTGCTATATTAGAACATGTTCACAGTACGGCAGGTTTGATTGGAGAGCAGCAATTTGTTTGTTAACTATAGATTCTGTTACAAATAATAGAACATTTTCCACAGTTTTGATGTGGGTTTGGCATTTTACTATTTGGTTTTTGTTTGATATTATTTATTGCAATTTTACCGTTTACATAATATATTTAAAGGAATATTGGAAGTATGACTTCATTTTGTCTCATGTAGATTATTTATTTAAAGTTTTTAAGTCTTATCGGGCTGTTTTCACCCCGGCATGGCTTCCTGTTTCTGCATTAACATAAGTCAGCTGCATTTTAACCCAAAATAGAGAGGACAGATTATATGAATCCTTCTTCCTCTATTCCATCTACTTAATGTGATTATATAGGTGATGCTTATACATGAAATTGATTGCTCCCCTGTCTATCTGTTAGCTTATGCACATTACATTATTTCATTCTCTTAAGGTGTACTGGTCAGGATTTGACAATTAATTTTTTATATATCCTTTGACAACTATGAACACTTTTAGGTCTATTATGGTTTGTGTCTTAGGGTGTGTTTAGTTTAGTTTATTAGAAAGTAAGAGTATAGATAGAGGTGGGTGGAAAAGTGGAAAGAATGATTTTGGGTGTGCTTGGTAGGAAAGAAAATAGGGAAGCTTATTGTTTCCACACTTGTTAGCTAAAAACACTCCAAGTAGGAAAGAAAATCAGAGTAGTCTGAGTCATGTGTGTAAATTTACAAGATCATCCGTTATTTTTCAAATTTGATTTTTTAATCATAACTTGTAAAGGGTCTAATGATATTTTTATTTTATTTCCTCTCATTTTTCAACCATGCTATAACCAATGGGTGTAAAGAAAATTATTGTTCCTTTTACTTCTTTATCTTTCCTACCAAGCACACTAATGGAAAGAAAAAAAGTTTTATATCCTTCATTTTCTCCTCTAGTTTTCCATATTTTGATATTCTTTCCATGGTACCAAGCAAAGCATTAGTTTTTGCTTCTTTTAAATTTGGATGATTCCATGTTTTGTATGTTAAATATGTTTTATCCTCTTACCAAAGATGTGAAAAAAATATTCATGCTAAAACTTTTAAATTTTTGGTTTACAGGGTGGAATAACTTATTATTCCTCTGGGGTGTTTTCAAGGGAAGAAAAGCAAACTGTTCAAATTCCTCGAAGAGTGTGTGCAATCCTGATGCAAGTATGGTACCTTTGGAGAGCCAAATGTATGCTAAAAGTCCTAAGCCGATAGATAATGAATCAGCCACTTGTGACAGTTCGTGCAATGTAGTACCATTGACCACTACTGTTGAAAAGACATGTATCTCTACAGATAGTGTCGGTGATAATAAGGTTTCTACTCTTGAGCAGACATATGGTGGAATTAAAGCAAAATTGGAGGAGCAAGCTGGCAAAGTTGACCCGAAATTCTTGTCTAGAATTGCAACAAGCAGCACAGAGGTGCATCCAAAAATGAAATGCAACAGTACTCTGGTAATGTGTTCTTTCAATAAATTTTGCTTAAACAACTGTCAAGTTGATGTTTTGCTATAGTTGGTTTGTTTTTTCAATTCTTGCCATTGTTTGCTAACCTTATTATTTTTTTAGAAAAGTTTTCTAACCTTAAAACCTACAAATCAACAAGAAAGCAATATAATCCAGTTCAAGAAAGTATCTATTTTTTTGCTTGGCAATGAATGCATAGTGCTTCAAAAGGCTTAAATTTCAACTTTTCTCTGATTCTATTCAGTTTCTTGGTTTGTGGAAGAATGTTGTCTCTTCTCTAATGGTAGTGTTGTCAAAATTCATTTATGAAAAATTTAAACCTTTTAAATATTTCATTGCCCCCACCTGAAATATCAGTGGGTGCATGCTATTGCCCTGTTTTATTTATTTTTCTATGAAGCAGGGAGATGTGGAAATTGGTTGAAAGAAGTGTTATTACTTCACAGATTTCGTCAATTTATTTACGGATGTGTGTTGAGTTTCTATTGTATTATACTGAACAGCTTCTCGTTTTTATAGACTGAAACTTTCTTTTTCTTTCGTTACTTTTATGACTTTGGCCATTATTTTACAGGAAGAGAGCAAATTTCCAGAGTGTAGATCCGACCCCGATCTTAAACCTTGCCTTCAAGCTACAGAAACCAATACTGGTTCTTTCAAAGTTGAGGAGGAAATGCATATAGCGGAAGATTACCCATCTCTGAAAGATCGTACTACTGGAAAACAAGAGGCAGCTGTTGAGGAGAAGGTTGATGGGGATTGTGTTACAATTAGGGATTCAAAGGATAATGGGTGTGCTGATTTGAGGACTTCTTCAAATACAGATCTTGACTGTTGGCAATATTACTCATCTCTAAAAGATCGACCTACCGGAAAACAAACAGCAGTTGTTGATGAGAAGGTTGATTCGGATTCTGTTAAAATTAGGGATTCAAATGATATGCATGCTGATGGGAAGACTGCTTCAAGTAAAGATCTTGAGTGTTGGCAATTGAATCATCGAAAACGCCCATACATTGATCTTACAGAACCAGTTTTTGAAGTTTCTACCGATACAAGTCAAAAAATGCCATGGAGCGAGGCAACGAGAGTTTCTGTAGATAGAGGAAATGATAATAAAAAGCTGAAAATGGGTTTCAGCGGAATATACCAGTATAGCAGTACTAGAGATCAAGTTCCTTTTAGTGATAGTTTAGCATCAAATAGACACAACTCCGTTTCTGGTTCTTCCGTCGAAGAGAAAAGATGTGACATCATTGCCTGTGAAAAGGTTATCCCCGAGGATCTGGGAAATAACGAAAGGTTCTTCTTTCCTGTGGATTCATGTTGTGCAGGGGAATTTCAGCTAGGGGACAACTCCAAACCATGGAAGGAGCCGTCCGTAAAGGATGAGTACCGAGTACATGACGTCTCTCCTAATCTTGAACTTGCTTTGGGGGCTGAGACAAGACCACCAAACACGGGAATCCTGCCTTTGTTTGTTGGAGCAATAGACAAAAATGACAACCAGAACAAACCGCATGACAAGGTAATCAAAAAGCAAGAGGAAGATGTATCTGTCCCTCTCTCCCTTTCCCTCTCCCTTTCTTTCCCTTTCTCGGAGAAGGAACGGAATTTGAAACCTGTTCCTAAAACAGAGCAGCAGATGCCCGAAAGGCATCCTGTGAATACTTCGCCGCTACTATTTCGGGGTTTCCCCAAAAAATAGGCTCACGGTGGGGTTCACTTGATACTGTGTCCTACATGAATGTGGTAAAAATGTATACACCATGACCTTGCATTGGGGTTGTAGGAGAATCCACATTCCCATCTTGTTCATAACCCATACAGAACTTAGCAATTAACTTCATATCTGTTTTTCCGGTTTCGTTTTTCGAGTGCATAGACATGGTCATGGCTGTTTGTATATGGAGAGAACGAAAGCCGACTTATTTCGGAATATCGACAAGAAATTTGCAAACCAATGCTTTGATCCGTTGGTTTTTTTCCCTAGATGTTTCCTGTTCCTCTTTGCTCAGTGAATTTCCTCATTAGTGGGGGAAGAGTGTTGAAATTCTATACCTACCCTTTCTCCCCCTTTGCATCATGGAATAATAAAGGTTCAATTTGGTGTTTCAAAAAAGTGAAGTCAGTATAACTTTTAAGTTTATTATTTAATACACTTACAGTATTTTTTAATAAATGTCTAATTTTAATTAAAATTAAAATTATAATATTAAAATCTTAAATTATATCCCTTAACCTTTACTCAAATTTAAACTCTTAAATTTCTATTAGGTGTGTTTGAAAAATATTTGGTGAAATAGATCAAAATGAAAAATGTTTTTTGAATCTCGTCACTTACAGATAACATGTTTGATAATTGTTGAAATAGTAAAAATTACTATGTTTTTTGTTTAATGTAACGGCTTATACGAATGCCGTCACCTCCAAACAATAAGATTCAAAAAGTATTATTCATTTTGATTTATTCTCCTAAATATTTTTTTAAAAATACCTAATACCCTAATATATTTTTTAATCCCATTATTCACTCAAATTTATGATTTTCTTCTTACTTTTATCTAATGTTATAACTTTTCATAATTTTTAATTAATTTTTAGCGGTTAATTTTTTTAAGAACATTTAAAATTGTTTTAAAAATTCAACCATAATGTTTTAACGCGAGTGGTTAAAAACTTTCGGTTGATATATGAGTAATTTTTTTCTTTTATGTAGATGAAAATTATTTAAAAATTTAAAATTTCATATTTTAAGTCTGACGTGGCTAAATATTTCCACGTATCCTATTCCGAAAACAACTCTGAAAAATCTTCCTTTAGAGGAGGGTCATATTCGTAAATACAAAGCTAAAAAGGAGATTTTTATAATCCATTTTCTGGCTAACTTTCCTTCGCTTTCTTTCAACTAAAAGCTCTCATGGCGTACTGTTTGGCTCCCGTTTCCATCTCAGGTTCTTCAATTTTAACAATTTTTTTTCTATTTATTTCTTATTTTCATTTCTGAGTGTATCTTTCATTTGAATTGTTGTTTGCTTCCGTCTCTTTTCTTATCTTTTTATTTGAATATTTAATACGCCTTGTAATTCTGTATATTTTAGTTGATTTCTGTCTGGAGAAATAGTTTAGTTAGCATAGAAGAAAATTATGTAAGAATTATATCAACTGTAAATGGCTGCAGTAAGCATAGTAATCGTTATCCAAACACGAGATGAGTGCGATACTGGTTCTTTCTATGTATTTGGAGAATCAAATCTACATACTCATGTTTACTTGTGTTTGAATTTGTGTTGGACACTGATACTTTAGAGATTGATGAGTTCGGGTGACATGACCTTTTGTAAGTAACTATTAAGGTGAGTTTGTTGGATAAAGGCCGAGGTTGCTAATTGCTACGCCGCAGGCGGCAGGGTCAACAAGAAAATAATAAATGCTTGCTTTGTTAGTGGATTAAAGTTTTTAAATAAAGGAAAGAAAAGAGTAGAAATGGGCTTTCTTTAAGTTGGATATTTGATTCAATGTTCTTATTTTAGTTTGTTTATGATATTATGTTGACAAGGTTTGAAAGAACATGAAGGATAGAAAAAAGGTTAAGTAGAAGTGCTTCAAGTTTGTTTTGTGATTCGGCATGCTTATTTTAATTTGTTCCTTGTTGATGAGGATAGCAATGTACTTCCCTTTCCGTATTCTATGTGTTTTTTATTGGGAATGCAACGAATGCATTGTTTTTTTTTATCATATCAACTGATCTTGGGGCATGTGATGGATTGCTATTGACATGAAAATAATGATTTGTCTGAGTTCTTGCTTCATGCTCAAATTAAACTATTATTCCTTTCTTGGTTTATAGGCGGTCCTCATCTCAAGGCACATGAAGTTTGGTTCCCCAAGTCCAGCATCTTTGGGAAAAAACCAAGTTTGGCAGTTCGAAGGAAACCAATTCCATCAAAATACCAGTTTTCAGTTTCTGCACAGTATCGGTATGTCTTTCTGGACTTCAGTCCACTTGAAATAAGCTTAGATGCAACTTCATGTTTCTGATAAGAGTAAGCTAGTAAGGGGTAATCCAAACCTATGATTCTGCATTATTGCTACTCAAGCTACATATCTCTAATGGTTTTGGTTTTTTGTTTGAACTAAATCACTCACGTTGTTTTTGGGATGACACATGTGCCAAATCCCACGTCTTACTAAGCCTGCTTGATGCGGATTTGGTAAACCTGAAATCTGCGAAAGAGTGCCCTGAAAGTTTTACAATTTTGACATAAATATAGGGAAAACAAATATGAAATCTGAAATTCGATTGTCAAAAACATTAACACGTAAGTCGCATTATCAATATCCAAGTGTCAGGTTCAGTAAATTCTCTCTGTAGAGTTTATTTTGTTTCATTGTTGATTTTCATTTTGAAGAATGCTGTAAATAGAAACATTTCCGGTGAACAGTATCTTATCAAACCCTTGTTTCTTCTTATACCAAATGATGTTTAAAGTTGTTGATTGGATGATTCTATGTAATAAGTTCTATTTGATGCTGAACAGTGAACAACCTTACTCTACCCTCTACATGCTCAAAACTGAACAGGTTTAAAACATAGAACCATGTAAACTCCTCTTTGGTGCTTATGTTCCATGTCTTTTGTTTTCTTTCTCCTGAATGTTCCTAAACTGATTCTTTACCCTTAACAAGGAAAAAAAGGAAAAAGCTGGTTTATTTATTGCTTTGGATTTTTTTGCTATGTTTAGATTTATTTTCAGTAGGATTTAGCAAATTGCATATGTTGATCTTGTCTCATTCATTAGCAATGCTTCTAATTTCTTCTCATCTTTTGTTGTTAACCCTGATACATGCAGCGATGGCAGCAGGGGCGGAGGAAGTGATTTTGTTGCCGGTTTTCTTTTAGGAGGTGCTATATTTGGAACTTTGGGATATATTTTCGCACCACAGGTGATTAATATTAGCAGTTGACTGAAAGTGCCCTTGTAGTAATGCATTTAAGTGTTCTTGTTGAAATAGTTAATTATTATCTTCTATTAATATTTAAAGGTCTCTTAGAAAAATCAACCTAATTCATCTGTCTTTTAACTGAATCATCATATTATAGTGCTGTTTCATGCTTTCTTTCTTATCATAGTAGCCTTACCTTGCATTACTACTACTATGTTACTCGGACTCGGATGTGATGTATATAGGTAACTTCGGAATTAATCTATTCAGTTTTTAAAACTCCTTTCATGTATATAACTTTTGTAAGTTTATATCCCACATCTATGTTTGTATACAAGCCAAATACAGACGCTTACAATGAAAATGACGAGTCAAAGCCACATAGTTGGAATGATATCTGCAGTTCTTTCTGTTCCATGAATTGTTGCCTTTTCTTTATTTGAAATCTTTGTTATCAGGTTAAATCCTCCTCTCTTTTGTTGTTTCGATTCAGATCAGAAGATCCCTGCTAAATGAAGATGAATACGGCTTCCGTAAGGCAAAGCGACCGATATACTATGAAGAAGGTTTAGAGGTAATTAGGGTCTACTTTGATTTGCTATTATGTAGCGATATATGCTGCACTCTTTATATTAAATTCAGAGCCTTTCTTGTGTTACTGAAAGCAGAAAACCAGGGAGACCCTGAATGAAAAAATCAGCCAACTAAACGCGGCCATCGACAATGTATCATCACGGTTGCGAGGCGGGAATAACTCACCTACCGTGCCGGCGGAGACTGACCCTGAAGTCGAAGCTACCATGTGAGAGACTCGTGTTTGTTACCTCCGAGTCATTACGATTGAGTTTCAGTTATGGAATGAGATAGTTTCTATCATTAGTTGTTTGACAATGCAAATCAGAGCTCGGGGATAAGAACAGAGATCGTAAATGTTGAGATTCGAATTCAAATCGAACGTGTTTACGGAGCCTTGTTAATTGTCCTAAGTCCTAACATATAGCTATTCTTATTCCTAAACTATTTCCCCTGAAATTTCCAAATCCAAAAGGCTAATATACCTGTTGGTACCTAAATTTGTCACTTTTTTTAGATGTTGAACATTTGGTACCTATGTTTCAAATATAAGTACTAAATATATAATGTTCGACAAATATAGGCAGTGACGAAGCCACATGGGGGTGGGTGGGGCAATCCTCTCCCCCCGAAGAATTTTCTTTTTACACTTTCGTCCATCTATTTAAATTTTTAAAAATTTAATTTTTTATGAATTTACCCCTTGTAAATATTTATGTTTTGCCTTCTAACCCCAAATTCTAATTTCGTCCTTAAATATAGGTACCAAATTTGTTCAAAATTTTAATTACCACTTCTACTTATATGATTGTATGACATTTGACCAACTCAAATGAACAATCGTATTATTAAATTATTGTTAACATTAATTTAAAATGTCCAAAGAAATCAAAGCACGTAAATAATTTACATCTATAGAATTATAATAGTAAAATAGTAATTTATTGATTATAAATGTAACATTCTAGTACTTTTTCAATTAACTTCTTTTCTTTTATGTTATTTAATCTTTTTTAATCTCTCGAAAAAAATATAATTTATTATTTATCTTTAAATTTAAAAAATAAATGATTTTCGATAAATAATTTTGAATACCACTGGTTTTATTATTATTGTGGTTATTATTATTATTATTTAAAATTTATAAAATTATACTTTATATAATCAAATATAATATAAATAATTAAGATATAGTAATGTTACACTTACTAAACTTGTCTAACTAATTAAAATTGTTAGTAATACCTCCATGACATGCAATTATGTTGCGGTGAAGTGATGGATAATGCAAGGTAAAGAAAAAAATTGATACACGTAACGTGTTTGCACTATTTTTTAATTTTAAGAATTAAAATTTTAATTTAAAATTTAAAATTTAGGATTTTAAGTTAATAGAGTTTTTAATATTTAAAATTTAGTATATAGAATTTAAATTTTAAAGTTTAATTTTTAAAAATAAAAATTAAAAATTTAAGTTTTAATAATATAAACACGATATATCAAAATTTTATAAAAAATTAAGAAAAATAAAAGGATTATTATATTTAATATAAAACATGTATAGATATTTTTTATATAAATATATTTTTTAAGATTTAAAATCTAAAATTTTAAACCTTAAAGATACTATATTTTAAACTTTAAATTACATCCTTTAAATTAAAAACCCACAACTTAAATCCCTGAAATAAATTTTAAACCCTAAATTTACATCTCTCTCATCTTTTTTCTTTGTCAACTCTCGTCTCGTCTTGATACTTTAAAAAACGAAATGATTCATCAGTTAAATTTGAACGTTATATATAAAATGTAAGCATTTTCAGGTAGATTTTCCTCCAAGTTCATCTCTTTCTCTTTTGCTTGTTAAAGAAAAACAACTCATTTCAGCGCTCATCCCACCATGTCTGCTAAATCCAAGTACGTTCAACTCACTGTCTTTCTGGGTTTCTTTTCTATTTATGACTTCATGCTTTGTTCCTTAAATTTCCTTTTATTTTGGACTTAGATCTGACTTGGGTTTTCTTATTTTTCTTCTTTGGACTGCTTATTCTTTAGTTCATGTGATGTTTTTCTGTAATAAATTTTGGGATTATGCTTGATTTGTTCTTTGATTCTTTTAGGCTTGTGCTAAGTACTTTTTTCTCACTCAAATTCATAATTTTTTAGTTAATTTTGTTCTTTGATTCTGTTTTTCAAATGGGTTTTACTCAAAATTTAAGTATTCAAAATTTTGGGTGTTCTTTTGTTCATATGATGATTCTAATTGATATTTAAAGATCCCTTTTTTCACTCAAATTTATAAACTTTTAGTCAGTTTTGTTCATTGATTCTCTTTTTCAAATGGGTTTTACTCAAATTTCAAGCGTTCAATTCAATATAATAATTTTATCTTGCCAAATTATGTAGAAAAAAAAGTTGTCACTTTTGAGATAAAATCCATTTTTAGTTTAATTTGCTCATGAATTTTGTTTATATCCTTTGCTATTATGTGTTTAAAATAATGGGACATTGAATTTATGCACAAAGTATGAGTCATTGATCATTGTTTATACAGATCAAATTCATCTGATACTCCAACCAAGGTTTCACCAGCAACACCTAGAGTGGCAAGTAAAGTAAGCAGGGGACTGGCTAAACCCGAACCTGGTTCACCCTCCCCATTGCAAAGTACTCGCCATTCAGGCGATAGATCGGAAAGACTATCTCTTAATTCGAAGCCTACAGTTGTTCGTAGATCACCAAAGGTTGCCACGCCGCCTGAAGTAAGTTTTTAAGTTAGTGTTGTCAAATATTATGTTATTTGATCTTACATGTTTTCGGCAACAAGTAAATTCTTTTGGATTTGTTGATTTAGGGTTCAATTATGCGGATTCTGAAGCTGTGTTGATTTTTATTGATGTTTCTGGATAATGAGTTGTATTTCAAGTAGTATTTAGAAAAGAAAATGTGTTGTTATCTGTCATAAAGCATTGTTTATATTTTGATGTTTGGTGAGGAGAAAACCGGTTTTAGGAGAGTGAAACAAATCATCTTCTGTTTTTAATTATGAAATTAATGGATTTTCATTTGCATTATTGTTTGGCTTTGATTTTCAGAAACTGCAAACGCGGGTGGGTAAGGGATTAGAATTGCAGGCTCAGTTGAACTTGGTTCAGGAGGATTTAAAGAAAGCAAAGGAGAAAATATCATTGATCGAGAAAGAGAAGGCGCAAGCAATTGATGAACTGAAAGAAGCGCAGAAAGCAGCTGAAGAAGCAAATGAAAAGCTTAGAGAGGCTTTGGCTGCACAAAAGCTAGCTGAAGAGAACTCTGAGATTGAAAAGTTCCGAGCTTTAGAGTTGGAACAGGTGGAGATGGGTGTTTCTCAGAAGAAAGATGAAGAATGGCAGAGAGAAATCGAATCCGTGAGGAACCAGCATTCTCTGGATGTGGCTGCTCTTGTCTCAACCACTCAGGAGCTTCAACGGGTGAAGCAGGAACTAGCCATGACTTGTGATGCAAAAAACCAAGCATTAAATCACGCTGATGATGCAACCAAGATTGCTGAAATTCATGCCGAGAAGGTGGAGATTCTCTTGGAGGAATTGGTTCGGTTGAAGTCATTGCTTGAGTTGAAGCGTGAAAGAGAGGTTAATGAAAACAATGAAATGGTGTTGAAGCTCGGGGAAGAGATAGAATCATTGAAACAAGAAGTTGAGAAAGCAAAGACATATGAGGAGAAGTTGGTAGAAAACGAGGCTTTCGTTGAACAACTTAATGTTGATCTAGAAGCTGCGAAAATGGTTGAATTGTATACACACAATTTAGTCGATGAACTGGGAAATAGGGTTGAAAAATTAGAAATGCAGATTGAGGAAGCAAAGAAGTTGGAAATATCTACATCGGAATCTCTAAACTTGGTCATGAAGCAATTAGAAAGCAGCAATGATTCATTGCAAGATGCAGAATCTGATATTGCTGCTCTTAAAGAGAAAGTGATATCATTGGAGATGACGATCTGTACGCAGAGAAGGGATCTTGAGGAATCAGAACACCAGATTGACAAGGCTAAGGAAGAAAATGCAGAAGTGGGAAAGTTGGTTGAGTCTCTAAAGTCCGAATTAGAAACAGTGAAAGAAGAAAAGAGCCAAGCTTTAGATAATGAGAACCTTGCAGTTTCCCGTGTTCAAACTCTTTTAGAAGAGAAAAACAAACTCATTAACGAGTTGGAAAATTCTAAGGATGAGGAAGAGAAGAGCAAGAAAGCGATGGAAAGCATAGCTTCAGCCTTGCATGAAGTTTCTGCAGAAGCTAGGGAGGCTAAGGAGAAGCTCTTATCCCGTGAAACCGACAATGAAAAGTACGAGAACCAGTTAGAAGAGCTAAGGTTGTTGCTGAAAGAAACAGATGATAAGTATGGAACCATGCTCAATGATGCAAAAAATGAGATTGATCTTCTTACAAAAACCGTTGAAGAATCCAAGAACAAATACCAGAATTCCATAACCGAGTGGGAACAAAAAGAACTGCATTTAATAGTTTGTGTAAAGAAGTCGGATGAAGAAAACACTTCTCTACAAAATGAAATTAATAGGTTGGTAAATTTGCTAATACAATCCAAGGAAGAAGCATCTAAATCCAAGGAGGAAGAAGCTCGGTTGAAGGATAGCCTAAAGGAAGTTGAATCTAAGGTGCTTTATCTGCAAGATGCTCTAGAGGAAGTCAAGACTGAGAGCATGAAATTAAAGGAGAGTTTGTTGGATGAAGAAACTGAGTTGCAGAGCGTCATTCAAGAGAACGATGAACTCCGGGCTAAGGAAGATGTTTCTCTCAAGAAAGTTGAGGAGTTGTCTAAGTTGTTAGAGGAAGCCATACTAAGAAAGCAAAGTGAGGAAAATGGGGAGCTAACTGACAGTGACAAGGACTATGATTTGCTGCCTAAGGTGGTTGAATTCTCAGAAGAGAACGGTCATGGAAGTAAAGATAAGCCCAAGTCATCAGAACATCCTGAGGAGTCCAAAAATGAAAACTCTTCGCATGTAAATGACGGCTCAAAAGATGAGGCTCCTCAAGCAGATCATGCCAAAGTGCAGAAGGTGAACCTAAACGGAAAAGTGGTACATGAGACAAAAGAAAAAGAGGATGATTCAGTAGAGTCGGTTGATGTTGAATTTAAGATGTGGGAAAGCTGCAGAATTGAAAAGAAGGAATTTTCACCAGAAGGGGAACCTGAACAAGAAGAATCCTTTGATGAGGAAGTTGATTCCAAGTTGGATGCTAGTGAGGGCTTTGATCAGATAAATGGTTCAACAGAAATCGTAGATGATGACGGAAACTCACCATCAAAGCAGCAACAACATAAAAAGAAGAAGCCTTTACTCCGTAAATTCGGGAACCTACTGAAGAAAAAGGGAAGTAGCAATCAAAAGTAGACAATGAAATCAGCTATGGCATGACTTAGCCCTACCAACAGGCAGAAGTATATAGGATAAGCAGCTTAATGTGGTTCTTTCATTTGTCTTCCTTAAAATCATCTATATAGGGTTAGTCTCTTTATTTCTTTTTTTAGAAAATTTAAAATTGGATTCTCCATATTTTTAGTAGCTTGTGTGTGATGGATATATTCCTTCTTTCATTCGTCATTCTTATCTGGAATTCATGAAGAACATGGTGACTTAAGCTGTATTTCAATGTGTTTTCTTTATGTTATGCAAGGAAACTAAATGTTATGCCATGCACCAATTGCTAAATTTAGACAATGAGAACAATGGGTTATTCAGACATTATTTGAACGAGGACATGGTAATCAATTGTGCTATGTTTTTTTGGAAGCCCAACGTGTCTGATATGGTAATTAATCAAGTGGAGTTTTAATTAATTGTCAGTCATCAATTCTTTAACAATTAATTAACTGTACGTGGCTCTTGATCGAAAATATATCATGAACCCTTTTCACGGGATAATTTATCTTTTTTATAACGAATTAAAACACGATTGTTAATTAATTACATGAGAAATTATATCATAAACCCTTTCCACTACGTCATTTGTGGTCTCATACAATCAGATTTATCCATCTTATATTTTTTTAAGGTGAATTATCACCTCTTTCCTACATGTAACAAGTCAGTGGGTAGTTATATGATTACACGATCACGGATGACGTGGTGAAAATGGTACATGATATAATATCTCTTAATTATATAGACCAAATCTTAAATTTGTCAAAAATATATAAATTAAAACAAAATTACACGATGGAAGTGTGAGGTAAGCTTGTTGAAGCATCACATAAGCATGTCTCCAACGATTATACCTATAAACTATGTTCCCTTTATAAGACCATCTCAAAATCCCCATGAAAAATTTGCTCATCTCGTCTCCCAAAATGACCACCAAGCCAATGGAAACAACTCCATCACCATTGTTGCTCTCTTAATACCACTCATCAAATCATCTCCCAAAATGACCACCAAGCCAATGGAAACAACTCCATCACCATTGTTGCTCTCTTAATACCACTCATCAAATCATCTTCAACTAGTTCACTTTCTTAACGTTACTAATCATGTTGCCATTAGACTCTAAATTCTTCAGTAACGTCGTTTTTTTAATGTCGAACGAGTCAAGAATAATAAGTACCTAAAAAAATTTATCTTTATATTTTTAATAACATTTAGGGTAAACTATGCCAAATACCACCGAGCAATTAGGATTGACTTATTTTTACTACCAAACTATGCTAGATTAAAACGAGGACGTTTTGGTGTACTATTTTGATACTAAATTGCACAAAGCAGCGGCATTTTGTTGGAGAAAAATATAAAAAATATGCACTCGATGAAATTTAAACCTAGAACCTTAAAAACCAAAGCCAATCTCATAACAACTAAGCCAACTTAACATCTTTACTTTTTTAAAACAAATAATAAATATTTTAAATTATAATTTATCATATAAATAATATTACTCTATATAATATAATATAAAATAATAATAATATATTAATATAAAACTAATAAATAAAATATTTATATTAAATAAAAATTTATATTATCAGTAATATTACATATATAAATAAAAATATAATAATATAAAACTAAAAAAATTTAAAAAAACTAAACTCGTAAATCATAAACCCATTACCGATCAAAATGGATGAATTTAGGGTCTAAGCTTTAGATTTTTTTTAAATTTTGGAAATTTTAGATTCTTTTTGAAAAATAAATTTTTAGATTGAATAGTATTATTTTTATATATTCTAATATTATTTGTTTATAAGTAAAATTGTTGGGTTTAAGGTTTATAGTTTAGGGTTAGGGTTTAGGTGTTTTAGATTTTTATTGAATTTTGGTCGTTTTAAAAATTTTGAGGTTTTGAAAATGTGTTTTTGTTTTTATACTAATATATTTATATTATTTTTTTTGAAATTAATATATTTATATTATTGATATAGAGTAATATTATTTATACCATACTCCCTTAAGTTATGGTCTTTTAGGTACGCTAGGAGTACTCCCTTCCCTATTCTAGTGTCCCTAATCATCTTCCCCTCTAGGTAGAACTATGATTAAAACAAGGACTTGTAAAAACAATATTCGTTAGTAAAATCTTTTTATTTAATTTGCATAATTCAAGTTTCTCAACAATCTAAACACAAATTTATCTAGCCAAGCCAGGTGGATATAAATTACATGATAGTCATAGAAATTAATGCTTAGCCATATAATTTACACATACTTATTATATTATAATCGATTTTATAGATAATATTGATTGGTTATAATTTTCACAATTTCTCTATATATTTGAAACGAAACAAAGAAGAAAAATCATTCCCATTTCAAGCTTAACTAAAAATATGGCAATAAAATATAATAGTGTTTTCACGGTGTCCATAATATTAATTTTACATCTTTCAGCCATCGAAGCTCAAGGAGGTATTCTTGATGTCGTTGCTAAGTTTGGCGCAAAGGCCGATTTGAAAACAGATTTGAGCAAGGTAAGTGAAATTGTAAATCACTTTAACACTCTGAGGGTGAAAACATGTAAAATTTATTTTTTAATATATTTTGTTTTAGCCATTATTGGATGCATGGAAAGAAGCTTGTAGTTCAGCAACTCCAGCAACAATTGTGATTCCTAAAGGTGTATACATTTTAAGTACAGCAACACTAGAAGGTCCTTGCAAGGCTCCTATTGAGCTTCAAGTTCAGGGCACTATAAAAGCTCCAGCTGATCCTCATGCTTTCAAGGAGCCTAAATGGATCGCATTCAGTAGAGTTGAAAATTTTAAAATGTCCGGTGGAGGAATTTTCGATGGTCAGGGAACTCAAGCTTATAGGAGAGAAGGCTGCGATAAAAAAGACTTTTGTAGTGTACTCCCCATTGTAAGGTTTCTTTCCTTTTTTCTAGAATATGATACTTTTTTATAGTTATAACTAACATATAATTTTTTTTGACTCCATTATAACTCTAAAATTATACAGAATCTAAGGTTTGATTTTTTGACCAACGCGTTGATACAAGACATAACTAGCAGAGATAGCAAACAATTCCACGTTAATCTTTTGGGTTGCAAAAACATTACTTTCGAACGTTTCAACATACGTGCACCTAAAGATAGTCCAAACACAGACGGTATCCATATGGGGAGATCAGATGGAGTTAATATTATTAGCTCGGAAATAAAAACCGGTGATGATTGTATTTCAATTGGGGATGGATCCAAAAATGTGGACATCAATGGAGTAACTTGTGGACCAGGACATGGCATCAGTATTGGCAGTCTTGGAAAGTTCGACGATGAAGAACCCGTTGAAGGAATTAAAGTATCAAAATGCACCATGTCTGATACTACGAATGGTGTTAGAATCAAGAGTTGGGCAGGTGAATTTCCTGGCAGTGCATCAGATATTCATTTTGAGGATATCACCGTGAAGAATGTCAGTTGCCCTGTCATAATTGATCAGAAATATTGCCCATCGGGTAAATGCAAGACGAATGTACGTGAACACTTATCAAAATCCTAATAAAGTGAAAAGAGTTTATCAATCATCTAATCTAGATATTATTGTGTTCATGCAGGCAGAATCAAACGTTAAACTAAGCAACATCAGCTTTAAGAACATCCGTGGCACGGCTGCGCTTCCAGAAGTTGTTCGAATCGTTTGCAGCGGTACTTTTCCATGCGCAAATGTGGAGTTCGCCGACATTGACCTTAAGTACACTGGACCCGATGGACCTGCAGTATCCGAATGTAAAAATGTAAAACCCAAAATTTCTGGCAAACAAAATCCGGCTGCATGTGCTACCCCTATGCCAGCAAACCCTACCCCTACGCCTTAATTGGTCTGAATGATCGAAGCGAATGTAACTCGCACACCTTTTCATTTTACATAAATGCATTTGTTTCATTTTAATTCTACTTGAATAAAAAAATGTATTAAATTCAATTGTTTAAAAAGTATTCTTGAATGTAAATAGCACATCAGTGATAATATTTTATGCATTTTGTCTTATTTGACCGAACGTTGTATGCAACTTATTTTGCCTTTGTGGTTATGAACTTGCCTTTGGTTTTCAAGTTTCTAGAATTAAATCTCATTGATTGCATATTTTTTTCATATTTATCTCCCACAAAACAACGCCGTTTTGGACAATTTTGTTTCAAGATAGCGCAGCAAAGCGTCGTCGTTTTAATCTAGTATAGTTTGGTGGTAAAAAAAGAGTAAATCCCAATAGTTAGGTGGTACCTGGATTAATTTACCCTAAATATTATTAAAGATACAAGGGTAAAATATATCAGGTACCGTGGAACCATGACTCGTGACCCTAAATATTATCAACATGTGCTCCGTGTCTCCTCAATTTTCATGGGATGGGAAAGTGTTTAAAATGATAATTAATAGCATTTTGTTACCTCTTGTGATGGTGTTTCCCTTTGAATTCAATATTTGACGAATTTGATAGCCATAGTTTTATTAGAGAAATGTGAGGAAAATGATAATTTTGTACCATATTTTAAATAAGTAAAAGTGGATATTCGAATGATGATTTTATAGGATCTTATTCTACTCTATGAGAGCTTTACAACAACATTTCATATACTCAAAACGGTTTAGTGGTGAATGAGAAATTGATACCTAAAGTAGGATAGTTGTGAATTGAAGAAGGAAATGAAAACCCCGTATCCTGCATTGATGAATTGTTTATATACACTTACTAATTTTGTAGTCATTGAATGACTTGAATAATAATTTTGTCTTGCATCCAAGCACAAGGGGTTGTAAATTCAAGTGAATCGAACCTATTCTGGTTGGGGCGCACTAGCATGATGAGGGCGACGCAAATGTTTTCGACGATGGGGAAGGACACGGCTACGTTCATGATCTCTAGAATCGTGCAATTTTTTTAAGATCAAGATAATGGGTTGTTGTATCATAGGAGACTGGGGAACGTCAAACTCAAGAACCAATAAGTGGTTTAATCTATCTTAAAGAAATTATTTTCGTACAAGCCTCCTCATGTTCAAATTTTTGTTTGATTTAGTTTAATATTTATTTGTTGTAATAAATTTGTAATTTTATTTATATTATATTTTTTATAATATTCGATTCTTGTCTTGTTCAAATATTTTGCTACAAATTTTAAGCCTAAATGTTTAAGAATTGTTCATGCATATGTATCTGAGCAATATAATAGTATACTTTACACCAAATTATTTTGTAATTTCCAATAACAACTTTATTCTTGCATATGTATACGGTCATGCATAAGTTGGAACCGAAATTTAAAATTTGAGAAATATTTTTAATATTTTAAAAACAAATAGATAAATGATTAATATAATGATAAGTTATAAACTATGTTCCCATTACAAGACCACCTCAATATCCCCATAAAAAATTTGATCATCTCATCACCCAAAATGACCACCAAGCCCATGCCTGCAACTCCCACAATAATCACCATTGTTCCTCTCTTAATACCACTCCTCAAATCATCATCTTCAACTAGATCATTTTCGTAATGCTACTAAACATGTCGCCTTTAGACTCTAAATTCCTCAGTAACGTCACTTTCTTAATATCGAACAAGACAGAGCTATAGTTTGATGGTACCTGACACAATTTTCCATATATTTTTAATAATATTTAGGATAAAATAAGGCAGGTACCATCGAACTATTGAAATTTGCTTATTTTTACCAAAAACTATGCTAGACTAAAATGATGACGTTATTGTACGTTATTTTGATACTAAATTGCATAAAACGGTGCCGTTTTGTTGCAGAAAATTTTTGAAAAATTATGCATTCGGTAAGATTTAAATCTAGAAGACTAGAACCTTGAAAACCAAGGTGTTCTCATAACCACTATACCTACTCAGTATCATTAATTCTTTTTAACACAAATAATATATATTTTAAATTTTAATTCGACATATAAATAATATTACTCAATATAAATCATATTAATATAAAAACCATATTAATATATTAACATATAACTAAAAAAGAAAATATTTTTATTAAATAAAAGTTTATATTTTGAGCAATATTAAATATATGAATAAATAATATAATAACATAAAAACTAAAAAAGTTAAATTTTTTTTCTAAACCCATAAACCATAAACACATTTTGGAATCAAAATAGATGAGTTTGGGGTCTAAGCTTTAGAGTTTTCTTTTAATTTTTTTTTTGGAAATTTAGATTTTTGTTTTTTTAAAATCAATTTTTAGTTTTTATAATTTTTTTATATATTCTAATATTATTTGTTTATAAGTAAAATTATTGGGTTTAAGGTTTATAGTTTAGGGTTAGGATTTTTGTGTTTTAGATTTTTATTGAATTTTGGTCGTTTTAAAAATTTTAAGGTTTTGAAAATTAGTCTTTCTGTCATCTTAATAATATATTTATCTATTTAATATTATTTATAAATACGAAAAATATTTATATAATTATATTTAATTTATTATTTATATAATAATTTATGTATACTAATATATTCATAATATATTTATATTTTTGATATGGAGTAATATTATTTAGGGTAAACTATCGTGCTGGTTACTTTTGTTTACCCCAATACACTTTTAGTCTCCAATTTTGAAAAACAGTCAGTAAGGTTACTATCATTTTCGGGGTGTAAAGTTTTGATCACTCCAACGTTAAGTGTCGTTAAATATTGACGAAAAGATGATCCGGCACAATAAAAAAAGGATAAATTACTTAAATAGTCCTTAAACTATTATTATACTTTTGTTTCATCTTTAATTTGACTTTTAAAATTTTTATATTTTTACCATCTTCCCCGAAAAACCCTTAATTAACCTAAACCCTTTCTCCCCCAAACATTACCTCCTGTCCCACGGAAAAATCCCTTCAGACCATCCTGCTGCCATGTACCGATAAGAGCTTCTCCAACATTATCGTAAAGGCCAGCCTGCAATCGCTGCTTTCGTACCTCACAAGGTAACCGGGCCACTGTCCCCAGAACAGTACCTAAGAATGATGCCATAGAATCAACCTACAGAGCAAAGAAATGAGATTTTAACTTGGTGTTGCAAATCGATATGAAAATAATTTAATTTGATTCATTCCTTTCCAGAACCAAGGTTGATTCAACAGTAAATTAAACTCAACCTTGTGCTTCAACTAGAGATTTGAAATAATACTCTTCAAAAGGAAAATTAATCTTACCGAGGATCATCTCGAAGTAGTCACTCAGAAAGCAACAAAAACATAAATTTGCGAAAGTGTCCATATGAAACAGATTCTTCAATGTCCACATTCAAAAACCGCATCATAGCAACAACATTGTCTTCGGTAGTTGGAAGTCCGGCATTTTTAAGTCATGTCAACACCTCACTCTTTTGTAGAGTCCCTAACTCGCTTACACAAAGAGAAGTATAAGCTCGAAGTATGGTTGGCTCCTTTCATTCCATCAAGGACAGAAACTGCTTCCAGCCAAAGGATTTCGAAAATGGATTTCTTCTAGTCCTGCGCATGAATTCCCAATTATATCTCCGAGGCAAATTTCTATTTCTCATAGCAACTTCGAGATAATTCTAAAGTTAGTTTTTTTTGGGAAAGATTATTCCTCTTGTATAAAGGATTAGTGTTAGATTTTCTTGAAAAGATGGTTAAAATATAAAATTTTAAATTTTTGAGAGTCAAATTAAAGATTAAATAAAAATATAATAATAGTTTCAGGACTATTTAAGTAATTTATCGTTTTTTATTGCGTCAGATCATCTTTTCGTCAATATTTGATGGCACTTAACTTGGAGTGACCAAAACTTTACGCCCAGAACACGATAGTGACCTTACTGGTTGTTTTTCAAAATTAGTGACTAAAAGTGTACCGAGAGTAAACGAAAGTGACTAGCACAGTAGTTTACCCTATTATTTATACCATACTCCCTTAAGTTATGGTCTTTTAGGTACGCTAGGAGTACTCCCTTCCCTATTCTAGTGTCCCTAATCATCTTCCCCTCTAGGTAGAACTATGATTAAAACAAGGACTTGTAAAAACAATATTCGTTAGTAAAATCTTTTTATTTAATTTGCATAATTCAAGTTTCTCAACAATCTAAACACAAATTTATCTAGCCTAGCCAGGTGGATATAAATTACATGATAGTCATAGAAATTAATGCTTAGCCATATAATTTACACATACTTATTATATTATAATCGATTTTATAGATAATATTGATTGGTTATAATTTTCACAATTTCTCTATATATTTGAAACGAAACAAAGAAGAAAAATCATTCCCATTTCAAGCTTAACTAAAAATATGGCAATAAAATATAATAGTGTTTTCACGGTGTCCATAATATTACTTTTACATCTTTCAGCCATCGAAGCTCAAGGAGGTATTCTTGATGTCGTTGCTAAGTTTGGCGCAAAGGCCGATTTGAAAACAGATTTGAGCAAGGTAAGTGAAATTGTAAATCACTTTAACACTCTGAGGGTGAAAACATGTAAAATTTATTTTTTAATATATTTTGTTTTAGCCATTATTGGATGCATGGAAAGAAGCTTGTAGTTCAGCAACTCCAGCAACAATTGTGATTCCTAAAGGTGTATACATTTTAAGTACAGCAACACTAGAAGGTCCTTGCAAGGCTCCTATTGAGCTTCAAGTTCAGGGCACTATAAAAGCTCCAGCTGATCCTCATGCTTTCAAGGAGCCTAAATGGATCGCATTCAGTAGAGTTGAAAATTTTAAAATGTCCGGTGGAGGAATTTTCGATGGTCAGGGAACTCAAGCTTATAGGAGAGAAGGCTGCGATAAAAAAGACTTTTGTAGTGTACTCCCCATTGTAAGGTTTCTTTCCTTTTTTCTAGAATATGATACTTTTTTATAGTTATAACTAACATATAATTTTTTTTGACTCCATTATAACTCTAAAATTATACAAAATCTAAGGTTTGATTTTTTGACCAACGCGTTGATACAAGACATAACTAGCAGAGATAGCAAACAATTCCACGTTAATCTTTTGGGTTGCAAAAACATTACTTTCGAACGTTTCAACATACGTGCACCTAAAGATAGTCCAAACACAGACGGTATCCATATGGGGAGATCAGATGGAGTTAATATTATTAGCTCGGAAATAAAAACCGGTGATGATTGTATTTCAATTGGGGATGGATCCAAAAATGTGGACATCAATGGAGTAACTTGTGGACCAGGACATGGCATCAGTATTGGCAGTCTTGGAAAGTTCGACGATGAAGAACCCGTTGAAGGAATTAAAGTATCAAAATGCACCATGTCTGATACTACGAATGGTGTTAGAATCAAGAGTTGGGCAGGTGAATTTCCTGGCAGTGCATCAGATATTCATTTTGAGGATATCACCGTGAAGAATGTCAGTTGCCCTGTCATAATTGATCAGAAATATTGCCCATCGGGTAAATGCAAGACGAATGTACGTGAACACTTATCAAAATCCTAATAAAGTGAAAAGAGTTTATCAATCATCTAATCTAGATATTATTGTGTTCATGCAGGCAGAATCAAACGTTAAACTAAGCAACATCAGCTTTAAGAACATCCGTGGCACGGCTGCGCTTCCAGAAGTTGTTCGAATCGTTTGCAGCGGTACTTTTCCATGCGCAAATGTGGAGTTCGCCGACATTGACCTTAAGTACACTGGACCCGATGGACCTGCAGTATCCGAATGTAAAAATGTAAAACCCAAAATTTCTGGCAAACAAAATCCGGCTGCATGTGCTACCCCTATGCCAGCAAACCCTACCCCTACGCCTTAATTGGTCTGAATGATCGAAGCGAATGTAACTCGCACACCTTTTCATTTTACATAAATGCATTTGTTTCATTTTAATTCTACTTGAATAAAAAAATGTATTAAATTCAATTGTTTAAAAAGTATTCTTGAATGTAAATAGCACATCAGTGATAATATTTTATGCATTTTGTCTTATTTGACCGAACGTTGTATGCAACTTATTTTGCCTTTGTGGTTATGAACTTGCCTTTGGTTTTCAAGTTTCTAGAATTAAATCTCATTGATTGCATATTTTTTTCATATTTATCTCCCACAAAACAACGCCGTTTTGGACAATTTTGTTTCAAGATAGCGCAGCAAAGCGTCGTCGTTTTAATCTAGTATAGTTTGGTGGTAAAAAAAGAGTAAATCCCAATAGTTAGGTGGTACCTGGATTAATTTACCCTAAATATTATTAAAGATACAAGGGTAAAATATATCAGGTACCGTGGAACCATGACTCGTGACCCTAAATATTATCAACATGTGCTCCGTGTCTCCTCAATTTTCATGGGATGGGAAAGTGTTTAAAATGATAATTAATAGCATTTTGTTACCTCTTGTGATGGTGTTTCCCTTTGAATTCAATATTTGACGAATTTGATAGCCATAGTTTTATTAGAGAAATGTGAGGAAAATGATAATTTTGTACCATATTTTAAATAAGTAAAAGTGGATATTCGAATGATGATTTTATAGGATCTTATTCTACTCTATGAGAGCTTTACAACAACATTTCATATACTCAAAACGGTTTAGTGGTGAATGAGAAATTGATACCTAAAGTAGGATAGTTGTGAATTGAAGAAGGAAATGAAAACCCCGTATCCTGCATTGATGAATTGTTTATATACACTTACTAATTTTGTAGTCATTGAATGACTTGAATAATAATTTTGTCTTGCATCCAAGCACAAGGGGTTGTAAATTCAAGTGAATCGAACCTATTCTGGTTGGGGCGCACTAGCATGATGAGGGCGACGCAAATGTTTTCGACGATGGGGAAGGACACGGCTACGTTCATGATCTCTAGAATCGTGCAATTTTTTTAAGATCAAGATAATGGGTTGTTGTATCATAGGAGACTGGGGAACGTCAAACTCAAGAACCAATAAGTGGTTTAATCTATCTTAAAGAAATTATTTTCGTACAAGCCTCCTCATGTTCAAATTTTTGTTTGATTTAGTTTAATATTTATTTGTTGTAATAAATTTGTAATTTTATTTATATTATATTTTTTATAATATTCGATTCTTGTCTTGTTCAAATATTTTGCTACAAATTTTAAGCCTAAATGTTTAAGAATTGTTCATGCATATGTATCTGAGCAATATAATAGTATACTTTACACCAAATTATTTTGTAATTTCCAATAACAACTTTATTCTTGCATATGTATACGGTCATGCATAAGTTGGAACCGAAATTTAAAATTTGAGAAATATTTTTAATATTTTAAAAACAAATAGATAAATGATTAATATAATGATAAGTTATAAACTATGTTCCCATTACAAGACCACCTCAATATCCCCATAAAAAATTTGATCATCTCATCACCCAAAATGACCACCAAGCCCATGCCTGCAACTCCCACAATAATCACCATTGTTCCTCTCTTAATACCACTCCTCAAATCATCATCTTCAACTAGATCATTTTCGTAATGCTACTAAACATGTCGCCTTTAGACTCTAAATTCCTCAGTAACGTCACTTTCTTAATATCGAACAAGACAGAGCTATAGTTTGATGGTACCTGACACAATTTTCCATATATTTTTAATAATATTTAGGATAAAATAAGGCAGGTACCATCGAACTATTGAAATTTGCTTATTTTTACCAAAAACTATGCTAGACTAAAATGATGACGTTATTGTACGTTATTTTGATACTAAATTGCATAAAACGGTGCCGTTTTGTTGCAGAAAATTTTTGAAAAATTATGCATTCGGTAAGATTTAAATCTAGAAGACTAGAACCTTGAAAACCAAGGTGTTCTCATAACCACTATACCTACTCAGTATCATTAATTCTTTTTAACACAAATAATATATATTTTAAATTTTAATTCGACATATAAATAATATTACTCAATATAAATCATATTAATATAAAAACCATATTAATATATTAACATATAACTAAAAAAGAAAATATTTTTATTAAATAAAAGTTTATATTTTGAGCAATATTAAATATATGAATAAATAATATAATAACATAAAAACTAAAAAAGTTAAATTTTTTTTCTAAACCCATAAACCATAAACACATTTTGGAATCAAAATAGATGAGTTTGGGGTCTAAGCTTTAGAGTTTTCTTTTAATTTTTTTTTTGGAAATTTAGATTTTTGTTTTTTTAAAATCAATTTTTAGTTTTTATAATTTTTTTATATATTCTAATATTATTTGTTTATAAGTAAAATTATTGGGTTTAAGGTTTATAGTTTAGGGTTAGGATTTTTGTGTTTTAGATTTTTATTGAATTTTGGTCGTTTTAAAAATTTTAAGGTTTTGAAAATTAGTCTTTCTGTCATCTTAATAATATATTTATCTATTTAATATTATTTATAAATACGAAAAATATTTATATAATTATATTTAATTTATTATTTATATAATAATTTATGTATACTAATATATTCATAATATATTTATATTTTTGATATGGAGTAATATTATTTAGGGTAAACTATCGTGCTGGTTACTTTTGTTTACCCCAATACACTTTTAGTCTCCAATTTTGAAAAACAGTCAGTAAGGTTACTATCATTTTCGGGGTGTAAAGTTTTGATCACTCCAACGTTAAGTGTCGTTAAATATTGACGAAAAGATGATCCGGCACAATAAAAAAAGGATAAATTACTTAAATAGTCCTTAAACTATTATTATACTTTTGTTTCATCTTTAATTTGACTTTTAAAATTTTTATATTTTTACCATCTTCCCCGAAAAACCCTTAATTAACCTAAACCCTTTCTCCCCCAAACATTACCTCCTGTCCCACGGAAAAATCCCTTCAGACCATCCTGCTGCCATGTACCGATAAGAGCTTCTCCAACATTATCGTAAAGGCCAGCCTGCAATCGCTGCTTTCGTACCTCACAAGGTAACCGGGCCACTGTCCCCAGAACAGTACCTAAGAATGATGCCATAGAATCAACCTACAGAGCAAAGAAATGAGATTTTAACTTGGTGTTGCAAATCGATATGAAAATAATTTAATTTGATTCATTCCTTTCCAGAACCAAGGTTGATTCAACAGTAAATTAAACTCAACCTTGTGCTTCAACTAGAGATTTGAAATAATACTCTTCAAAAGGAAAATTAATCTTACCGAGGATCATCTCGAAGTAGTCACTCAGAAAGCAACAAAAACATAAATTTGCGAAAGTGTCCATATGAAACAGATTCTTCAATGTCCACATTCAAAAACCGCATCATAGCAACAACATTGTCTTCGGTAGTTGGAAGTCCGGCATTTTTAAGTCATGTCAACACCTCACTCTTTTGTAGAGTCCCTAACTCGCTTACACAAAGAGAAGTATAAGCTCGAAGTATGGTT
Source organism: Abelmoschus esculentus (assembly GCA_035048815.1). Classification (NCBI taxonomy): domain Eukaryota; kingdom Viridiplantae; phylum Streptophyta; class Magnoliopsida; order Malvales; family Malvaceae; genus Abelmoschus; species Abelmoschus esculentus. The sequence continues at coordinate 25,349,471 of JAUCBN010000004.1, forward strand.
GGCTCCTTTCATTCCATCAAGGACAGAAACTGCTTCCAGCCAAAGGATTTCGAAAATGGATTTCTTCTAGTCCTGCGCATGAATTCCCAATTATATCTCCGAGGCAAATTTCTATTTCTCATAGCAACTTCGAGATAATTCTAAAGTTAGTTTTTTTTGGGAAAGATTATTCCTCTTGTATAAAGGATTAGTGTTAGATTTTCTTGAAAAGATGGTTAAAATATAAAATTTTAAATTTTTGAGAGTCAAATTAAAGATTAAATAAAAATATAATAATAGTTTCAGGACTATTTAAGTAATTTATCGTTTTTTATTGCGTCAGATCATCTTTTCGTCAATATTTGATGGCACTTAACTTGGAGTGACCAAAACTTTACGCCCAGAACACGATAGTGACCTTACTGGTTGTTTTTCAAAATTAGTGACTAAAAGTGTACCGAGAGTAAACGAAAGTGACTAGCACAGTAGTTTACCCTATTATTTATACCATACTCCCTTAAGTTATGGTCTTTTAGGTACGCTAGGAGTACTCCCTTCCCTATTCTAGTGTCCCTAATCATCTTCCCCTCTAGGTAGAACTATGATTAAAACAAGGACTTGTAAAAACAATATTCGTTAGTAAAATCTTTTTATTTAATTTGCATAATTCAAGTTTCTCAACAATCTAAACACAAATTTATCTAGCCAAGCCAGGTGGATATAAATTACATGATAGTCATAGAAATTAATGCTTAGCCATATAATTTACACATACTTATTATATTATAATCGATTTTATAGATAATATTGATTGGTTATAATTTTCACAATTTCTCTATATATTTGAAACGAAACAAAGAAGAAAAATCATTCCCATTTCAAGCTTAACTAAAAATATGGCAATAAAATATAATAGTGTTTTCACGGTGTCCATAATATTACTTTTACATCTTTCAGCCATCGAAGCTCAAGGAGGTATTCTTGATGTCGTTGCTAAGTTTGGCGCAAAGGCCGATTTGAAAACAGATTTGAGCAAGGTAAGTGAAATTGTAAATCACTTTAACACTCTGAGGGTGAAAACATGTAAAATTTATTTTTTAATATATTTTGTTTTAGCCATTATTGGATGCATGGAAAGAAGCTTGTAGTTCAGCAACTCCAGCAACAATTGTGATTCCTAAAGGTGTATACATTTTAAGTACAGCAACACTAGAAGGTCCTTGCAAGGCTCCTATTGAGCTTCAAGTTCAGGGCACTATAAAAGCTCCAGCTGATCCTCATGCTTTCAAGGAGCCTAAATGGATCGCATTCAGTAGAGTTGAAAATTTTAAAATGTCCGGTGGAGGAATTTTCGATGGTCAGGGAACTCAAGCTTATAGGAGAGAAGGCTGCGATAAAAAAGACTTTTGTAGTGTACTCCCCATTGTAAGGTTTCTTTCCTTTTTTCTAGAATATGATACTTTTTTATAGTTATAACTAACATATAATTTTTTTTGACTCCATTATAACTCTAAAATTATACAGAATCTAAGGTTTGATTTTTTGACCAACGCGTTGATACAAGACATAACTAGCAGAGATAGCAAACAATTCCACGTTAATCTTTTGGGTTGCAAAAACATTACTTTCGAACGTTTCAACATACGTGCACCTAAAGATAGTCCAAACACAGACGGTATCCATATGGGGAGATCAGATGGAGTTAATATTATTAGCTCGGAAATAAAAACCGGTGATGATTGTATTTCAATTGGGGATGGATCCAAAAATGTGGACATCAATGGAGTAACTTGTGGACCAGGACATGGCATCAGTATTGGCAGTCTTGGAAAGTTCGACGATGAAGAACCCGTTGAAGGAATTAAAGTATCAAAATGCACCATGTCTGATACTACGAATGGTGTTAGAATCAAGAGTTGGGCAGGTGAATTTCCTGGCAGTGCATCAGATATTCATTTTGAGGATATCACCGTGAAGAATGTCAGTTGCCCTGTCATAATTGATCAGAAATATTGCCCATCGGGTAAATGCAAGACGAATGTACGTGAACACTTATCAAAATCCTAATAAAGTGAAAAGAGTTTATCAATCATCTAATCTAGATATTATTGTGTTCATGCAGGCAGAATCAAACGTTAAACTAAGCAACATCAGCTTTAAGAACATCCGTGGCACGGCTGCGCTTCCAGAAGTTGTTCGAATCGTTTGCAGCGGTACTTTTCCATGCGCAAATGTGGAGTTCGCCGACATTGACCTTAAGTACACTGGACCCGATGGACCTGCAGTATCCGAATGTAAAAATGTAAAACCCAAAATTTCTGGCAAACAAAATCCGGCTGCATGTGCTACCCCTATGCCAGCAAACCCTACCCCTACGCCTTAATTGGTCTGAATGATCGAAGCGAATGTAACTCGCACACCTTTTCATTTTACATAAATGCATTTGTTTCATTTTAATTCTACTTGAATAAAAAAATGTATTAAATTCAATTGTTTAAAAAGTATTCTTGAATGTAAATAGCACATCAGTGATAATATTTTATGCATTTTGTCTTATTTGACCGAACGTTGTATGCAACTTATTTTGCCTTTGTGGTTATGAACTTGCCTTTGGTTTTCAAGTTTCTAGAATTAAATCTCATTGATTGCATATTTTTTTCATATTTATCTCCCACAAAACAACGCCGTTTTGGACAATTTTGTTTCAAGATAGCGCAGCAAAGCGTCGTCGTTTTAATCTAGTATAGTTTGGTGGTAAAAAAAGAGTAAATCCCAATAGTTAGGTGGTACCTGGATTAATTTACCCTAAATATTATTAAAGATACAAGGGTAAAATATATCAGGTACCGTGGAACCATGACTCGTGACCCTAAATATTATCAACATGTGCTCCGTGTCTCCTCAATTTTCATGGGATGGGAAAGTGTTTAAAATGATAATTAATAGCATTTTGTTACCTCTTGTGATGGTGTTTCCCTTTGAATTCAATATTTGACGAATTTGATAGCCATAGTTTTATTAGAGAAATGTGAGGAAAATGATAATTTTGTACCATATTTTAAATAAGTAAAAGTGGATATTCGAATGATGATTTTATAGGATCTTATTCTACTCTATGAGAGCTTTACAACAACATTTCATATACTCAAAACGGTTTAGTGGTGAATGAGAAATTGATACCTAAAGTAGGATAGTTGTGAATTGAAGAAGGAAATGAAAACCCCGTATCCTGCATTGATGAATTGTTTATATACACTTACTAATTTTGTAGTCATTGAATGACTTGAATAATAATTTTGTCTTGCATCCAAGCACAAGGGGTTGTAAATTCAAGTGAATCGAACCTATTCTGGTTGGGGCGCACTAGCATGATGAGGGCGACGCAAATGTTTTCGACGATGGGGAAGGACACGGCTACGTTCATGATCTCTAGAATCGTGCAATTTTTTTAAGATCAAGATAATGGGTTGTTGTATCATAGGAGACTGGGGAACGTCAAACTCAAGAACCAATAAGTGGTTTAATCTATCTTAAAGAAATTATTTTCGTACAAGCCTCCTCATGTTCAAATTTTTGTTTGATTTAGTTTAATATTTATTTGTTGTAATAAATTTGTAATTTTATTTATATTATATTTTTTATAATATTCGATTCTTGTCTTGTTCAAATATTTTGCTACAAATTTTAAGCCTAAATGTTTAAGAATTGTTCATGCATATGTATCTGAGCAATATAATAGTATACTTTACACCAAATTATTTTGTAATTTCCAATAACAACTTTATTCTTGCATATGTATACGGTCATGCATAAGTTGGAACCGAAATTTAAAATTTGAGAAATATTTTTAATATTTTAAAAACAAATAGATAAATGATTAATATAATGATAAGTTATAAACTATGTTCCCATTACAAGACCACCTCAATATCCCCATAAAAAATTTGATCATCTCATCACCCAAAATGACCACCAAGCCCATGCCTGCAACTCCCACAATAATCACCATTGTTCCTCTCTTAATACCACTCCTCAAATCATCATCTTCAACTAGATCATTTTCGTAATGCTACTAAACATGTCGCCTTTAGACTCTAAATTCCTCAGTAACGTCACTTTCTTAATATCGAACAAGACAGAGCTATAGTTTGATGGTACCTGACACAATTTTCCATATATTTTTAATAATATTTAGGATAAAATAAGGCAGGTACCATCGAACTATTGAAATTTGCTTATTTTTACCAAAAACTATGCTAGACTAAAATGATGACGTTATTGTACGTTATTTTGATACTAAATTGCATAAAACGGTGCCGTTTTGTTGCAGAAAATTTTTGAAAAATTATGCATTCGGTAAGATTTAAATCTAGAAGACTAGAACCTTGAAAACCAAGGTGTTCTCATAACCACTATACCTACTCAGTATCATTAATTCTTTTTAACACAAATAATATATATTTTAAATTTTAATTCGACATATAAATAATATTACTCAATATAAATCATATTAATATAAAAACCATATTAATATATTAACATATAACTAAAAAAGAAAATATTTTTATTAAATAAAAGTTTATATTTTGAGCAATATTAAATATATGAATAAATAATATAATAACATAAAAACTAAAAAAGTTAAATTTTTTTTCTAAACCCATAAACCATAAACACATTTTGGAATCAAAATAGATGAGTTTGGGGTCTAAGCTTTAGAGTTTTCTTTTAATTTTTTTTTTGGAAATTTAGATTTTTGTTTTTTTAAAATCAATTTTTAGTTTTTATAATTTTTTTATATATTCTAATATTATTTGTTTATAAGTAAAATTATTGGGTTTAAGGTTTATAGTTTAGGGTTAGGATTTTTGTGTTTTAGATTTTTATTGAATTTTGGTCGTTTTAAAAATTTTAAGGTTTTGAAAATTAGTCTTTCTGTCATCTTAATAATATATTTATCTATTTAATATTATTTATAAATACGAAAAATATTTATATAATTATATTTAATTTATTATTTATATAATAATTTATGTATACTAATATATTCATAATATATTTATATTTTTGATATGGAGTAATATTATTTAGGGTAAACTATCGTGCTGGTTACTTTTGTTTACCCCAATACACTTTTAGTCTCCAATTTTGAAAAACAGTCAGTAAGGTTACTATCATTTTCGGGGTGTAAAGTTTTGATCACTCCAACGTTAAGTGTCGTTAAATATTGACGAAAAGATGATCCGGCACAATAAAAAAAGGATAAATTACTTAAATAGTCCTTAAACTATTATTATACTTTTGTTTCATCTTTAATTTGACTTTTAAAATTTTTATATTTTTACCATCTTCCCCGAAAAACCCTTAATTAACCTAAACCCTTTCTCCCCCAAACATTACCTCCTGTCCCACGGAAAAATCCCTTCAGACCATCCTGCTGCCATGTACCGATAAGAGCTTCTCCAACATTATCGTAAAGGCCAGCCTGCAATCGCTGCTTTCGTACCTCACAAGGTAACCGGGCCACTGTCCCCAGAACAGTACCTAAGAATGATGCCATAGAATCAACCTACAGAGCAAAGAAATGAGATTTTAACTTGGTGTTGCAAATCGATATGAAAATAATTTAATTTGATTCATTCCTTTCCAGAACCAAGGTTGATTCAACAGTAAATTAAACTCAACCTTGTGCTTCAACTAGAGATTTGAAATAATACTCTTCAAAAGGAAAATTAATCTTACCGAGGATCATCTCGAAGTAGTCACTCAGAAAGCAACAAAAACATAAATTTGCGAAAGTGTCCATATGAAACAGATTCTTCAATGTCCACATTCAAAAACCGCATCATAGCAACAACATTGTCTTCGGTAGTTGGAAGTCCGGCATTTTTAAGTCATGTCAACACCTCACTCTTTTGTAGAGTCCCTAACTCGCTTACACAAAGAGAAGTATAAGCTCGAAGTATGGTTGGCTCCTTTCATTCCATCAAGGAAAGAAACTGCTTCCAGCCAAAGGATTTCGAAAATGGATTTCTTCTAGTCCTGCGCATGAATTCCCAATTATATCTCCGAGGCAAATTTCTATTTCTCATAGCAACTTCGAGATAATTCTAAAGTTAGTTTTTTTTGGGAAAGATTATTCCTCTTGTATAAAGGATTAGTGTTAGATTTTCTTGAAAAGATGGTTAAAATATAAAATTTTAAATTTTTGAGAGTCAAATTAAAGATTAAATAAAAATATAATAATAGTTTCAGGACTATTTAAGTAATTTATCGTTTTTTATTGCGTCAGATCATCTTTTCGTCAATATTTGATGGCACTTAACTTGGAGTGACCAAAACTTTACGCCCAGAACACGATAGTGACCTTACTGGTTGTTTTTCAAAATTAGTGACTAAAAGTGTACCGAGAGTAAACGAAAGTGACTAGCACAGTAGTTTACCCTATTATTTATACCATACTCCCTTAAGTTATGGTCTTTTAGGTACGCTAGGAGTACTCCCTTCCCTATTCTAGTGTCCCTAATCATCTTCCCCTCTAGGTAGAACTATGATTAAAACAAGGACTTGTAAAAACAATATTCGTTAGTAAAATCTTTTTATTTAATTTGCATAATTCAAGTTTCTCAACAATCTAAACACAAATTTATCTAGCCAAGCCAGGTGGATATAAATTACATGATAGTCATAGAAATTAATGCTTAGCCATATAATTTACACATACTTATTATATTATAATCGATTTTATAGATAATATTGATTGGTTATAATTTTCACAATTTCTCTATATATTTGAAACGAAACAAAGAAGAAAAATCATTCCCATTTCAAGCTTAACTAAAAATATGGCAATAAAATATAATAGTGTTTTCACGGTGTCCATAATATTACTTTTACATCTTTCAGCCATCGAAGCTCAAGGAGGTATTCTTGATGTCGTTGCTAAGTTTGGCGCAAAGGCCGATTTGAAAACAGATTTGAGCAAGGTAAGTGAAATTGTAAATCACTTTAACACTCTGAGGGTGAAAACATGTAAAATTTATTTTTTAATATATTTTGTTTTAGCCATTATTGGATGCATGGAAAGAAGCTTGTAGTTCAGCAACTCCAGCAACAATTGTGATTCCTAAAGGTGTATACATTTTAAGTACAGCAACACTAGAAGGTCCTTGCAAGGCTCCTATTGAGCTTCAAGTTCAGGGCACTATAAAAGCTCCAGCTGATCCTCATGCTTTCAAGGAGCCTAAATGGATCGCATTCAGTAGAGTTGAAAATTTTAAAATGTCCGGTGGAGGAATTTTCGATGGTCAGGGAACTCAAGCTTATAGGAGAGAAGGCTGCGATAAAAAAGACTTTTGTAGTGTACTCCCCATTGTAAGGTTTCTTTCCTTTTTTCTAGAATATGATACTTTTTTATAGTTATAACTAACATATAATTTTTTTTGACTCCATTATAACTCTAAAATTATACAGAATCTAAGGTTTGATTTTTTGACCAACGCGTTGATACAAGACATAACTAGCAGAGATAGCAAACAATTCCACGTTAATCTTTTGGGTTGCAAAAACATTACTTTCGAACGTTTCAACATACGTGCACCTAAAGATAGTCCAAACACAGACGGTATCCATATGGGGAGATCAGATGGAGTTAATATTATTAGCTCGGAAATAAAAACCGGTGATGATTGTATTTCAATTGGGGATGGATCCAAAAATGTGGACATCAATGGAGTAACTTGTGGACCAGGACATGGCATCAGTATTGGCAGTCTTGGAAAGTTCGACGATGAAGAACCCGTTGAAGGAATTAAAGTATCAAAATGCACCATGTCTGATACTACGAATGGTGTTAGAATCAAGAGTTGGGCAGGTGAATTTCCTGGCAGTGCATCAGATATTCATTTTGAGGATATCACCGTGAAGAATGTCAGTTGCCCTGTCATAATTGATCAGAAATATTGCCCATCGGGTAAATGCAAGACGAATGTACGTGAACACTTATCAAAATCCTAATAAAGTGAAAAGAGTTTATCAATCATCTAATCTAGATATTATTGTGTTCATGCAGGCAGAATCAAACGTTAAACTAAGCAACATCAGCTTTAAGAACATCCGTGGCACGGCTGCGCTTCCAGAAGTTGTTCGAATCGTTTGCAGCGGTACTTTTCCATGCGCAAATGTGGAGTTCGCCGACATTGACCTTAAGTACACTGGACCCGATGGACCTGCAGTATCCGAATGTAAAAATGTAAAACCCAAAATTTCTGGCAAACAAAATCCGGCTGCATGTGCTACCCCTATGCCAGCAAACCCTACCCCTACGCCTTAATTGGTCTGAATGATCGAAGCGAATGTAACTCGCACACCTTTTCATTTTACATAAATGCATTTGTTTCATTTTAATTCTACTTGAATAAAAAAATGTATTAAATTCAATTGTTTAAAAAGTATTCTTGAATGTAAATAGCACATCAGTGATAATATTTTATGCATTTTGTCTTATTTGACCGAACGTTGTATGCAACTTATTTTGCCTTTGTGGTTATGAACTTGCCTTTGGTTTTCAAGTTTCTAGAATTAAATCTCATTGATTGCATATTTTTTTCATATTTATCTCCCACAAAACAACGCCGTTTTGGACAATTTTGTTTCAAGATAGCGCAGCAAAGCGTCGTCGTTTTAATCTAGTATAGTTTGGTGGTAAAAAAAGAGTAAATCCCAATAGTTAGGTGGTACCTGGATTAATTTACCCTAAATATTATTAAAGATACAAGGGTAAAATATATCAGGTACCGTGGAACCATGACTCGTGACCCTAAATATTATCAACATGTGCTCCGTGTCTCCTCAATTTTCATGGGATGGGAAAGTGTTTAAAATGATAATTAATAGCATTTTGTTACCTCTTGTGATGGTGTTTCCCTTTGAATTCAATATTTGACGAATTTGATAGCCATAGTTTTATTAGAGAAATGTGAGGAAAATGATAATTTTGTACCATATTTTAAATAAGTAAAAGTGGATATTCGAATGATGATTTTATAGGATCTTATTCTACTCTATGAGAGCTTTACAACAACATTTCATATACTCAAAACGGTTTAGTGGTGAATGAGAAATTGATACCTAAAGTAGGATAGTTGTGAATTGAAGAAGGAAATGAAAACCCCGTATCCTGCATTGATGAATTGTTTATATACACTTACTAATTTTGTAGTCATTGAATGACTTGAATAATAATTTTGTCTTGCATCCAAGCACAAGGGGTTGTAAATTCAAGTGAATCGAACCTATTCTGGTTGGGGCGCACTAGCATGATGAGGGCGACGCAAATGTTTTCGACGATGGGGAAGGACACGGCTACGTTCATGATCTCTAGAATCGTGCAATTTTTTTAAGATCAAGATAATGGGTTGTTGTATCATAGGAGACTGGGGAACGTCAAACTCAAGAACCAATAAGTGGTTTAATCTATCTTAAAGAAATTATTTTCGTACAAGCCTCCTCATGTTCAAATTTTTGTTTGATTTAGTTTAATATTTATTTGTTGTAATAAATTTGTAATTTTATTTATATTATATTTTTTATAATATTCGATTCTTGTCTTGTTCAAATATTTTGCTACAAATTTTAAGCCTAAATGTTTAAGAATTGTTCATGCATATGTATCTGAGCAATATAATAGTATACTTTACACCAAATTATTTTGTAATTTCCAATAACAACTTTATTCTTGCATATGTATACGGTCATGCATAAGTTGGAACCGAAATTTAAAATTTGAGAAATATTTTTAATATTTTAAAAACAAATAGATAAATGATTAATATAATGATAAGTTATAAACTATGTTCCCATTACAAGACCACCTCAATATCCCCATAAAAAATTTGATCATCTCATCACCCAAAATGACCACCAAGCCCATGCCTGCAACTCCCACAATAATCACCATTGTTCCTCTCTTAATACCACTCCTCAAATCATCATCTTCAACTAGATCATTTTCGTAATGCTACTAAACATGTCGCCTTTAGACTCTAAATTCCTCAGTAACGTCACTTTCTTAATATCGAACAAGACAGAGCTATAGTTTGATGGTACCTGACACAATTTTCCATATATTTTTAATAATATTTAGGATAAAATAAGGCAGGTACCATCGAACTATTGAAATTTGCTTATTTTTACCAAAAACTATGCTAGACTAAAATGATGACGTTATTGTACGTTATTTTGATACTAAATTGCATAAAACGGTGCCGTTTTGTTGCAGAAAATTTTTGAAAAATTATGCATTCGGTAAGATTTAAATCTAGAAGACTAGAACCTTGAAAACCAAGGTGTTCTCATAACCACTATACCTACTCAGTATCATTAATTCTTTTTAACACAAATAATATATATTTTAAATTTTAATTCGACATATAAATAATATTACTCAATATAAATCATATTAATATAAAAACCATATTAATATATTAACATATAACTAAAAAAGAAAATATTTTTATTAAATAAAAGTTTATATTTTGAGCAATATTAAATATATGAATAAATAATATAATAACATAAAAACTAAAAAAGTTAAATTTTTTTTCTAAACCCATAAACCATAAACACATTTTGGAATCAAAATAGATGAGTTTGGGGTCTAAGCTTTAGAGTTTTCTTTTAATTTTTTTTTTGGAAATTTAGATTTTTGTTTTTTTAAAATCAATTTTTAGTTTTTATAATTTTTTTATATATTCTAATATTATTTGTTTATAAGTAAAATTATTGGGTTTAAGGTTTATAGTTTAGGGTTAGGATTTTTGTGTTTTAGATTTTTATTGAATTTTGGTCGTTTTAAAAATTTTAAGGTTTTGAAAATTAGTCTTTCTGTCATCTTAATAATATATTTATCTATTTAATATTATTTATAAATACGAAAAATATTTATATAATTATATTTAATTTATTATTTATATAATAATTTATGTATACTAATATATTCATAATATATTTATATTTTTGATATGGAGTAATATTATTTAGGGTAAACTATCGTGCTGGTTACTTTTGTTTACCCCAATACACTTTTAGTCTCCAATTTTGAAAAACAGTCAGTAAGGTTACTATCATTTTCGGGGTGTAAAGTTTTGATCACTCCAACGTTAAGTGTCGTTAAATATTGACGAAAAGATGATCCGGCACAATAAAAAAAGGATAAATTACTTAAATAGTCCTTAAACTATTATTATACTTTTGTTTCATCTTTAATTTGACTTTTAAAATTTTTATATTTTTACCATCTTCCCCGAAAAACCCTTAATTAACCTAAACCCTTTCTCCCCCAAACATTACCTCCTGTCCCACGGAAAAATCCCTTCAGACCATCCTGCTGCCATGTACCGATAAGAGCTTCTCCAACATTATCGTAAAGGCCAGCCTGCAATCGCTGCTTTCGTACCTCACAAGGTAACCGGGCCACTGTCCCCAGAACAGTACCTAAGAATGATGCCATAGAATCAACCTACAGAGCAAAGAAATGAGATTTTAACTTGGTGTTGCAAATCGATATGAAAATAATTTAATTTGATTCATTCCTTTCCAGAACCAAGGTTGATTCAACAGTAAATTAAACTCAACCTTGTGCTTCAACTAGAGATTTGAAATAATACTCTTCAAAAGGAAAATTAATCTTACCGAGGATCATCTCGAAGTAGTCACTCAGAAAGCAACAAAAACATAAATTTGCGAAAGTGTCCATATGAAACAGATTCTTCAATGTCCACATTCAAAAACCGCATCATAGCAACAACATTGTCTTCGGTAGTTGGAAGTCCGGCATTTTTAAGTCATGTCAACACCTCACTCTTTTGTAGAGTCCCTAACTCGCTTACACAAAGAGAAGTATAAGCTCGAAGTATGGTTGGCTCCTTTCATTCCATCAAGGACAGAAACTGCTTCCAGCCAAAGGATTTCGAAAATGGATTTCTTCTAGTCCTGCGCATGAATTCCCAATTATATCTCCGAGGCAAATTTCTATTTCTCATAGCAACTTCGAGATAATTCTAAAGTTAGTTTTTTTTGGGAAAGATTATTCCTCTTGTATAAAGGATTAGTGTTAGATTTTCTTGAAAAGATGGTTAAAATATAAAATTTTAAATTTTTGAGAGTCAAATTAAAGATTAAATAAAAATATAATAATAGTTTCAGGACTATTTAAGTAATTTATCGTTTTTTATTGCGTCAGATCATCTTTTCGTCAATATTTGATGGCACTTAACTTGGAGTGACCAAAACTTTACGCCCAGAACACGATAGTGACCTTACTGGTTGTTTTTCAAAATTAGTGACTAAAAGTGTACCGAGAGTAAACGAAAGTGACTAGCACAGTAGTTTACCCTATTATTTATACCATACTCCCTTAAGTTATGGTCTTTTAGGTACGCTAGGAGTACTCCCTTCCCTATTCTAGTGTCCCTAATCATCTTCCCCTCTAGGTAGAACTATGATTAAAACAAGGACTTGTAAAAACAATATTCGTTAGTAAAATCTTTTTATTTAATTTGCATAATTCAAGTTTCTCAACAATCTAAACACAAATTTATCTAGCCAAGCCAGGTGGATATAAATTACATGATAGTCATAGAAATTAATGCTTAGCCATATAATTTACACATACTTATTATATTATAATCGATTTTATAGATAATATTGATTGGTTATAATTTTCACAATTTCTCTATATATTTGAAACGAAACAAAGAAGAAAAATCATTCCCATTTCAAGCTTAACTAAAAATATGGCAATAAAATATAATAGTGTTTTCACGGTGTCCATAATATTACTTTTACATCTTTCAGCCATCGAAGCTCAAGGAGGTATTCTTGATGTCGTTGCTAAGTTTGGCGCAAAGGCCGATTTGAAAACAGATTTGAGCAAGGTAAGTGAAATTGTAAATCACTTTAACACTCTGAGGGTGAAAACATGTAAAATTTATTTTTTAATATATTTTGTTTTAGCCATTATTGGATGCATGGAAAGAAGCTTGTAGTTCAGCAACTCCAGCAACAATTGTGATTCCTAAAGGTGTATACATTTTAAGTACAGCAACACTAGAAGGTCCTTGCAAGGCTCCTATTGAGCTTCAAGTTCAGGGCACTATAAAAGCTCCAGCTGATCCTCATGCTTTCAAGGAGCCTAAATGGATCGCATTCAGTAGAGTTGAAAATTTTAAAATGTCCGGTGGAGGAATTTTCGATGGTCAGGGAACTCAAGCTTATAGGAGAGAAGGCTGCGATAAAAAAGACTTTTGTAGTGTACTCCCCATTGTAAGGTTTCTTTCCTTTTTTCTAGAATATGATACTTTTTTATAGTTATAACTAACATATAATTTTTTTTGACTCCATTATAACTCTAAAATTATACAGAATCTAAGGTTTGATTTTTTGACCAACGCGTTGATACAAGACATAACTAGCAGAGATAGCAAACAATTCCACGTTAATCTTTTGGGTTGCAAAAACATTACTTTCGAACGTTTCAACATACGTGCACCTAAAGATAGTCCAAACACAGACGGTATCCATATGGGGAGATCAGATGGAGTTAATATTATTAGCTCGGAAATAAAAACCGGTGATGATTGTATTTCAATTGGGGATGGATCCAAAAATGTGGACATCAATGGAGTAACTTGTGGACCAGGACATGGCATCAGTATTGGCAGTCTTGGAAAGTTCGACGATGAAGAACCCGTTGAAGGAATTAAAGTATCAAAATGCACCATGTCTGATACTACGAATGGTGTTAGAATCAAGAGTTGGGCAGGTGAATTTCCTGGCAGTGCATCAGATATTCATTTTGAGGATATCACCGTGAAGAATGTCAGTTGCCCTGTCATAATTGATCAGAAATATTGCCCATCGGGTAAATGCAAGACGAATGTACGTGAACACTTATCAAAATCCTAATAAAGTGAAAAGAGTTTATCAATCATCTAATCTAGATATTATTGTGTTCATGCAGGCAGAATCAAACGTTAAACTAAGCAACATCAGCTTTAAGAACATCCGTGGCACGGCTGCGCTTCCAGAAGTTGTTCGAATCGTTTGCAGCGGTACTTTTCCATGCGCAAATGTGGAGTTCGCCGACATTGACCTTAAGTACACTGGACCCGATGGACCTGCAGTATCCGAATGTAAAACCCAAAATTTCTGGCAAACAAAATCCGGCTGCATGTGCTACCCCTATGCCAGCAAACCCTACCCCTACGCCTTAATTGGTCTGAATGATCGAAGCGAATGTAACTCGCACACCTTTTCATTTTACATAAATGCATTTGTTTCATTTTAATTCTACTTGAATAAAAAAATGTATTAAATTCAATTGTTTAAAAAGTATTCTTGAATGTAAATAGCACATCAGTGATAATATTTTATGCATTTTGTCTTATTTGACCGAACGTTGTATGCAACTTATTTTGCCTTTGTGGTTATGAACTTGCCTTTGGTTTTCAAGTTTCTAGAATTAAATCTCATTGATTGCATATTTTTTTCATATTTATCTCCCACAAAACAACGCCGTTTTGGACAATTTTGTTTCAAGATAGCGCAGCAAAGCGTCGTCGTTTTAATCTAGTATAGTTTGGTGGTAAAAAAAGAGTAAATCCCAATAGTTAGGTGGTACCTGGATTAATTTACCCTAAATATTATTAAAGATACAAGGGTAAAATATATCAGGTACCGTGGAACCATGACTCGTGACCCTAAATATTATCAACATGTGCTCCGTGTCTCCTCAATTTTCATGGGATGGGAAAGTGTTTAAAATGATAATTAATAGCATTTTGTTACCTCTTGTGATGGTGTTTCCCTTTGAATTCAATATTTGACGAATTTGATAGCCATAGTTTTATTAGAGAAATGTGAGGAAAATGATAATTTTGTACCATATTTTAAATAAGTAAAAGTGGATATTCGAATGATGATTTTATAGGATCTTATTCTACTCTATGAGAGCTTTACAACAACATTTCATATACTCAAAACGGTTTAGTGGTGAATGAGAAATTGATACCTAAAGTAGGATAGTTGTGAATTGAAGAAGGAAATGAAAACCCCGTATCCTGCATTGATGAATTGTTTATATACACTTACTAATTTTGTAGTCATTGAATGACTTGAATAATAATTTTGTCTTGCATCCAAGCACAAGGGGTTGTAAATTCAAGTGAATCGAACCTATTCTGGTTGGGGCGCACTAGCATGATGAGGGCGACGCAAATGTTTTCGACGATGGGGAAGGACACGGCTACGTTCATGATCTCTAGAATCGTGCAATTTTTTTAAGATCAAGATAATGGGTTGTTGTATCATAGGAGACTGGGGAACGTCAAACTCAAGAACCAATAAGTGGTTTAATCTATCTTAAAGAAATTATTTTCGTACAAGCCTCCTCATGTTCAAATTTTTGTTTGATTTAGTTTAATATTTATTTGTTGTAATAAATTTGTAATTTTATTTATATTATATTTTTTATAATATTCGATTCTTGTCTTGTTCAAATATTTTGCTACAAATTTTAAGCCTAAATGTTTAAGAATTGTTCATGCATATGTATCTGAGCAATATAATAGTATACTTTACACCAAATTATTTTGTAATTTCCAATAACAACTTTATTCTTGCATATGTATACGGTCATGCATAAGTTGGAACCGAAATTTAAAATTTGAGAAATATTTTTAATATTTTAAAAACAAATAGATAAATGATTAATATAATGATAAGTTATAAACTATGTTCCCATTACAAGACCACCTCAATATCCCCATAAAAAATTTGATCATCTCATCACCCAAAATGACCACCAAGCCCATGCCTGCAACTCCCACAATAATCACCATTGTTCCTCTCTTAATACCACTCCTCAAATCATCATCTTCAACTAGATCATTTTCGTAATGCTACTAAACATGTCGCCTTTAGACTCTAAATTCCTCAGTAACGTCACTTTCTTAATATCGAACAAGACAGAGCTATAGTTTGATGGTACCTGACACAATTTTCCATATATTTTTAATAATATTTAGGATAAAATAAGGCAGGTACCATCGAACTATTGAAATTTGCTTATTTTTACCAAAAACTATGCTAGACTAAAATGATGACGTTATTGTACGTTATTTTGATACTAAATTGCATAAAACGGTGCCGTTTTGTTGCAGAAAATTTTTGAAAAATTATGCATTCGGTAAGATTTAAATCTAGAAGACTAGAACCTTGAAAACCAAGGTGTTCTCATAACCACTATACCTACTCAGTATCATTAATTCTTTTTAACACAAATAATATATATTTTAAATTTTAATTCGACATATAAATAATATTACTCAATATAAATCATATTAATATAAAAACCATATTAATATATTAACATATAACTAAAAAAGAAAATATTTTTATTAAATAAAAGTTTATATTTTGAGCAATATTAAATATATGAATAAATAATATAATAACATAAAAACTAAAAAAGTTAAATTTTTTTTCTAAACCCATAAACCATAAACACATTTTGGAATCAAAATAGATGAGTTTGGGGTCTAAGCTTTAGAGTTTTCTTTTAATTTTTTTTTTGGAAATTTAGATTTTTGTTTTTTTAAAATCAATTTTTAGTTTTTATAATTTTTTTATATATTCTAATATTATTTGTTTATAAGTAAAATTATTGGGTTTAAGGTTTATAGTTTAGGGTTAGGATTTTTGTGTTTTAGATTTTTATTGAATTTTGGTCGTTTTAAAAATTTTAAGGTTTTGAAAATTAGTCTTTCTGTCATCTTAATAATATATTTATCTATTTAATATTATTTATAAATACGAAAAATATTTATATAATTATATTTAATTTATTATTTATATAATAATTTATGTATACTAATATATTCATAATATATTTATATTTTTGATATGGAGTAATATTATTTAGGGTAAACTATCGTGCTGGTTACTTTTGTTTACCCCAATACACTTTTAGTCTCCAATTTTGAAAAACAGTCAGTAAGGTTACTATCATTTTCGGGGTGTAAAGTTTTGATCACTCCAACGTTAAGTGTCGTTAAATATTGACGAAAAGATGATCCGGCACAATAAAAAAAGGATAAATTACTTAAATAGTCCTTAAACTATTATTATACTTTTGTTTCATCTTTAATTTGACTTTTAAAATTTTTATATTTTTACCATCTTCCCCGAAAAACCCTTAATTAACCTAAACCCTTTCTCCCCCAAACATTACCTCCTGTCCCACGGAAAAATCCCTTCAGACCATCCTGCTGCCATGTACCGATAAGAGCTTCTCCAACATTATCGTAAAGGCCAGCCTGCAATCGCTGCTTTCGTACCTCACAAGGTAACCGGGCCACTGTCCCCAGAACAGTACCTAAGAATGATGCCATAGAATCAACCTACAGAGCAAAGAAATGAGATTTTAACTTGGTGTTGCAAATCGATATGAAAATAATTTAATTTGATTCATTCCTTTCCAGAACCAAGGTTGATTCAACAGTAAATTAAACTCAACCTTGTGCTTCAACTAGAGATTTGAAATAATACTCTTCAAAAGGAAAATTAATCTTACCGAGGATCATCTCGAAGTAGTCACTCAGAAAGCAACAAAAACATAAATTTGCGAAAGTGTCCATATGAAACAGATTCTTCAATGTCCACATTCAAAAACCGCATCATAGCAACAACATTGTCTTCGGTAGTTGGAAGTCCGGCATTTTTAAGTCATGTCAACACCTCACTCTTTTGTAGAGTCCCTAACTCGCTTACACAAAGAGAAGTATAAGCTCGAAGTATGGTTGGCTCCTTTCATTCCATCAAGGACAGAAACTGCTTCCAGCCAAAGGATTTCGAAAATGGATTTCTTCTAGTCCTGCGCATGAATTCCCAATTATATCTCCGAGGCAAATTTCTATTTCTCATAGCAACTTCGAGATAATTCTAAAGTTAGTTTTTTTTGGGAAAGATTATTCCTCTTGTATAAAGGATTAGTGTTAGATTTTCTTGAAAAGATGGTTAAAATATAAAATTTTAAATTTTTGAGAGTCAAATTAAAGATTAAATAAAAATATAATAATAGTTTCAGGACTATTTAAGTAATTTATCGTTTTTTATTGCGTCAGATCATCTTTTCGTCAATATTTGATGGCACTTAACTTGGAGTGACCAAAACTTTACGCCCAGAACACGATAGTGACCTTACTGGTTGTTTTTCAAAATTAGTGACTAAAAGTGTACCGAGAGTAAACGAAAGTGACTAGCACAGTAGTTTACCCTATTATTTATACCATACTCCCTTAAGTTATGGTCTTTTAGGTACGCTAGGAGTACTCCCTTCCCTATTCTAGTGTCCCTAATCATCTTCCCCTCTAGGTAGAACTATGATTAAAACAAGGACTTGTAAAAACAATATTCGTTAGTAAAATCTTTTTATTTAATTTGCATAATTCAAGTTTCTCAACAATCTAAACACAAATTTATCTAGCCAAGCCAGGTGGATATAAATTACATGATAGTCATAGAAATTAATGCTTAGCCATATAATTTACACATACTTATTATATTATAATCGATTTTATAGATAATATTGATTGGTTATAATTTTCACAATTTCTCTATATATTTGAAACGAAACAAAGAAGAAAAATCATTCCCATTTCAAGCTTAACTAAAAATATGGCAATAAAATATAATAGTGTTTTCACGGTGTCCATAATATTACTTTTACATCTTTCAGCCATCGAAGCTCAAGGAGGTATTCTTGATGTCGTTGCTAAGTTTGGCGCAAAGGCCGATTTGAAAACAGATTTGAGCAAGGTAAGTGAAATTGTAAATCACTTTAACACTCTGAGGGTGAAAACATGTAACATTTATTTTTTAATATATTTTGTTTTAGCCATTATTGGATGCATGGAAAGAAGCTTGTAGTTCAGCAACTCCAGCAACAATTGTGATTCCTAAAGGTGTATACATTTTAAGTACAGCAACACTAGAAGGTCCTTGCAAGGCTCCTATTGAGCTTCAAGTTCAGGGCACTATAAAAGCTCCAGCTGATCCTCATGCTTTCAAGGAGCCTAAATGGATCGCATTCAGTAGAGTTGAAAATTTTAAAATGTCCGGTGGAGGAATTTTCGATGGTCAGGGAACTCAAGCTTATAGGAGAGAAGGCTGCGATAAAAAAGACTTTTGTAGTGTACTCCCCATTGTAAGGTTTCTTTCCTTTTTTCTAGAATATGATACTTTTTTATAGTTATAACTAACATATAATTTTTTTTGACTCCATTATAACTCTAAAATTATACAGAATCTAAGGTTTGATTTTTTGACCAACGCGTTGATACAAGACATAACTAGCAGAGATAGCAAACAATTCCACGTTAATCTTTAGGGTTGCAAAAACATTACTTTCGAACGTTTCAACATACGTGCACCTAAAGATAGTCCAAACACAGACGGTATCCATATGGGGAGATCAGATGGAGTTAATATTATTAGCTCGGAAATAAAAACCGGTGATGATTGTATTTCAATTGGGGATGGATCCAAAAATGTGGACATCAATGGAGTAACTTGTGGACCAGGACATGGCATCAGTATTGGCAGTCTTGGAAAGTTCGACGATGAAGAACCCGTTGAAGGAATTAAAGTATCAAAATGCACCATGTCTGATACTACGAATGGTGTTAGAATCAAGAGTTGGGCAGGTGAATTTCCTGGCAGTGCATCAGATATTCATTTTGAGGATATCACCGTGAAGAATGTCAGTTGCCCTGTCATAATTGATCAGAAATATTGCCCATCGGGTAAATGCAAGACGAATGTACGTGAACACTTATCAAAATCCTAATAAAGTGAAAAGAGTTTATCAATCATCTAATCTAGATATTATTGTGTTCATGCAGGCAGAATCAAACGTTAAACTAAGCAACATCAGCTTTAAGAACATCCGTGGCACGGCTGCGCTTCCAGAAGTTGTTCGAATCGTTTGCAGCGGTACTTTTCCATGCGCAAATGTGGAGTTCGCCGACATTGACCTTAAGTACACTGGACCCGATGGACCTGCAGTATCCGAATGTAAAAATGTAAAACCCAAAATTTCTGGCAAACAAAATCCGGCTGCATGTGCTACCCCTATGCCAGCAAACCCTACCCCTACGCCTTAATTGGTCTGAATGATCGAAGCGAATGTAACTCGCACACCTTTTCATTTTACATAAATGCATTTGTTTCATTTTAATTCTACTTGAATAAAAAAATGTATTAAATTCAATTGTTTAAAAAGTATTCTTGAATGTAAATAGCACATCAGTGATAATATTTTATGCATTTTGTCTTATTTGACCGAACGTTGTATGCAACTTATTTTGCCTTTGTGGTTATGAACTTGCCTTTGGTTTTCAAGTTTCTAGAATTAAATCTCATTGATTGCATATTTTTTTCATATTTATCTCCCACAAAACAACGCCGTTTTGGACAATTTTGTTTCAAGATAGCGCAGCAAAGCGTCGTCGTTTTAATCTAGTATAGTTTGGTGGTAAAAAAAGAGTAAATCCCAATAGTTAGGTGGTACCTGGATTAATTTACCCTAAATATTATTAAAGATACAAGGGTAAAATATATCAGGTACCGTGGAACCATGACTCGTGACCCTAAATATTATCAACATGTGCTCCGTGTCTCCTCAATTTTCATGGGATGGGAAAGTGTTTAAAATGATAATTAATAGCATTTTGTTACCTCTTGTGATGGTGTTTCCCTTTGAATTCAATATTTGACGAATTTGATAGCCATAGTTTTATTAGAGAAATGTGAGGAAAATGATAATTTTGTACCATATTTTAAATAAGTAAAAGTGGATATTCGAATGATGATTTTATAGGATCTTATTCTACTCTATGAGAGCTTTACAACAACATTTCATATACTCAAAACGGTTTAGTGGTGAATGAGAAATTGATACCTAAAGTAGGATAGTTGTGAATTGAAGAAGGAAATGAAAACCCCGTATCCTGCATTGATGAATTGTTTATATACACTTACTAATTTTGTAGTCATTGAATGACTTGAATAATAATTTTGTCTTGCATCCAAGCACAAGGGGTTGTAAATTCAAGTGAATCGAACCTATTCTGGTTGGGGCGCACTAGCATGATGAGGGCGACGCAAATGTTTTCGACGATGGGGAAGGACACGGCTACGTTCATGATCTCTAGAATCGTGCAATTTTTTTAAGATCAAGATAATGGGTTGTTGTATCATAGGAGACTGGGGAACGTCAAACTCAAGAACCAATAAGTGGTTTAATCTATCTTAAAGAAATTATTTTCGTACAAGCCTCCTCATGTTCAAATTTTTGTTTGATTTAGTTTAATATTTATTTGTTGTAATAAATTTGTAATTTTATTTATATTATATTTTTTATAATATTCGATTCTTGTCTTGTTCAAATATTTTGCTACAAATTTTAAGCCTAAATGTTTAAGAATTGTTCATGCATATGTATCTGAGCAATATAATAGTATACTTTACACCAAATTATTTTGTAATTTCCAATAACAACTTTATTCTTGCATATGTATACGGTCATGCATAAGTTGGAACCGAAATTTAAAATTTGAGAAATATTTTTAATATTTTAAAAACAAATAGATAAATGATTAATATAATGATAAGTTATAAACTATGTTCCCATTACAAGACCACCTCAATATCCCCATAAAAAATTTGATCATCTCATCACCCAAAATGACCACCAAGCCCATGCCTGCAACTCCCACAATAATCACCATTGTTCCTCTCTTAATACCACTCCTCAAATCATCATCTTCAACTAGATCATTTTCGTAATGCTACTAAACATGTCGCCTTTAGACTCTAAATTCCTCAGTAACGTCACTTTCTTAATATCGAACAAGACAGAGCTATAGTTTGATGGTACCTGACACAATTTTCCATATATTTTTAATAATATTTAGGATAAAATAAGGCAGGTACCATCGAACTATTGAAATTTGCTTATTTTTACCAAAAACTATGCTAGACTAAAATGATGACGTTATTGTACGTTATTTTGATACTAAATTGCATAAAACGGTGCCGTTTTGTTGCAGAAAATTTTTGAAAAATTATGCATTCGGTAAGATTTAAATCTAGAAGACTAGAACCTTGAAAACCAAGGTGTTCTCATAACCACTATACCTACTCAGTATCATTAATTCTTTTTAACACAAATAATATATATTTTAAATTTTAATTCGACATATAAATAATATTACTCAATATAAATCATATTAATATAAAAACCATATTAATATATTAACATATAACTAAAAAAGAAAATATTTTTATTAAATAAAAGTTTATATTTTGAGCAATATTAAATATATGAATAAATAATATAATAACATAAAAACTAAAAAAGTTAAATTTTTTTTCTAAACCCATAAACCATAAACACATTTTGGAATCAAAATAGATGAGTTTGGGGTCTAAGCTTTAGAGTTTTCTTTTAATTTTTTTTTTGGAAATTTAGATTTTTGTTTTTTTAAAATCAATTTTTAGTTTTTATAATTTTTTTATATATTCTAATATTATTTGTTTATAAGTAAAATTATTGGGTTTAAGGTTTATAGTTTAGGGTTAGGATTTTTGTGTTTTAGATTTTTATTGAATTTTGGTCGTTTTAAAAATTTTAAGGTTTTGAAAATTAGTCTTTCTGTCATCTTAATAATATATTTATCTATTTAATATTATTTATAAATACGAAAAATATTTATATAATTATATTTAATTTATTATTTATATAATAATTTATGTATACTAATATATTCATAATATATTTATATTTTTGATATGGAGTAATATTATTTAGGGTAAACTATCGTGCTGGTTACTTTTGTTTACCCCAATACACTTTTAGTCTCCAATTTTGAAAAACAGTCAGTAAGGTTACTATCATTTTCGGGGTGTAAAGTTTTGATCACTCCAACGTTAAGTGTCGTTAAATATTGACGAAAAGATGATCCGGCACAATAAAAAAAGGATAAATTACTTAAATAGTCCTTAAACTATTATTATACTTTTGTTTCATCTTTAATTTGACTTTTAAAATTTTTATATTTTTACCATCTTCCCCGAAAAACCCTTAATTAACCTAAACCCTTTCTCCCCCAAACATTACCTCCTGTCCCACGGAAAAATCCCTTCAGACCATCCTGCTGCCATGTACCGATAAGAGCTTCTCCAACATTATCGTAAAGGCCAGCCTGCAATCGCTGCTTTCGTACCTCACAAGGTAACCGGGCCACTGTCCCCAGAACAGTACCTAAGAATGATGCCATAGAATCAACCTACAGAGCAAAGAAATGAGATTTTAACTTGGTGTTGCAAATCGATATGAAAATAATTTAATTTGATTCATTCCTTTCCAGAACCAAGGTTGATTCAACAGTAAATTAAACTCAACCTTGTGCTTCAACTAGAGATTTGAAATAATACTCTTCAAAAGGAAAATTAATCTTACCGAGGATCATCTCGAAGTAGTCACTCAGAAAGCAACAAAAACATAAATTTGCGAAAGTGTCCATATGAAACAGATTCTTCAATGTCCACATTCAAAAACCGCATCATAGCAACAACATTGTCTTCGGTAGTTGGAAGTCCGGCATTTTTAAGTCATGTCAACACCTCACTCTTTTGTAGAGTCCCTAACTCGCTTACACAAAGAGAAGTATAAGCTCGAAGTATGGTTGGCTCCTTTCATTCCATCAAGGACAGAAACTGCTTCCAGCCAAAGGATTTCGAAAATGGATTTCTTCTAGTCCTGCGCATGAATTCCCAATTATATCTCCGAGGCAAATTTCTATTTCTCATAGCAACTTCGAGATAATTCTAAAGTTAGTTTTTTTTGGGAAAGATTATTCCTCTTGTATAAAGGATTAGTGTTAGATTTTCTTGAAAAGATGGTTAAAATATAAAATTTTAAATTTTTTAGAGTCAAATTAAAGATTAAATAAAAATATAATAATAGTTTCAGGACTATTTAAGTAATTTATCGTTTTTTATTGCGTCAGATCATCTTTTCGTCAATATTTGATGGCACTTAACTTGGAGTGACCAAAACTTTACGCCCAGAACACGATAGTGACCTTACTGGTTGTTTTTCAAAATTAGTGACTAAAAGTGTACCGAGAGTAAACGAAAGTGACTAGCACAGTAGTTTACCCTATTATTTATACCATACTCCCTTAAGTTATGGTCTTTTAGGTACGCTAGGAGTACTCCCTTCCCTATTCTAGTGTCCCTAATCATCTTCCCCTCTAGGTAGAACTATGATTAAAACAAGGACTTGTAAAAACAATATTCGTTAGTAAAATCTTTTTATTTAATTTGCATAATTCAAGTTTCTCAACAATCTAAACACAAATTTATCTAGCCAAGCCAGGTGGATATAAATTACATGATAGTCATAGAAATTAATGCTTAGCCATATAATTTACACATACTTATTATATTATAATCGATTTTATAGATAATATTGATTGGTTATAATTTTCACAATTTCTCTATATATTTGAAACGAAACAAAGAAGAAAAATCATTCCCATTTCAAGCTTAACTAAAAATATGGCAATAAAATATAATAGTGTTTTCACGGTGTCCATAATATTACTTTTACATCTTTCAGCCATCGAAGCTCAAGGAGGTATTCTTGATGTCGTTGCTAAGTTTGGCGCAAAGGCCGATTTGAAAACAGATTTGAGCAAGGTAAGTGAAATTGTAAATCACTTTAACACTCTGAGGGTGAAAACATGTAAAATTTATTTTTTAATATATTTTGTTTTAGCCATTATTGGATGCATGGAAAGAAGCTTGTAGTTCAGCAACTCCAGCAACAATTGTGATTCCTAAAGGTGTATACATTTTAAGTACAACAACACTAGAAGGTCCTTGCAAGGCTCCTATTGAGCTTCAAGTTCAGGGCACTATAAAAGCTCCAGCTGATCCTCATGCTTTCAAGGAGCCTAAATGGATCGCATTCAGTAGAGTTGAAAATTTTAAAATGTCCGGTGGAGGAATTTTCGATGGTCAGGGAACTCAAGCTTATAGGAGAGAAGGCTGCGATAAAAAAGACTTTTGTAGTGTACTCCCCATTGTAAGGTTTCTTTCCTTTTTTCTAGAATATGATACTTTTTTATAGTTATAACTAACATATAATTTTTTTTGACTCCATTATAACTCTAAAATTATACAGAATCTAAGGTTTGATTTTTTGACCAACGCGTTGATACAAGACATAACTAGCAGAGATAGCAAACAATTCCACGTTAATCTTTTGGGTTGCAAAAACATTACTTTCGAACGTTTCAACATACGTGCACCTAAAGATAGTCCAAACACAGACGGTATCCATATGGGGAGATCAGATGGAGTTAATATTATTAGCTCGGAAATAAAAACCGGTGATGATTGTATTTCAATTGGGGATGGATCCAAAAATGTGGACATCAATGGAGTAACTTGTGGACCAGGACATGGCATCAGTATTGGCAGTCTTGGAAAGTTCGACGATGAAGAACCCGTTGAAGGAATTAAAGTATCAAAATGCACCATGTCTGATACTACGAATGGTGTTAGAATCAAGAGTTGGGCAGGTGAATTTCCTGGCAGTGCATCAGATATTCATTTTGAGGATATCACCGTGAAGAATGTCAGTTGCCCTGTCATAATTGATCAGAAATATTGCCCATCGGGTAAATGCAAGACGAATGTACGTGAACACTTATCAAAATCCTAATAAAGTGAAAAGAGTTTATCAATCATCTAATCTAGATATTATTGTGTTCATGCAGGCAGAATCAAACGTTAAACTAAGCAACATCAGCTTTAAGAACATCCGTGGCACGGCTGCGCTTCCAGAAGTTGTTCGAATCGTTTGCAGCGGTACTTTTCCATGCGCAAATGTGGAGTTCGCCGACATTGACCTTAAGTACACTGGACCCGATGGACCTGCAGTATCCGAATGTAAAAATGTAAAACCCAAAATTTCTGGCAAACAAAATCCGGCTGCATGTGCTACCCCTATGCCAGCAAACCCTACCCCTACGCCTTAATTGGTCTGAATGATCGAAGCGAATGTAACTCGCACACCTTTTCATTTTACATAAATGCATTTGTTTCATTTTAATTCTACTTGAATAAAAAAATGTATTAAATTCAATTGTTTAAAAAGTATTCTTGAATGTAAATAGCACATCAGTGATAATATTTTATGCATTTTGTCTTATTTGACCGAACGTTGTATGCAACTTATTTTGCCTTTGTGGTTATGAACTTGCCTTTGGTTTTCAAGTTTCTAGAATTAAATCTCATTGATTGCATATTTTTTTCATATTTATCTCCCACAAAACAAAGCCGTTTTGGACAATTTTGTTTCAAGATAGCGCAGCAAAGCGTCGTCGTTTTAATCTAGTATAGTTTGGTGGTAAAAAAAGAGTAAATCCCAATAGTTAGGTGGTACCTGGATTAATTTACCCTAAATATTATTAAAGATACAAGGGTAAAATATATCAGGTACCGTGGAACCATGACTCGTGACCCTAAATATTATCAACATGTGCTCCGTGTCTCCTCAATTTTCATGGGATGGGAAAGTGTTTAAAATGATAATTAATAGCATTTTGTTACCTCTTGTGATGGTGTTTCCCTTTGAATTCAATATTTGACGAATTTGATAGCCATAGTTTTATTAGAGAAATGTGAGGAAAATGATAATTTTGTACCATATTTTAAATAAGTAAAAGTGGATATTCGAATGATGATTTTATAGGATCTTATTCTACTCTATGAGAGCTTTACAACAACATTTCATATACTCAAAACGGTTTAGTGGTGAATGAGAAATTGATACCTAAAGTAGGATAGTTGTGAATTGAAGAAGGAAATGAAAACCCCGTATCCTGCATTGATGAATTGTTTATATACACTTACTAATTTTGTAGTCATTGAATGACTTGAATAATAATTTTGTCTTGCATCCAAGCACAAGGGGTTGTAAATTCAAGTGAATCGAACCTATTCTGGTTGGGGCGCACTAGCATGATGAGGGCGACGCAAATGTTTTCGACGATGGGGAAGGACACGGCTACGTTCATGATCTCTAGAATCGTGCAATTTTTTTAAGATCAAGATAATGGGTTGTTGTATCATAGGAGACTGGGGAACGTCAAACTCAAGAACCAATAAGTGGTTTAATCTATCTTAAAGAAATTATTTTCGTACAAGCCTCCTCATGTTCAAATTTTTGTTTGATTTAGTTTAATATTTATTTGTTGTAATAAATTTGTAATTTTATTTATATTATATTTTTTATAATATTCGATTCTTGTCTTGTTCAAATATTTTGCTACAAATTTTAAGCCTAAATGTTTAAGAATTGTTCATGCATATGTATCTGAGCAATATAATAGTATACTTTACACCAAATTATTTTGTAATTTCCAATAACAACTTTATTCTTGCATATGTATACGGTCATGCATAAGTTGGAACCGAAATTTAAAATTTGAGAAATATTTTTAATATTTTAAAAACAAATAGATAAATGATTAATATAATGATAAGTTATAAACTATGTTCCCATTACAAGACCACCTCAATATCCCCATAAAAAATTTGATCATCTCATCACCCAAAATGACCACCAAGCCCATGCCTGCAACTCCCACAATAATCACCATTGTTCCTCTCTTAATACCACTCCTCAAATCATCATCTTCAACTAGATCATTTTCGTAATGCTACTAAACATGTCGCCTTTAGACTCTAAATTCCTCAGTAACGTCACTTTCTTAATATCGAACAAGACAGAGCTATAGTTTGATGGTACCTGACACAATTTTCCATATATTTTTAATAATATTTAGGATAAAATAAGGCAGGTACCATCGAACTATTGAAATTTGCTTATTTTTACCAAAAACTATGCTAGACTAAAATGATGACGTTATTGTACGTTATTTTGATACTAAATTGCATAAAACGGTGCCGTTTTGTTGCAGAAAATTTTTGAAAAATTATGCATTCGGTAAGATTTAAATCTAGAAGACTAGAACCTTGAAAACCAAGGTGTTCTCATAACCACTATACCTACTCAGTATCATTAATTCTTTTTAACACAAATAATATATATTTTAAATTTTAATTCGACATATAAATAATATTACTCAATATAAATCATATTAATATAAAAACCATATTAATATATTAACATATAACTAAAAAAGAAAATATTTTTATTAAATAAAAGTTTATATTTTGAGCAATATTAAATATATGAATAAATAATATAATAACATAAAAACTAAAAAAGTTAAATTTTTTTTCTAAACCCATAAACCATAAACACATTTTGGAATCAAAATAGATGAGTTTGGGGTCTAAGCTTTAGAGTTTTCTTTTAATTTTTTTTTTGGAAATTTAGATTTTTGTTTTTTTAAAATCAATTTTTAGTTTTTATAATTTTTTTATATATTCTAATATTATTTGTTTATAAGTAAAATTATTGGGTTTAAGGTTTATAGTTTAGGGTTAGGATTTTTGTGTTTTAGATTTTTATTGAATTTTGGTCGTTTTAAAAATTTTAAGGTTTTGAAAATTAGTCTTTCTGTCATCTTAATAATATATTTATCTATTTAATATTATTTATAAATACGAAAAATATTTATATAATTATATTTAATTTATTATTTATATAATAATTTATGTATACTAATATATTCATAATATATTTATATTTTTGATATGGAGTAATATTATTTAGGGTAAACTATCGTGCTGGTTACTTTTGTTTACCCCAATACACTTTTAGTCTCCAATTTTGAAAAACAGTCAGTAAGGTTACTATCATTTTCGGGGTGTAAAGTTTTGATCACTCCAACGTTAAGTGTCGTTAAATATTGACGAAAAGATGATCCGGCACAATAAAAAAAGGATAAATTACTTAAATAGTCCTTAAACTATTATTATACTTTTGTTTCATCTTTAATTTGACTTTTAAAAATTTTATATTTTTACCATCTTCCCCGAAAAACCCTTAATTAACCTAAACCCTTTCTCCCCCAAACATTACCTCCTGTCCCACGGAAAAATCCCTTCAGACCATCCTGCTGCCATGTACCGATAAGAGCTTCTCCAACATTATCGTAAAGGCCAGCCTGCAATCGCTGCTTTCGTACCTCACAAGGTAACCGGGCCACTGTCCCCAGAACAGTACCTAAGAATGATGCCATAGAATCAACCTACAGAGCAAAGAAATGAGATTTTAACTTGGTGTTGCAAATCGATATGAAAATAATTTAATTTGATTCATTCCTTTCCAGAACCAAGGTTGATTCAACAGTAAATTAAACTCAACCTTGTGCTTCAACTAGAGATTTGAAATAATACTCTTCAAAAGGAAAATTAATCTTACCGAGGATCATCTCGAAGTAGTCACTCAGAAAGCAACAAAAACATAAATTTGCGAAAGTGTCCATATGAAACAGATTCTTCAATGTCCACATTCAAAAACCGCATCATAGCAACAACATTGTCTTCGGTAGTTGGAAGTCCGGCATTTTTAAGTCATGTCAACACCTCACTCTTTTGTAGAGTCCCTAACTCGCTTACACAAAGAGAAGTATAAGCTCGAAGTATGGTTGGCTCCTTTCATTCCATCAAGGACAGAAACTGCTTCCAGCCAAAGGATTTCGAAAATGGATTTCTTCTAGTCCTGCGCTTGAATTCCCAATTATATCTCCGAGGCAAATTTCTATTTCTCATAGCAACTTCGAGATAATTCTAAAGTTAGTTTTTTTTGGGAAAGATTATTCCTCTTGTATAAAGGATTAGTGTTAGATTTTCTTGAAAAGATGGTTAAAATATAAAATTTTAAATTTTTTAGAGTCAAATTAAAGATTAAATAAAAATATAATAATAGTTTCAGGACTATTTAAGTAATTTATCGTTTTTTATTGCGTCAGATCATCTTTTCGTCAATATTTGATGGCACTTAACTTGGAGTGACCAAAACTTTACGCCCAGAACACGATAGTGACCTTACTGGTTGTTTTTCAAAATTAGTGACTAAAAGTGTACCGAGAGTAAACGAAAGTGACTAGCACAGTAGTTTACCCTATTATTTATACCATACTCCCTTAAGTTATGGTCTTTTAGGTACGCTAGGAGTACTCCCTTCCCTATTCTAGTGTCCCTAATCATCTTCCCCTCTAGGTAGAACTATGATTAAAACAAGGACTTGTAAAAACAATATTCGTTAGTAAAATCTTTTTATTTAATTTGCATAATTCAAGTTTCTCAACAATCTAAACACAAATTTATCTAGCCAAGCCAGGTGGATATAAATTACATGATAGTCATAGAAATTAATGCTTAGCCATATAATTTACACATACTTATTATATTATAATCGATTTTATAGATAATATTGATTGGTTATAATTTTCACAATTTCTCTATATATTTGAAACGAAACAAAGAAGAAAAATCATTCCCATTTCAAGCTTAACTAAAAATATGGCAATAAAATATAATAGTGTTTTCACGGTGTCCATAATATTACTTTTACATCTTTCAGCCATCGAAGCTCAAGGAGGTATTCTTGATGTCGTTG
This sequence comes from Abelmoschus esculentus, assembly GCA_035048815.1. Classification (NCBI taxonomy): domain Eukaryota; kingdom Viridiplantae; phylum Streptophyta; class Magnoliopsida; order Malvales; family Malvaceae; genus Abelmoschus; species Abelmoschus esculentus. The sequence goes on from JAUCBN010000004.1 coordinate 25,380,180, forward strand.
CTAAGTTTGGCGCAAAGGCCGATTTGAAAACAGATTTGAGCAAGGTAAGTGAAATTGTAAATCACTTTAACACTCTGAGGGTGAAAACATGTAAAATTTATTTTTTAATATATTTTGTTTTAGCCATTATTGGATGCATGGAAAGAAGCTTGTAGTTCAGCAACTCCAGCAACAATTGTGATTCCTAAAGGTGTATACATTTTAAGTACAGCAACACTAGAAGGTCCTTGCAAGGCTCCTATTGAGCTTCAAGTTCAAGGCACTATAAAAGCTCCAGCTGATCCTCATGCTTTCAAGGAGCCTAAATGGATCGCATTCAGTAGAGTTGAAAATTTTAAAATGTCCGGTGGAGGAATTTTCGATGGTCAGGGAACTCAAGCTTATAGGAGAGAAGGCTGCGATAAAAAAGACTTTTGTAGTGTACTCCCCATTGTAAGGTTTCTTTCCTTTTTTCTAGAATATGATACTTTTTTATAGTTATAACTAACATATAATTTTTTTTTGACTCCATTATAACTCTAAAATTATACAGAATCTAAGGTTTGATTTTTTGACCAACGCGTTGATACAAGACATAACTAGCAGAGATAGCAAACAATTCCACGTTAATCTTTTGGGTTGCAAAAACATTACTTTCGAACGTTTCAACATACGTGCACCTAAAGATAGTCCAAACACAGACGGTATCCATATGGGGAGATCAGATGGAGTTAATATTATTAGCTCGGAAATAAAAACCGGTGATGATTGTATTTCAATTGGGGATGGATCCAAAAATGTGGACATCAATGGAGTAACTTGTGGACCAGGACATGGCATCAGTATTGGCAGTCTTGGAAAGTTCGACGATGAAGAACCCGTTGAAGGAATTAAAGTATCAAAATGCACCATGTCTGATACTACGAATGGTGTTAGAATCAAGAGTTGGGCAGGTGAATTTCCTGGCAGTGCATCAGATATTCATTTTGAGGATATCACCGTGAAGAATGTCAGTTGCCCTGTCATAATTGATCAGAAATATTGCCCATCGGGTAAATGCAAGACGAATGTACGTGAACACTTATCAAAATCCTAATAAAGTGAAAAGAGTTTATCAATCATCTAATCTAGATATTATTGTGTTCATGCAGGCAGAATCAAACGTTAAACTAAGCAACATCAGCTTTAAGAACATCCGTGGCACGGCTGCGCTTCCAGAAGTTGTTCGAATCGTTTGCAGCGGTACTTTTCCATGCGCAAATGTGGAGTTCGCCGACATTGACCTTAAGTACACTGGACCCGATGGACCTGCAGTATCCGAATGTAAAAATGTAAAACCCAAAATTTCTGGCAAACAAAATCCGGCTGCATGTGCTACCCCTATGCCAGCAAACCCTACCCCTACGCCTTAATTGGTCTGAATGATCGAAGCGAATGTAACTCGCACACCTTTTCATTTTACATAAATGCATTTGTTTCATTTTAATTCTACTTGAATAAAAAAATGTATTAAATTCAATTGTTTAAAAAGTATTCTTGAATGTAAATAGCACATCAGTGATAATATTTTATGCATTTTGTCTTATTTGACCGAACGTTGTATGCAACTTATTTTGCCTTTGTGGTTATGAACTTGCCTTTGGTTTTCAAGTTTCTAGAATTAAATCTCATTGATTGCATATTTTTTTCATATTTATCTCCCACAAAACAAAGCCGTTTTGGACAATTTTGTTTCAAGATAGCGCAGCAAAGCGTCGTCGTTTTAATCTAGTATAGTTTGGCGGTAAAAAAAGAGTAAATCCCAATAGTTAGGTGGTACCTGGATTAATTTACCCTAAATATTATTAAAGATACAAGGGTAAAATATATCAGGTACCGTGGAACCATGACTCGTGACCCTAAATATTATCAACATGTGCTCCGTGTCTCCTCAATTTTCATGGGATGGGAAAGTGTTTAAAATGATAATTAATAGCATTTTGTTACCTCTTGTGATGGTGTTTCCCTTTGAATTCAATATTTGACGAATTTGATAGCCATAGTTTTATTAGAGAAATGTGAGGAAAATGATAATTTTGTACCATATTTTAAATAAGTAAAAGTGGATATTCGAATGATGATTTTATAGGATCTTATTCTACTCTATGAGAGCTTTACAACAACATTTCATATACTCAAAACGGTTTAGTGGTGAATGAGAAATTGATACCTAAAGTAGGATAGTTGTGAATTGAAGAAGGAAATGAAAACCCCGTATCCTGCATTGATGAATTGTTTATATACACTTACTAATTTTGTAGTCATTGAATGACTTGAATAATAATTTTGTCTTGCATCCAAGCACAAGGGGTTGTAAATTCAAGTGAATCGAACCTATTCTGGTTGGGGCGCACTAGCATGATGAGGGCGACGCAAATGTTTTCGACGATGGGGAAGGACACGGCTACGTTCATGATCTCTAGAATCGTGCAATTTTTTTAAGATCAAGATAATGGGTTGTTGTATCATAGGAGACTGGGGAACGTCAAACTCAAGAACCAATAAGTGGTTTAATCTATCTTAAAGAAATTATTTTCGTACAAGCCTCCTCATGTTCAAATTTTTGTTTGATTTAGTTTAATATTTATTTGTTGTAATAAATTTGTAATTTTATTTATATTATATTTTTTATAATATTCGATTCTTGTCTTGTTCAAATATTTTGCTACAAATTTTAAGCCTAAATGTTTAAGAATTGTTCATGCATATGTATCTGAGCAATATAATAGTATACTTTACACCAAATTATTTTGTAATTTCCAATAACAACTTTATTCTTGCATATGTATACGGTCATGCATAAGTGGGAACCGAAATTTAAAATTTGAGAAATATTTTTAATATTTTAAAAACAAATAGATAAATGATTAATATAATGATAAGTTATAAACTATGTTCCCATTACAAGACCACCTCAATATCCCCATAAAAAATTTGATCATCTCATCACCCAAAATGACCACCAAGCCCATGCCTGCAACTCCCACAATAATCACCATTGTTCCTCTCTTAATACCACTCCTCAAATCATCATCTTCAACTAGATCATTTTCGTAATGCTACTAAACATGTCGCCTTTAGACTCTAAATTCCTCAGTAACGTCACTTTCTTAATATCGAACAAGACAGAGCTATAGTTTGATGGTACCTGACACAATTTTCCATATATTTTTAATAATATTTAGGATAAAATAAGGCAGGTACCATCGAACTATTGAAATTTGCTTATTTTTACCAAAAAACTATGCTAGACTAAAATGATGACGTTATTGTACGTTATTTTGATACTAAATTGCATAAAACGGTGCCGTTTTGTTGCAGAAAATCTTTGAAAAATTATGCATTCGATAAGATTTAAATCTAGAAGACTAGAACCTTGAAAACCAAGGTGTTCTCATAACCACTATACCTACTCAGTATCATTAATTCTTTTTAACACAAATAATATATATTTTAAATTTTAATTCGACATATAAATAATATTACTCAATATAAATCATATTAATATAAAAACCATATTAATATATTAACATATAACTAAAAAAGAAAATATTTTTATTAAATAAAAGTTTATATTTTGAGTAATATTAAATATATGAATAAATAATATAATAACATAAAAACTAAAAAAATTAAAAAAAATTTATAAACCCATAAACCATAAACACATTTTGGAATCAAAATAGATGAGTTTGGGGTCTAAGCTTTAGAGTTTTCTTTTAATTTTTTTTTGGAAATTTAGATTTTTGTTTTTTTAAAATCAATTTTTAGTTTTTATAATTTTTTTATATATTTCTAATATTATTTGTTTATAAGTAAAATTATTGGGTTTAAGGTTTATAGTTTAGGGTTAGGATTTTTGTGTTTTAGATTTTTATTGAATTTTGGTCGTTTTAAAAATTTTAAGGTTTTGAAAATTAGTCTTTCTGTCATCTTAATAATATATTTATCTATTTAATATTATTTATAAATACGAAAAATATTTATATAATTATATTTAATTTATTATTTATATAATAATTTATGTATACTAATATATTCATAATATATTTATATTTTTGATATGGAGTAATATTATTTAGGGTAAACTATCGTGCTGGTTACTTTTGTTTACCCCAATACACTTTTAGTCTCCAATTTTGAAAAACAGTCAGTAAGGTTACTATCGTTTTCGGGGTGTAAAGTTTTGATCACTCCAACGTTAAGTGTCGTTAAATATTGACGAAAAGATGATCCGACACAATAAAAAAAATGATAAATTACTTAAATAGTCCTTCAACTATTATTATACTTTTGTTTCATCATTAATTTGACTTTTAAAAATTTTATATTTTTACCATCTTCCCCGAAAAACCCTTAATTAACCTAAACCCTTTCTCCCCCAAACATTACCTCCTGTCCCACGGAAAAATCCCTTCAGACCATCCTGCTGCCATGTACCGATAAGAGCTTCTCCAACATTATCGTAAAGGCCAGCCTGCAATCGCTGCTTTCGTACCTCACAAGGTAACCGGGCCACTGTCCCCAGAACAGTACCTAAGAATGATGCCATAGAATCAACCTACAGAGCAAAGAAATGAGATTTTAACTTGGTGTTGCAAATCGATATGAAAATAATTTAATTTGATTCATTCCTTTCCAGAACCAAGGTTGATTCAACAGTAAATTAAACTCAACCTTGTGCTTCAACTAGAGATTTGAAATAATACTCTTCAAAAGGAAAATTAATCTCACCGAGGATCATCTCGAAGTAGTCACTCAGAAAGCAACAAAAGCATAAATTTGCGAAAGTGTCCATATGAAACAGATTCTTCAATGTCCACATTCAAAAACCGCATCATAGCAACAGCATTGTCTTCGGTAGTTGGAAGTCCGGCATTTTTAAGTCATGTCAACACCTCACTCTTTTGTAGAGTCCCTAACTCGCTTACACAAAGAGAAGTATAAGCTCGAAGTATGGTTGGCTCCTTTCATTCCATCAAGGACAGAAACTGCTTCCAGCCAAAGGATTTCGAAAATGGATTTCTTCTAGTCCTGCGCATGAATTCCCAATTATATCTCCGAGGCAAATTTCTATTTCTCATAGCAACTTCGAGATAATTCTAAAGTTAGTTTTTTTTGGGAAAGATTATTCCTCTTGTATAAAGGATTAGTGTTAGATTTTCTTGAAAAGATGGTTAAAATATAAAATTTTAAATTTTTTAGAGTCAAATTAAAGATTAAATAAAAATATAATAATAGTTTCAGGACTATTTAAGTAATTTATCGTTTTTTATTGCGTCAGATCATCTTTTCGTCAATATTTGATGGCACTTAACTTGGAGTGACCAAAACTTTACGCCCAGAACACGATAGTGACCTTACTGGTTGTTTTTCAAAATTAGTGACTAAAAGTGTACCGAGAGTAAACGAAAGTGACTAGCACAGTAGTTTACCCTATTATTTATACCATACTCCCTTAAGTTATGGTCTTTTAGGTACGCTAGGAGTACTCCCTTCCCTATTCTAGTGTCCCTAATCATCTTCCCCTCTAGGTAGAACTATGATTAAAACAAGGACTTGTAAAAACAATATTCGTTAGTAAAATCTTTTTATTTAATTTGCATAATTCAAGTTTCTCAACAATCTAAACACAAATTTATCTAGCCAAGCCAGGTGGATATAAATTACATGATAGTCATAGAAATTAATGCTTAGCCATATAATTTACACATACTTATTATATTATAATCGATTTTATAGATAATATTGATTGGTTATAATTTTCACAATTTCTCTATATATTTGAAACGAAACAAAGAAGAAAAATCATTCCCATTTCAAGCTTAACTAAAAATATGGCAATAAAATATAATAGTGTTTTCACGGTGTCCATAATATTACTTTTACATCTTTCAGCCATCGAAGCTCAAGGAGGTATTCTTGATGTCGTTGCTAAGTTTGGCGCAAAGGCCGATTTGAAAACAGATTTGAGCAAGGTAAGTGAAATTGTAAATCACTTTAACACTCTGAGGGTGAAAACATGTAAAATTTATTTTTTAATATATTTTGTTTTAGCCATTATTGGATGCATGGAAAGAAGCTTGTAGTTCAGCAACTCCAGCAACAATTGTGATTCCTAAAGGTGTATACATTTTAAGTACAGCAACACTAGAAGGTCCTTGCAAGGCTCCTATTGAGCTTCAAGTTCAGGGCACTATAAAAGCTCCAGCTGATCCTCATGCTTTCAAGGAGCCTAAATGGATCGCATTCAGTAGAGTTGAAAATTTTAAAATGTCCGGTGGAGGAATTTTCGATGGTCAGGGAACTCAAGCTTATAGGAGAGAAGGCTGCGATAAAAAAGACTTTTGTAGTGTACTCCCCATTGTAAGGTTTCTTTCCTTTTTTCTAGAATATGATACTTTTTTATAGTTATAACTAACATATAATTTTTTTTGACTCCATTATAACTCTAAAATTATACAGAATCTAAGGTTTGATTTTTTGACCAACGCGTTGATACAAGACATAACTAGCAGAGATAGCAAACAATTCCACGTTAATCTTTTGGGTTGCAAAAACATTACTTTCGAACGTTTCAACATACGTGCACCTAAAGATAGTCCAAACACAGACGGTATCCATATGGGGAGATCAGATGGAGTTAATATTATTAGCTCGGAAATAAAAACCGGTGATGATTGTATTTCAATTGGGGATGGATCCAAAAATGTGGACATCAATGGAGTAACTTGTGGACCAGGACATGGCATCAGTATTGGCAGTCTTGGAAAGTTCGACGATGAAGAACCCGTTGAAGGAATTAAAGTATCAAAATGCACCATGTCTGATACTACGAATGGTGTTAGAATCAAGAGTTGGGCAGGTGAATTTCCTGGCAGTGCATCAGATATTCATTTTGAGGATATCACCGTGAAGAATGTCAGTTGCCCTGTCATAATTGATCAGAAATATTGCCCATCGGGTAAATGCAAGACGAATGTACGTGAACACTTATCAAAATCCTAATAAAGTGAAAAGAGTTTATCAATCATCTAATCTAGATATTATTGTGTTCATGCAGGCAGAATCAAACGTTAAACTAAGCAACATCAGCTTTAAGAACATCCGTGGCACGGCTGCGCTTCCAGAAGTTGTTCGAATCGTTTGCAGCGGTACTTTTCCATGCGCAAATGTGGAGTTCGCCGACATTGACCTTAAGTACACTGGACCCGATGGACCTGCAGTATCCGAATGTAAAAATGTAAAACCCAAAATTTCTGGCAAACAAAATCCGGCTGCATGTGCTACCCCTATGCCAGCAAACCCTACCCCTACGCCTTAATTGGTCTGAATGATCGAAGCGAATGTAACTCGCACACCTTTTCATTTTACATAAATGCATTTGTTTCATTTTAATTCTACTTGAATAAAAAAATGTATTAAATTCAATTGTTTAAAAAGTATTCTTGAATGTAAATAGCACATCAGTGATAATATTTTATGCATTTTGTCTTATTTGATCGAACGTTGTATGCAACTTATTTTGCCTTTGTGGTTATGAACTTGCCTTTGGTTTTCAAGTTTCTAGAATTAAATCTCATTGATTGCATATTTTTTTCATATTTATCTCCCACAAAACAAAGCCGTTTTGGACAATTTTGTTTCAAGATAGCGCAGCAAAGCGTCGTCGTTTTAATCTAGTATAGTTTGGCGGTAAAAAAAGAGTAAATCCCAATAGTTAGGTGGTACCTGGATTAATTTACCCTAAATATTATTAAAGATACAAGGGTAAAATATATCAGGTACCGTGGAACCATGACTCGTGACCCTAAATATTATCAACATGTGCTCCGTGTCTCCTCAATTTTCATGGGATGGGAAAGTGTTTAAAATGATAATTAATAGCATTTTGTTACCTCTTGTGATGGTGTTTCCCTTTGAATTCAATATTTGACGAATTTGATAGCCATAGTTTTATTAGAGAAATGTGAGGAAAATGATAATTTTGTACCATATTTTAAATAAGTAAAAGTGGATATTCGAATGATGATTTTATAGGATCTTATTCTACTCTATGAGAGCTTTACAACAACATTTCATATACTCAAAACGGTTTAGTGGTGAATGAGAAATTGATACCTAAAGTAGGATAGTTGTGAATTGAAGAAGGAAATGAAAACCCCGTATCCTGCATTGATGAATTGTTTATATACACTTACTAATTTTGTAGTCATTGAATGACTTGAATAATAATTTTTTCTTGCATCCAAGCACAAGGGGTTGTAAATTCAAGTGAATCGAACCTATTCTGGTTGGGGCGCACTAGCATGATGAGGGCGACGCAAATGTTTTCGACGATGGGGAAGGACACGGCTACGTTCATGATCTCTAGAATCGTGCAATTTTTTTAAGATCAAGATAATGGGTTGTTGTATCATAGGAGACTGGGGAACGTCAAACTCAAGAACCAATAAGTGGTTTAATCTATCTTAAAGAAATTATTTTCGTACAAGCCTCCTCATGTTCAAATTTTTGTTTGATTTAGTTTAATATTTATTTGTTGTAATAAATTTGTAATTTTATTTATATTATATTTTTTATAATATTCGATTCTTGTCTTGTTCAAATATTTTGCTACAAATTTTAAGCCTAAATGTTTAAGAATTGTTCATGCATATGTATCTGAGCAATATAATAGTATACTTTACACCAAATTATTTTGTAATTTCCAATAACAACTTTATTCTTGCATATGTATACGGTCATGCATAAGTGGGAACCGAAATTTAAAATTTGAGAAATATTTTTAATATTTTAAAAACAAATAGATAAATGATTAATATAATGATAAGTTATAAACTATGTTCCCATTACAAGACCACCTCAATATCCCCATAAAAAATTTGATCATCTCATCACCCAAAATGACCACCAAGCCCATGCCTGCAACTCCCACAATAATCACCATTGTTCCTCTCTTAATACCACTCCTCAAATCATCATCTTCAACTAGATCATTTTCGTAATGCTACTAAACATGTCGCCTTTAGACTCTAAATTCCTCAGTAACGTCACTTTCTTAATATCGAACAAGACAGAGCTATAGTTTGATGGTACCTGACACAATTTTCCATATATTTTTAATAATATTTAGGATAAAATAAGGCAGGTACCATCGAACTATTGAAATTTGCTTATTTTTACCAAAAACTATGCTAGACTAAAATGATGACGTTATTGTACGTTATTTTGATACTAAATTGCATAAAACGGTGCCGTTTTGTTGCAGAAAATTTTTGAAAAATTATGCATTCGGTAAGATTTAAATCTAGAAGACTAGAACCTTGAAAACCAAGGTGTTCTCATAACCACTATACCTACTCAGTATCATTAATTCTTTTTAACACAAATAATATATATTTTAAATTTTAATTCGACATATAAATAATATTACTCAATATAAATCATATTAATATAAAAACCATATTAATATATTAACATATAACTAAAAAAGAAAATATTTTTATTAAATAAAAGTTTATATTTTGAGCAATATTAAATATATGAATAAATAATATAATAACATAAAAACTAAAAAAGTTAAATTTTTTTTCTAAACCCATAAACCATAAACACATTTTGGAATCAAAATAGATGAGTTTGGGGTCTAAGCTTTAGAGTTTTCTTTTAATTTTTTTTTTGGAAATTTAGATTTTTGTTTTTTTAAAATCAATTTTTAGTTTTTATAATTTTTTTATATATTCTAATATTATTTGTTTATAAGTAAAATTATTGGGTTTAAGGTTTATAGTTTAGGGTTAGGATTTTTGTGTTTTAGATTTTTATTGAATTTTGGTCGTTTTAAAAATTTTAAGGTTTTGAAAATTAGTCTTTCTGTCATCTTAATAATATATTTATCTATTTAATATTATTTATAAATACGAAAAATATTTATATAATTATATTTAATTTATTATTTATATAATAATTTATGTATACTAATATATTCATAATATATTTATATTTTTGATATGGAGTAATATTATTTAGGGTAAACTATCGTGCTGGTTACTTTTGTTTACCCCAATACACTTTTAGTCTCCAATTTTGAAAAACAGTCAGTAAGGTTACTATCGTTTTCGGGGTGTAAAGTTTTGATCACTCCAACGTTAAGTGTCGTTAAATATTGACGAAAAGATGATCCGACACAATAAAAAAAATGATAAATTACTTAAATAGTCCTTCAACTATTATTATACTTTTGTTTCATCTTTAATTTGACTTTTAAAAATTTTATATTTTTACCATCTTCCCCGAAAAACCCTTAATTAACCTAAACCCTTTCTCCCCCAAACATTACCTCCTGTCCCACGGAAAAATCCCTTCAGACCATCCTGCTGCCATGTACCGATAAGAGCTTCTCCAACATTATCGTAAAGGCCAGCCTGCAATCGCTGCTTTCGTACCTCACAAGGTAACCGGGCCACTGTCCCCAGAACAGTACCTAAGAATGATGCCATAGAATCAACCTACAGAGCAAAGAAATGAGATTTTAACTTGGTGTTGCAAATCGATATGAAAATAATTTAATTTGATTCATTCCTTTCCAGAACCAAGGTTGATTCAACAGTAAATTAAACTCAACCTTGTGCTTCAACTAGAGATTTAAAATAATACTCTTCAAAAGGAAAATTAATCTCACCGAGGATCATCTCGAAGTAGTCACTCAGAAAGCAACAAAAGCATAAATTTGCGAAAGTGTCCATATGAAACAGATTCTTCAATGTCCACATTCAAAAACCGCATCATAGCAACAGCATTGTCTTCGGTAGTTGGAAGTCCGGCATTTTTAAGTCATGTCAACACCTCACTCTTTTGTAGAGTCCCTAACTCGCTTACACAAAGAGAAGTATAAGCTCGAAGTATGGTTGGCTCCTTTCATTCCATCAAGGACAGAAACTGCTTCCAGCCAAAGGATTTCGAAAATGGATTTCTTCTAGTCCTGCGCATGAATTCCCAATTATATCTCCGAGGCAAATTTCTATTTCTCATAGCAACTTCGAGATAATTCTAAAGTTAGTTTTTTTTGGGAAAGATTATTCCTCTTGTATAAAGGATTAGTGTTAGATTTTCTTGAAAAGATGGTTAAAATATAAAATTTTAAATTTTTTAGAGTCAAATTAAAGATTAAATAAAAATATAATAATAGTTTCAGGACTATTTAAGTAATTTATCGTTTTTTATTGCGTCAGATCATCTTTTCGTCAATATTTGATGGCACTTAACTTGGAGTGACCAAAACTTTACGCCCAGAACACGATAGTGACCTTACTGGTTGTTTTTCAAAATTAGTGACTAAAAGTGTACCGAGAGTAAACGAAAGTGACTAGCACAGTAGTTTACCCTATTATTTATACCATACTCCCTTAAGTTATGGTCTTTTAGGTACGCTAGGAGTACTCCCTTCCCTATTCTAGTGTCCCTAATCATCTTCCCCTCTAGGTAGAACTATGATTAAAACAAGGACTTGTAAAAACAATATTCGTTAGTAAAATCTTTTTATTTAATTTGCATAATTCAAGTTTCTCAACAATCTAAACACAAATTTATCTAGCCAAGCCAGGTGGATATAAATTACATGATAGTCATAGAAATTAATGCTTAGCCATATAATTTACACATACTTATTATATTATAATCGATTTTATAGATAATATTGATTGGTTATAATTTTCACAATTTCTCTATATATTTGAAACGAAACAAAGAAGAAAAATCATTCCCATTTCAAGCTTAACTAAAAATATGGCAATAAAATATAATAGTGTTTTCACGGTGTCCATAATATTACTTTTACATCTTTCAGCCATCGAAGCTCAAGGAGGTATTCTTGATGTCGTTGCTAAGTTTGGCGCAAAGGCCGATTTGAAAACAGATTTGAGCAAGGTAAGTGAAATTGTAAATCACTTTAACACTCTGAGGGTGAAAACATGTAAAATTTATTTTTTAATATATTTTGTTTTAGCCATTATTGGATGCATGGAAAGAAGCTTGTAGTTCAGCAACTCCAGCAACAATTGTGATTCCTAAAGGTGTATACATTTTAAGTACAGCAACACTAGAAGGTCCTTGCAAGGCTCCTATTGAGCTTCAAGTTCAGGGCACTATAAAAGCTCCAGCTGATCCTCATGCTTTCAAGGAGCCTAAATGGATCGCATTCAGTAGAGTTGAAAATTTTAAAATGTCCGGTGGAGGAATTTTCGATGGTCAGGGAACTCAAGCTTATAGGAGAGAAGGCTGCGATAAAAAAGACTTTTGTAGTGTACTCCCCATTGTAAGGTTTCTTTCCTTTTTTCTAGAATATGATACTTTTTTATAGTTATAACTAACATATAATTTTTTTTGACTCCATTATAACTCTAAAATTATACAGAATCTAAGGTTTGATTTTTTGACCAACGCGTTGATACAAGACATAACTAGCAGAGATAGCAAACAATTCCACGTTAATCTTTTGGGTTGCAAAAACATTACTTTCGAACGTTTCAACATACGTGCACCTAAAGATAGTCCAAACACAGACGGTATCCATATGGGGAGATCAGATGGAGTTAATATTATTAGCTCGGAAATAAAAACCGGTGATGATTGTATTTCAATTGGGGATGGATCCAAAAATGTGGACATCAATGGAGTAACTTGTGGACCAGGACATGGCATCAGTATTGGCAGTCTTGGAAAGTTCGACGATGAAGAACCCGTTGAAGGAATTAAAGTATCAAAATGCACCATGTCTGATACTACGAATGGTGTTAGAATCAAGAGTTGGGCAGGTGAATTTCCTGGCAGTGCATCAGATATTCATTTTGAGGATATCACCGTGAAGAATGTCAGTTGCCCTGTCATAATTGATCAGAAATATTGCCCATCGGGTAAATGCAAGACGAATGTACGTGAACACTTATCAAAATCCTAATAAAGTGAAAAGAGTTTATCAATCATCTAATCTAGATATTATTGTGTTCATGCAGGCAGAATCAAACGTTAAACTAAGCAACATCAGCTTTAAGAACATCCGTGGCACGGCTGCGCTTCCAGAAGTTGTTCGAATCGTTTGCAGCGGTACTTTTCCATGCGCAAATATGGAGTTCGCCGACATTGACCTTAAGTACACTGGACCCGATGGACCTGCAGTATCCGAATGTAAAAATGTAAAACCCAAAATTTCTGGCAAACAAAATCCGGCTGCATGTGCTACCCCTATGCCAGCAAACCCTACCCCTACGCCTTAATTGGTCTGAATGATCGAAGCGAATGTAACTCGCACACCTTTTCATTTTACATAAATGCATTTGTTTCATTTTAATTCTACTTGAATAAAAAAATGTATTAAATTCAATTGTTTAAAAAGTATTCTTGAATGTAAATAGCACATCAGTGATAATATTTTATGCATTTTGTCTTATTTGACCGAACGTTGTATGCAACTTATTTTGCCTTTGTGGTTATGAACTTGCCTTTGGTTTTCAAGTTTCTAGAATTAAATCTCATTGATTGCATATTTTTTTCATATTTATCTCCCACAAAACAAAGCCGTTTTGGACAATTTTGTTTCAAGATAGCGCAGCAAAGCGTCGTCGTTTTAATCTAGTATAGTTTGGCGGTAAAAAAAGAGTAAATCCCAATAGTTAGGTGGTACCTGGATTAATTTACCCTAAATATTATTAAAGATACAAGGGTAAAATATATCAGGTACCGTGGAACCATGACTCGTGACCCTAAATATTATCAACATGTGCTCCGTGTCTCCTCAATTTTCATGGGATGGGAAAGTGTTTAAAATGATAATTAATAGCATTTTGTTACCTCTTGTGATGGTGTTTCCCTTTGAATTCAATATTTGACGAATTTGATAGCCATAGTTTTATTAGAGAAATGTGAGGAAAATGATAATTTTGTACCATATTTTAAATAAGTAAAAGTGGATATTCGAATGATGATTTTATAGGATCTTATTCTACTCTATGAGAGCTTTACAACAACATTTCATATACTCAAAACGGTTTAGTGGTGAATGAGAAATTGATACCTAAAGTAGGATAGTTGTGAATTGAAGAAGGAAATGAAAACCCCGTATCCTGCATTGATGAATTGTTTATATACACTTACTAATTTTGTAGTCATTGAATGACTTGAATAATAATTTTGTCTTGCATCCAAGCACAAGGGGTTGTAAATTCAAGTGAATCGAACCTATTCTGGTTGGGGCGCACTAGCATGATGAGGGCGACGCAAATGTTTTCGACGATGGGGAAGGACACGGCTACGTTCATGATCTCTAGAATCGTGCAATTTTTTTAAGATCAAGATAATGGGTTGTTGTATCATAGGAGACTGGGGAACGTCAAACTCAAGAACCAATAAGTGGTTTAATCTATCTTAAAGAAATTATTTTCGTACAAGCCTCCTCATGTTCAAATTTTTGTTTGATTTAGTTTAATATTTATTTGTTGTAATAAATTTGTAATTTTATTTATATTATATTTTTTATAATATTCGATTCTTGTCTTGTTCAAATATTTTGCTACAAATTTTAAGCCTAAATGTTTAAGAATTGTTCATGCATATGTATCTGAGCAATATAATAGTATACTTTACACCAAATTATTTTGTAATTTCCAATAACAACTTTATTCTTGCATATGTATACGGTCATGCATAAGTGGGAACCGAAATTTAAAATTTGAGAAATATTTTTAATATTTTAAAAACAAATAGATAAATGATTAATATAATGATAAGTTATAAACTATGTTCCCATTACAAGACCACCTCAATATCCCCATAAAAAATTTGATCATCTCATCACCCAAAATGACCACCAAGCCCATGCCTGCAACTCCCACAATAATCACCATTGTTCCTCTCTTAATACCACTCCTCAAATCATCATCTTCAACTAGATCATTTTCGTAATGCTACTAAACATGTCGCCTTTAGACTCTAAATTCCTCAGTAACGTCACTTTCTTAATATCGAACAAGACAGAGCTATAGTTTGATGGTACCTGACACAATTTTCCATATATTTTTAATAATATTTAGGATAAAATAAGGCAGGTACCATCGAACTATTGAAATTTGCTTATTTTTACCAAAAAACTATGCTAGACTAAAATGATGACGTTATTGTACGTTATTTTGATACTAAATTGCATAAAACGGTGCCGTTTTGTTGCAGAAAATCTTTGAAAAATTATGCATTCGATAAGATTTAAATCTAGAAGACTAGAACCTTGAAAACCAAGGTGTTCTCATAACCACTATACCTACTCAGTATCATTAATTCTTTTTAACACAAATAATATATATTTTAAATTTTAATTCGACATATAAATAATATTACTCAATATAAATCATATTAATATAAAAACCATATTAATATATTAACATATAACTAAAAAAGAAAATATTTTTATTAAATAAAAGTTTATATTTTGAGTAATATTAAATATATGAATAAATAATATAATAACATAAAAACTAAAAAAATTAAAAAAAATTTATAAACCCATAAACCATAAACACATTTTGGAATCAAAATAGATGAGTTTGGGGTCTAAGCTTTAGAGTTTTCTTTTAATTTTTTTTTGGAAATTTAGATTTTTGTTTTTTTAAAATCAATTTTTAGTTTTTATAATTTTTTTATATATTTCTAATATTATTTGTTTATAAGTAAAATTATTGGGTTTAAGGTTTATAGTTTAGGGTTAGGATTTTTGTGTTTTAGATTTTTATTGAATTTTGGTCGTTTTAAAAATTTTAAGGTTTTGAAAATTAGTCTTTCTGTCATCTTAATAATATATTTATCTATTTAATATTATTTATAAATACGAAAAATATTTATATAATTATATTTAATTTATTATTTATATAATAATTTATGTATACTAATATATTCATAATATATTTATATTTTTGATATGGAGTAATATTATTTAGGGTAAACTATCGTGCTGGTTACTTTTGTTTACCCCAATACACTTTTAGTCTCCAATTTTGAAAAACAGTCAGTAAGGTTACTATCGTTTTCGGGGTGTAAAGTTTTGATCACTCCAACGTTAAGTGTCGTTAAATATTGACGAAAAGATGATCCGACACAATAAAAAAATGATAAATTACTTAAATAGTCCTTCAACCATTATTATACTTTTGTTTCATCTTTAATTTGACTTTTAAAAATTTTATATTTTTACCATCTTCCCCGAAAAACCCTTAATTAACCTAAACCCTTTCTCCCCCAAACATTACCTCCTGTCCCACGGAAAAATCCCTTCAGACCATCCTGCTGCCATGTACCGATAAGAGCTTCTCCAACATTATCGTAAAGGCCAGCCTGCAATCGCTGCTTTCGTACCTCACAAGGTAACCGGGCCACTGTCCCCAGAACAGTACCTAAGAATGATGCCATAGAATCAACCTACAGAGCAAAGAAATGAGATTTTAACTTGGTGTTGCAAATCGATATGAAAATAATTTAATTTGATTCATTCCTTTCCAGAACCAAGGTTGATTCAACAGTAAATTAAACTCAACCTTGTGCTTCAACTAGAGATTTGAAATAATACTCTTCAAAAGGAAAATTAATCTCACCGAGGATCATCTCGAAGTAGTCACTCAGAAAGCAACAAAAGCATAAATTTGCGAAAGTGTCCATATGAAACAGATTCTTCAATGTCCACATTCAAAAACCGCATCATAGCAACAGCATTGTCTTCGGTAGTTGGAAGTCCAGCATTTTTAAGTCATGTCAACACCTCACTCTTTTGTAGAGTCCCTAACTCGCTTACACAAAGAGAAGTATAAGCTCGAAGTATGGTTGGCTCCTTTCATTCCATCAAGGACAGAAACTGCTTCCAGCCAAAGGATTTCGAAAATGGATTTCTTCTAGTCCTGCGCATGAATTCCCAATTATATCTCCGAGGCAAATTTCTATTTCTCATAGCAACTTCGAGATAATTCTAAAGTTAGTTTTTTTTGGGAAAGATTATTCCTCTTGTATAAAGGATTAGTGTTAGATTTTCTTGAAAAGATGGTTAAAATATAAAATTTTAAATTTTTTAGAGTCAAATTAAAGATTAAATAAAAATATAATAATAGTTTCAGGACTATTTAAGTAATTTATCGTTTTTTATTGCGTCAGATCATCTTTTCGTCAATATTTGATGGCACTTAACTTGGAGTGACCAAAACTTTACGCCCAGAACACGATAGTGACCTTACTGGTTGTTTTTCAAAATTAGTGACTAAAAGTGTACCGAGAGTAAACGAAAGTGACTAGCACAGTAGTTTACCCTATTATTTATACCATACTCCCTTAAGTTATGGTCTTTTAGGTACGCTAGGAGTACTCCCTTCCCTATTCTAGTGTCCCTAATCATCTTCCCCTCTAGGTAGAACTATGATTAAAACAAGGACTTGTAAAAACAATATTCGTTAGTAAAATCTTTTTATTTAATTTGCATAATTCAAGTTTCTCAACAATCTAAACACAAATTTATCTAGCCAAGCCAGGTGGATATAAATTACATGATAGTCATAGAAATTAATGCTTAGCCATATAATTTACACATACTTATTATATTATAATCGATTTTATAGATAATATTGATTGGTTATAATTTTCACAATTTCTCTATATATTTGAAACGAAACAAAGAAGAAAAATCATTCCCATTTCAAGCTTAACTAAAAATATGGCAATAAAATATAATAGTGTTTTCACGGTGTCCATAATATTACTTTTACATCTTTCAGCCATCGAAGCTCAAGGAGGTATTCTTGATGTCGTTGCTAAGTTTGGCGCAAAGGCCGATTTGAAAACAGATTTGAGCAAGGTAAGTGAAATTGTAAATCACTTTAACACTCTGAGGGTGAAAACATGTAAAATTTATTTTTTAATATATTTTGTTTTAGCCATTATTGGATGCATGGAAAGAAGCTTGTAGTTCAGCAACTCCAGCAACAATTGTGATTCCTAAAGGTGTATACATTTTAAGTACAGCAACACTAGAAGGTCCTTGCAAGGCTCCTATTGAGCTTCAAGTTCAGGGCACTATAAAAGCTCCAGCTGATCCTCATGCTTTCAAGGAGCCTAAATGGATCGCATTCAGTAGAGTTGAAAATTTTAAAATGTCCGGTGGAGGAATTTTCGATGGTCAGGGAACTCAAGCTTATAGGAGAGAAGGCTGCGATAAAAAAGACTTTTGTAGTGTACTCCCCATTGTAAGGTTTCTTTCCTTTTTTCTAGAATATGATACTTTTTTATAGTTATAACTAACATATAATTTTTTTTTGACTCCATTATAACTCTAAAATTATACAGAATCTAAGGTTTGATTTTTTGACCAACGCGTTGATACAAGACATAACTAGCAGAGATAGCAAACAATTCCACGTTAATCTTTTGGGTTGCAAAAACATTACTTTCGAACGTTTCAACATACGTGCACCTAAAGATAGTCCAAACACAGACGGTATCCATATGGGGAGATCAGATGGAGTTAATATTATTAGCTCGGAAATAAAAACCGGTGATGATTGTATTTCAATTGGGGATGGATCCAAAAATGTGGACATCAATGGAGTAACTTGTGGACCAGGACATGGCATCAGTATTGGCAGTCTTGGAAAGTTCGACGATGAAGAACCCGTTGAAGGAATTAAAGTATCAAAATGCACCATGTCTGATACTACGAATGGTGTTAGAATCAAGAGTTGGGCAGGTGAATTTCCTGGCAGTGCATCAGATATTCATTTTGAGGATATCACCGTGAAGAATGTCAGTTGCCCTGTCATAATTGATCAGAAATATTGCCCATCGGGTAAATGCAAGACGAATGTACGTGAACACTTATCAAAATCCTAATAAAGTGAAAAGAGTTTATCAATCATCTAATCTAGATATTATTGTGTTCATGCAGGCAGAATCAAACGTTAAACTAAGCAACATCAGCTTTAAGAACATCCGTGGCACGGCTGCGCTTCCAGAAGTTGTTCGAATCGTTTGCAGCGGTACTTTTCCATGCGCAAATGTGGAGTTCGCCGACATTGACCTTAAGTACACTGGACCCGATGGACCTGCAGTATCCGAATGTAAAAATGTAAAACCCAAAATTTCTGGCAAACAAAATCCGGCTGCATGTGCTACCCCTATGCCAGCAAACCCTACCCCTACGCCTTAATTGGTCTGAATGATCGAAGCGAATGTAACTCGCACACCTTTTCATTTTACATAAATGCATTTGTTTCATTTTAATTCTACTTGAATAAAAAAATGTATTAAATTCAATTGTTTAAAAAGTATTCTTGAATGTAAATAGCACATCAGTGATAATATTTTATGCATTTTGTCTTATTTGACCGAACGTTGTATGCAACTTATTTTGCCTTTGTGGTTATGAACTTGCCTTTGGTTTTCAAGTTTCTAGAATTAAATCTCATTGATTGCATATTTTTTTCATATTTATCTCCCACAAAACAAAGCCGTTTTGGACAATTTTGTTTCAAGATAGCGCAGCAAAGCGTCGTCGTTTTAATCTAGTATAGTTTGGCGGTAAAAAAAGAGTAAATCCCAATAGTTAGGTGGTACCTGGATTAATTTACCCTAAATATTATTAAAGATACAAGGGTAAAATATATCAGGTACCGTGGAACCATGACTCGTGACCCTAAATATTATCAACATGTGCTCCGTGTCTCCTCAATTTTCATGGGATGGGAAAGTGTTTAAAATGATAATTAATAGCATTTTGTTACCTCTTGTGATGGTGTTTCCCTTTGAATTCAATATTTGACGAATTTGATAGCCATAGTTTTATTAGAGAAATGTGAGGAAAATGATAATTTTGTACCATATTTTAAATAAGTAAAAGTGGATATTCGAATGATGATTTTATAGGATCTTATTCTACTCTATGAGAGCTTTACAACAACATTTCATATACTCAAAACGGTTTAGTGGTGAATGAGAAATTGATACCTAAAGTAGGATAGTTGTGAATTGAAGAAGGAAATGAAAACCCCGTATCCTGCATTGATGAATTGTTTATATACACTTACTAATTTTGTAGTCATTGAATGACTTGAATAATAATTTTGTCTTGCATCCAAGCACAAGGGGTTGTAAATTCAAGTGAATCGAACCTATTCTGGTTGGGGCGCACTAGCATGATGAGGGCGACGCAAATGTTTTCGACGATGGGGAAGGACACGGCTACGTTCATGATCTCTAGAATCGTGCAATTTTTTTAAGATCAAGATAATGGGTTGTTGTATCATAGGAGACTGGGGAACGTCAAACTCAAGAACCAATAAGTGGTTTAATCTATCTTAAAGAAATTATTTTCGTACAAGCCTCCTCATGTTCAAATTTTTGTTTGATTTAGTTTAATATTTATTTGTTGTAATAAATTTGTAATTTTATTTATATTATATTTTTTATAATATTCGATTCTTGTCTTGTTCAAATATTTTGCTACAAATTTTAAGCCTAAATGTTTAAGAATTGTTCATGCATATGTATCTGAGCAATATAATAGTATACTTTACACCAAATTATTTTGTAATTTCCAATAACAACTTTATTCTTGCATATGTATACGGTCATGCATAAGTGGGAACCGAAATTTAAAATTTGAGAAATATTTTTAATATTTTAAAAACAAATAGATAAATGATTAATATAATGATAAGTTATAAACTATGTTCCCATTACAAGACCACCTCAATATCCCCATAAAAAATTTGATCATCTCATCACCCAAAATGACCACCAAGCCCATGCCTGCAACTCCCACAATAATCACCATTGTTCCTCTCTTAATACCACTCCTCAAATCATCATCTTCAACTAGATCATTTTCGTAATGCTACTAAACATGTCGCCTTTAGACTCTAAATTCCTCAGTAACGTCACTTTCTTAATATCGAACAAGACAGAGCTATAGTTTGATGGTACCTGACACAATTTTCCATATATTTTTAATAATATTTAGGATAAAATAAGGCAGGTACCATCGAACTATTGAAATTTGCTTATTTTTACCAAAAAACTATGCTAGACTAAAATGATGACGTTATTGTACGTTATTTTGATACTAAATTGCATAAAACGGTGCCGTTTTGTTGCAGAAAATCTTTGAAAAATTATGCATTCGATAAGATTTAAATCTAGAAGACTAGAACCTTGAAAACCAAGGTGTTCTCATAACCACTATACCTACTCAGTATCATTAATTCTTTTTAACACAAATAATATATATTTTAAATTTTAATTCGACATATAAATAATATTACTCAATATAAATCATATTAATATAAAAACCATATTAATATATTAACATATAACTAAAAAAGAAAATATTTTTATTAAATAAAAGTTTATATTTTGAGTAATATTAAATATATGAATAAATAATATAATAACATAAAAACTAAAAAAATTAAAAAAAATTTATAAACCCATAAACCATAAACACATTTTGGAATCAAAATAGATGAGTTTGGGGTCTAAGCTTTAGAGTTTTCTTTTAATTTTTTTTTGGAAATTTAGATTTTTGTTTTTTTAAAATCAATTTTTAGTTTTTATAATTTTTTTATATATTTCTAATATTATTTGTTTATAAGTAAAATTATTGGGTTTAAGGTTTATAGTTTAGGGTTAGGATTTTTGTGTTTTAGATTTTTATTGAATTTTGGTCGTTTTAAAAATTTTAAGGTTTTGAAAATTAGTCTTTCTGTCATCTTAATAATATATTTATCTATTTAATATTATTTATAAATACGAAAAATATTTATATAATTATATTTAATTTATTATTTATATAATAATTTATGTATACTAATATATTCATAATATATTTATATTTTTGATATGGAGTAATATTATTTAGGGTAAACTATCGTGCTGGTTACTTTTGTTTACCCCAATACACTTTTAGTCTCCAATTTTGAAAAACAGTCAGTAAGGTTACTATCGTTTTCGGGGTGTAAAGTTTTGATCACTCCAACGTTAAGTGTCGTTAAATATTGACGAAAAGATGATCCGACACAATAAAAAAAATGATAAATTACTTAAATAGTCCTTCAACTATTATTATACTTTTGTTTCATCTTTAATTTGACTTTTAAAAATTTTATATTTTTACCATCTTCCCCGAAAAACCCTTAATTAACCTAAACCCTTTCTCCCCCAAACATTACCTCCTGTCCCACGGAAAAATCCCTTCAGACCATCCTGCTGCCATGTACCGATAAGAGCTTCTCCAACATTATCGTAAAGGCCAGCCTGCAATCGCTGCTTTCGTACCTCACAAGGTAACCGGGCCACTGTCCCCAGAACAGTACCTAAGAATGATGCCATAGAATCAACCTACAGAGCAAAGAAATGAGATTTTAACTTGGTGTTGCAAATCGATATGAAAATAATTTAATTTGATTCATTCCTTTCCAGAACCAAGGTTGATTCAACAGTAAATTAAACTCAACCTTGTGCTTCAACTAGAGATTTGAAATAATACTCTTCAAAAGGAAAATTAATCTCACCGAGGATCATCTCGAAGTAGTCACTCAGAAAGCAACAAAAGCATAAATTTGCGAAAGTGTCCATATGAAACAGATTCTTCAATGTCCACATTCAAAAACCGCATCATAGCAACAGCATTGTCTTCGGTAGTTGGAAGTCCGGCATTTTTAAGTCATGTCAACACCTCACTCTTTTGTAGAGTCCCTAACTCGCTTACACAAAGAGAAGTATAAGCTCGAAGTATGGTTGGCTCCTTTCATTCCATCAAGGACAGAAACTGCTTCCAGCCAAAGGATTTCGAAAATGGATTTCTTCTAGTCCTGCGCATGAATTCCCAATTATATCTCCGAGGCAAATTTCTATTTCTCATAGCAACTTCGAGATAATTCTAAAGTTAGTTTTTTTTGGGAAAGATTATTCCTCTTGTATAAAGGATTAGTGTTAGATTTTCTTGAAAAGATGGTTAAAATATAAAATTTTAAATTTTTTAGAGTCAAATTAAAGATTAAATAAAAATATAATAATAGTTTCAGGACTATTTAAGTAATTTATCGTTTTTTATTGCGTCAGATCATCTTTTCGTCAATATTTGATGGCACTTAACTTGGAGTGACCAAAACTTTACGCCCAGAACACGATAGTGACCTTACTGGTTGTTTTTCAAAATTAGTGACTAAAAGTGTACCGAGAGTAAACGAAAGTGACTAGCACAGTAGTTTACCCTATTATTTATACCATACTCCCTTAAGTTATGGTCTTTTAGGTACGCTAGGAGTACTCCCTTCCCTATTCTAGTGTCCCTAATCATCTTCCCCTCTAGGTAGAACTATGATTAAAACAAGGACTTGTAAAAACAATATTCGTTAGTAAAATCTTTTTATTTAATTTGCATAATTCAAGTTTCTCAACAATCTAAACACAAATTTATCTAGCCAAGCCAGGTGGATATAAATTACATGATAGTCATAGAAATTAATGCTTAGCCATATAATTTACACATACTTATTATATTATAATCGATTTTATAGATAATATTGATTGGTTATAATTTTCACAATTTCTCTATATATTTGAAACGAAACAAAGAAGAAAAATCATTCCCATTTCAAGCTTAACTAAAAATATGGCAATAAAATATAATAGTGTTTTCACGGTGTCCATAATATTACTTTTACATCTTTCAGCCATCGAAGCTCAAGGAGGTATTCTTGATGTCGTTGCTAAGTTTGGCGCAAAGGCCGATTTGAAAACAGATTTGAGCAAGGTAAGTGAAATTGTAAATCACTTTAACACTCTGAGGGTGAAAACATGTAAAATTTATTTTTTAATATATTTTGTTTTAGCCATTATTGGATGCATGGAAAGAAGCTTGTAGTTCAGCAACTCCAGCAACAATTGTGATTCCTAAAGGTGTATACATTTTAAGTACAGCAACACTAGAAGGTCCTTGCAAGGCTCCTATTGAGCTTCAAGTTCAGGGCACTATAAAAGCTCCAGCTGATCCTCATGCTTTCAAGGAGCCTAAATGGATCGCATTCAGTAGAGTTGAAAATTTTAAAATGTCCGGTGGAGGAATTTTCGATGGTCAGGGAACTCAAGCTTATAGGAGAGAAGGCTGCGATAAAAAAGACTTTTGTAGTGTACTCCCCATTGTAAGGTTTCTTTCCTTTTTTCTAGAATATGATACTTTTTTATAGTTATAACTAACATATAATTTTTTTTTGACTCCATTATAACTCTAAAATTATACAGAATCTAAGGTTTGATTTTTTGACCAACGCGTTGATACAAGACATAACTAGCAGAGATAGCAAACAATTCCACGTTAATCTTTTGGGTTGCAAAAACATTACTTTCGAACGTTTCAACATACGTGCACCTAAAGATAGTCCAAACACAGACGGTATCCATATGGGGAGATCAGATGGAGTTAATATTATTAGCTCGGAAATAAAAACCGGTGATGATTGTATTTCAATTGGGGATGGATCCAAAAATGTGGACATCAATGGAGTAACTTGTGGACCAGGACATGGCATCAGTATTGGCAGTCTTGGAAAGTTCGACGATGAAGAACCCGTTGAAGGAATTAAAGTATCAAAATGCACCATGTCTGATACTACGAATGGTGTTAGAATCAAGAGTTGGGCAGGTGAATTTCCTGGCAGTGCATCAGATATTCATTTTGAGGATATCACCGTGAAGAATGTCAGTTGCCCTGTCATAATTGATCAGAAATATTGCCCATCGGGTAAATGCAAGACGAATGTACGTGAACACTTATCAAAATCCTAATAAAGTGAAAAGAGTTTATCAATCATCTAATCTAGATATTATTGTGTTCATGCAGGCAGAATCAAACGTTAAACTAAGCAACATCAGCTTTAAGAACATCCGTGGCACGGCTGCGCTTCCAGAAGTTGTTCGAATCGTTTGCAGCGGTACTTTTCCATGCGCAAATGTGGAGTTCGCCGACATTGACCTTAAGTACACTGGACCCGATGGACCTGCAGTATCCGAATGTAAAAATGTAAAACCCAAAATTTCTGGCAAACAAAATCCGGCTGCATGTGCTACCCCTATGCCAGCAAACCCTACCCCTACGCCTTAATTGGTCTGAATGATCGAAGCGAATGTAACTCGCACACCTTTTCATTTTACATAAATGCATTTGTTTCATTTTAATTCTACTTGAATAAAAAAATGTATTAAATTCAATTGTTTAAAAAGTATTCTTGAATGTAAATAGCACATCAGTGATAATATTTTATGCATTTTGTCTTATTTGACCGAACGTTGTATGCAACTTATTTTGCCTTTGTGGTTATGAACTTGCCTTTGGTTTTCAAGTTTCTAGAATTAAATCTCATTGATTGCATATTTTTTTCATATTTATCTCCCACAAAACAAAGCCGTTTTGGACAATTTTGTTTCAAGATAGCGCAGCAAAGCGTCGTCGTTTTAATCTAGTATAGTTTGGCGGTAAAAAAAGAGTAAATCCCAATAGTTAGGTGGTACCTGGATTAATTTACCCTAAATATTATTAAAGATACAAGGGTAAAATATATCAGGTACCGTGGAACCATGACTCGTGACCCTAAATATTATCAACATGTGCTCCGTGTCTCCTCAATTTTCATGGGATGGGAAAGTGTTTAAAATGATAATTAATAGCATTTTGTTACCTCTTGTGATGGTGTTTCCCTTTGAATTCAATATTTGACGAATTTGATAGCCATAGTTTTATTAGAGAAATGTGAGGAAAATGATAATTTTGTACCATATTTTAAATAAGTAAAAGTGGATATTCGAATGATGATTTTATAGGATCTTATTCTACTCTATGAGAGCTTTACAACAACATTTCATATACTCAAAACGGTTTAGTGGTGAATGAGAAATTGATACCTAAAGTAGGATAGTTGTGAATTGAAGAAGGAAATGAAAACCCCGTATCCTGCATTGATGAATTGTTTATATACACTTACTAATTTTGTAGTCATTGAATGACTTGAATAATAATTTTGTCTTGCATCCAAGCACAAGGGGTTGTAAATTCAAGTGAATCGAACCTATTCTGGTTGGGGCGCACTAGCATGATGAGGGCGACGCAAATGTTTTCGACGATGGGGAAGGACACGGCTACGTTCATGATCTCTAGAATCGTGCAATTTTTTTAAGATCAAGATAATGGGTTGTTGTATCATAGGAGACTGGGGAACGTCAAACTCAAGAACCAATAAGTGGTTTAATCTATCTTAAAGAAATTATTTTCGTACAAGCCTCCTCATGTTCAAATTTTTGTTTGATTTAGTTTAATATTTATTTGTTGTAATAAATTTGTAATTTTATTTATATTATATTTTTTATAATATTCGATTCTTGTCTTGTTCAAATATTTTGCTACAAATTTTAAGCCTAAATGTTTAAGAATTGTTCATGCATATGTATCTGAGCAATATAATAGTATACTTTACACCAAATTATTTTGTAATTTCCAATAACAACTTTATTCTTGCATATGTATACGGTCATGCATAAGTGGGAACCGAAATTTAAAATTTGAGAAATATTTTTAATATTTTAAAAACAAATAGATAAATGATTAATATAATGATAAGTTATAAACTATGTTCCCATTACAAGACCACCTCAATATCCCCATAAAAAATTTGATCATCTCATCACCCAAAATGACCACCAAGCCCATGCCTGCAACTCCCACAATAATCACCATTGTTCCTCTCTTAATACCACTCCTCAAATCATCATCTTCAACTAGATCATTTTCGTAATGCTACTAAACATGTCGCCTTTAGACTCTAAATTCCTCAGTAACGTCACTTTCTTAATATCGAACAAGACAGAGCTATAGTTTGATGGTACCTGACACAATTTTCCATATATTTTTAATAATATTTAGGATAAAATAAGGCAGGTACCATCGAACTATTGAAATTTGCTTATTTTTACCAAAAAACTATGCTAGACTAAAATGATGACGTTATTGTACGTTATTTTGATACTAAATTGCATAAAACGGTGCCGTTTTGTTGCAGAAAATCTTTGAAAAATTATGCATTCGATAAGATTTAAATCTAGAAGAC
This sequence comes from Abelmoschus esculentus, assembly GCA_035048815.1. Taxonomy (NCBI): domain Eukaryota; kingdom Viridiplantae; phylum Streptophyta; class Magnoliopsida; order Malvales; family Malvaceae; genus Abelmoschus; species Abelmoschus esculentus. The sequence goes on from JAUCBN010000004.1 coordinate 25,407,371, forward strand.
TAGAACCTTGAAAACCAAGGTGTTCTCATAACCACTATACCTACTCAGTATCATTAATTCTTTTTAACACAAATAATATATATTTTAAATTTTAATTCGACATATAAATAATATTACTCAATATAAATCATATTAATATAAAAACCATATTAATATATTAACATATAACTAAAAAAGAAAATATTTTTATTAAATAAAAGTTTATATTTTGAGTAATATTAAATATATGAATAAATAATATAATAACATAAAAACTAAAAAAATTAAAAAAAATTTATAAACCCATAAACCATAAACACATTTTGGAATCAAAATAGATGAGTTTGGGGTCTAAGCTTTAGAGTTTTCTTTTAATTTTTTTTTGGAAATTTAGATTTTTGTTTTTTTAAAATCAATTTTTAGTTTTTATAATTTTTTTATATATTTCTAATATTATTTGTTTATAAGTAAAATTATTGGGTTTAAGGTTTATAGTTTAGGGTTAGGATTTTTGTGTTTTAGATTTTTATTGAATTTTGGTCGTTTTAAAAATTTTAAGGTTTTGAAAATTAGTCTTTCTGTCATCTTAATAATATATTTATCTATTTAATATTATTTATAAATACGAAAAATATTTATATAATTATATTTAATTTATTATTTATATAATAATTTATGTATACTAATATATTCATAATATATTTATATTTTTGATATGGAGTAATATTATTTAGGGTAAACTATCGTGCTGGTTACTTTTGTTTACCCCAATACACTTTTAGTCTCCAATTTTGAAAAACAGTCAGTAAGGTTACTATCGTTTTCGGGGTGTAAAGTTTTGATCACTCCAACGTTAAGTGTCGTTAAATATTGACGAAAAGATGATCCGACACAATAAAAAAAATGATAAATTACTTAAATAGTCCTTCAACTATTATTATACTTTTGTTTCATCTTTAATTTGACTTTTAAAAATTTTATATTTTTACCATCTTCCCCGAAAAACCCTTAATTAACCTAAACCCTTTCTCCCCCAAACATTACCTCCTGTCCCACGGAAAAATCCCTTCAGACCATCCTGCTGCCATGTACCGATAAGAGCTTCTCCAACATTATCGTAAAGGCCAGCCTGCAATCGCTGCTTTCGTACCTCACAAGGTAACCGGGCCACTGTCCCCAGAACAGTACCTAAGAATGATGCCATAGAATCAACCTACAGAGCAAAGAAATGAGATTTTAACTTGGTGTTGCAAATCGATATGAAAATAATTTAATTTGATTCATTCCTTTCCAGAACCAAGGTTGATTCAACAGTAAATTAAACTCAACCTTGTGCTTCAACTAGAGATTTGAAATAATACTCTTCAAAAGGAAAATTAATCTCACCGAGGATCATCTCGAAGTAGTCACTCAGAAAGCAACAAAAGCATAAATTTGCGAAAGTGTCCATATGAAACAGATTCTTCAATGTCCACATTCAAAAACCGCATCATAGCAACAGCATTGTCTTCGGTAGTTGGAAGTCCGGCATTTTTAAGTCATGTCAACACCTCACTCTTTTGTAGAGTCCCTAACTCGCTTACACAAAGAGAAGTATAAGCTCGAAGTATGGTTGGCTCCTTTCATTCCATCAAGGACAGAAACTGCTTCCAGCCAAAGGATTTCGAAAATGGATTTCTTCTAGTCCTGCGCATGAATTCCCAATTATATCTCCGAGGCAAATTTCTATTTCTCATAGCAACTTCGAGATAATTCTAAAGTTAGTTTTTTTTGGGAAAGATTATTCCTCTTGTATAAAGGATTAGTGTTAGATTTTCTTGAAAAGATGGTTAAAATATAAAATTTTAAATTTTTTAGAGTCAAATTAAAGATTAAATAAAAATATAATAATAGTTTCAGGACTATTTAAGTAATTTATCGTTTTTTATTGCGTCAGATCATCTTTTCGTCAATATTTGATGGCACTTAACTTGGAGTGACCAAAACTTTACGCCCAGAACACGATAGTGACCTTACTGGTTGTTTTTCAAAATTAGTGACTAAAAGTGTACCGAGAGTAAACGAAAGTGACTAGCACAGTAGTTTACCCTATTATTTATACCATACTCCCTTAAGTTATGGTCTTTTAGGTACGCTAGGAGTACTCCCTTCCCTATTCTAGTGTCCCTAATCATCTTCCCCTCTAGGTAGAACTATGATTAAAACAAGGACTTGTAAAAACAATATTCGTTAGTAAAATCTTTTTATTTAATTTGCATAATTCAAGTTTCTCAACAATCTAAACACAAATTTATCTAGCCAAGCCAGGTGGATATAAATTACATGATAGTCATAGAAATTAATGCTTAGCCATATAATTTACACATACTTATTATATTATAATCGATTTTATAGATAATATTGATTGGTTATAATTTTCACAATTTCTCTATATATTTGAAACGAAACAAAGAAGAAAAATCATTCCCATTTCAAGCTTAACTAAAAATATGGCAATAAAATATAATAGTGTTTTCACGGTGTCCATAATATTACTTTTACATCTTTCAGCCATCGAAGCTCAAGGAGGTATTCTTGATGTCGTTGCTAAGTTTGGCGCAAAGGCCGATTTGAAAACAGATTTGAGCAAGGTAAGTGAAATTGTAAATCACTTTAACACTCTGAGGGTGAAAACATGTAAAATTTATTTTTTAATATATTTTGTTTTAGCCATTATTGGATGCATGGAAAGAAGCTTGTAGTTCAGCAACTCCAGCAACAATTGTGATTCCTAAAGGTGTATACATTTTAAGTACAGCAACACTAGAAGGTCCTTGCAAGGCTCCTATTGAGCTTCAAGTTCAGGGCACTATAAAAGCTCCAGCTGATCCTCATGCTTTCAAGGAGCCTAAATGGATCGCATTCAGTAGAGTTGAAAATTTTAAAATGTCCGGTGGAGGAATTTTCGATGGTCAGGGAACTCAAGCTTATAGGAGAGAAGGCTGCGATAAAAAAGACTTTTGTAGTGTACTCCCCATTGTAAGGTTTCTTTCCTTTTTTCTAGAATATGATACTTTTTTATAGTTATAACTAACATATAATTTTTTTTTGACTCCATTATAACTCTAAAATTATACAGAATCTAAGGTTTGATTTTTTGACCAACGCGTTGATACAAGACATAACTAGCAGAGATAGCAAACAATTCCACGTTAATCTTTTGGGTTGCAAAAACATTACTTTCGAACGTTTCAACATACGTGCACCTAAAGATAGTCCAAACACAGACGGTATCCATATGGGGAGATCAGATGGAGTTAATATTATTAGCTCGGAAATAAAAACCGGTGATGATTGTATTTCAATTGGGGATGGATCCAAAAATGTGGACATCAATGGAGTAACTTGTGGACCAGGACATGGCATCAGTATTGGCAGTCTTGGAAAGTTCGACGATGAAGAACCCGTTGAAGGAATTAAAGTATCAAAATGCACCATGTCTGATACTACGAATGGTGTTAGAATCAAGAGTTGGGCAGGTGAATTTCCTGGCAGTGCATCAGATATTCATTTTGAGGATATCACCGTGAAGAATGTCAGTTGCCCTGTCATAATTGATCAGAAATATTGCCCATCGGGTAAATGCAAGACGAATGTACGTGAACACTTATCAAAATCCTAATAAAGTGAAAAGAGTTTATCAATCATCTAATCTAGATATTATTGTGTTCATGCAGGCAGAATCAAACGTTAAACTAAGCAACATCAGCTTTAAGAACATCCGTGGCACGGCTGCGCTTCCAGAAGTTGTTCGAATCGTTTGCAGCGGTACTTTTCCATGCGCAAATGTGGAGTTCGCCGACATTGACCTTAAGTACACTGGACCCGATGGACCTGCAGTATCCGAATGTAAAAATGTAAAACCCAAAATTTCTGGCAAACAAAATCCGGCTGCATGTGCTACCCCTATGCCAGCAAACCCTACCCCTACGCCTTAATTGGTCTGAATGATCGAAGCGAATGTAACTCGCACACCTTTTCATTTTACATAAATGCATTTGTTTCATTTTAATTCTACTTGAATAAAAAAATGTATTAAATTCAATTGTTTAAAAAGTATTCTTGAATGTAAATAGCACATCAGTGATAATATTTTATGCATTTTGTCTTATTTGACCGAACGTTGTATGCAACTTATTTTGCCTTTGTGGTTATGAACTTGCCTTTGGTTTTCAAGTTTCTAGAATTAAATCTCATTGATTGCATATTTTTTTCATATTTATCTCCCACAAAACAAAGCCGTTTTGGACAATTTTGTTTCAAGATAGCGCAGCAAAGCGTCGTCGTTTTAATCTAGTATAGTTTGGTGGTAAAAAAAGAGTAAATCCCAATAGTTAGGTGGTACCTGGATTAATTTACCCTAAATATTATTAAAGATACAAGGGTAAAATATATCAGGTACCGTGGAACCATGACTCGTGACCCTAAATATTATCAACATGTGCTCCGTGTCTCCTCAATTTTCATGGGATGGGAAAGTGTTTAAAATGATAATTAATAGCATTTTGTTACCTCTTGTGATGGTGTTTCCCTTTGAATTCAATATTTGACGAATTTGATAGCCATAGTTTTATTAGAGAAATGTGAGGAAAATGATAATTTTGTACCATATTTTAAATAAGTAAAAGTGGATATTCGAATGATGATTTTATAGGATCTTATTCTACTCTATGAGAGCTTTACAACAACATTTCATATACTCAAAACGGTTTAGTGGTGAATGAGAAATTGATACCTAAAGTAGGATAGTTGTGAATTGAAGAAGGAAATGAAAACCCCGTATCCTGCATTGATGAATTGTTTATATACACTTACTAATTTTGTAGTCATTGAATGACTTGAATAATAATTTTGTCTTGCATCCAAGCACAAGGGGTTGTAAATTCAAGTGAATCGAACCTATTCTGGTTGGGGCGCACTAGCATGATGAGGGCGACGCAAATGTTTTCGACGATGGGGAAGGACACGGCTACGTTCATGATCTCTAGAATCGTGCAATTTTTTTAAGATCAAGATAATGGGTTGTTGTATCATAGGAGACTGGGGAACGTCAAACTCAAGAACCAATAAGTGGTTTAATCTATCTTAAAGAAATTATTTTCGTACAAGCCTCCTCATGTTCAAATTTTTGTTTGATTTAGTTTAATATTTATTTGTTGTAATAAATTTGTAATTTTATTTATATTATATTTTTTATAATATTCGATTCTTGTCTTGTTCAAATATTTTGCTACAAATTTTAAGCCTAAATGTTTAAGAATTGTTCATGCATATGTATCTGAGCAATATAATAGTATACTTTACACCAAATTATTTTGTAATTTCCAATAACAACTTTATTCTTGCATATGTATACGGTCATGCATAAGTGGGAACCGAAATTTAAAATTTGAGAAATATTTTTAATATTTTAAAAACAAATAGATAAATGATTAATATAATGATAAGTTATAAACTATGTTCCCATTACAAGACCACCTCAATATCCCCATAAAAAATTTGATCATCTCATCACCCAAAATGACCACCAAGCCCATGCCTGCAACTCCCACAATAATCACCATTGTTCCTCTCTTAATACCACTCCTCAAATCATCATCTTCAACTAGATCATTTTCGTAATGCTACTAAACATGTCGCCTTTAGACTCTAAATTCCTCAGTAACGTCACTTTCTTAATATCGAACAAGACAGAGCTATAGTTTGATGGTACCTGACACAATTTTCCATATATTTTTAATAATATTTAGGATAAAATAAGGCAGGTACCATCGAACTATTGAAATTTGCTTATTTTTACCAAAAAACTATGCTAGACTAAAATGATGACGTTATTGTACGTTATTTTGATACTAAATTGCATAAAACGGTGCCGTTTTGTTGCAGAAAATCTTTGAAAAATTATGCATTCGATAAGATTTAAATCTAGAAGACTAGAACCTTGAAAACCAAGGTGTTCTCATAACCACTATACCTACTCAGTATCATTAATTCTTTTTAACACAAATAATATATATTTTAAATTTTAATTCGACATATAAATAATATTACTCAATATAAATCATATTAATATAAAAACCATATTAATATATTAACATATAACTAAAAAAGAAAATATTTTTATTAAATAAAAGTTTATATTTTGAGTAATATTAAATATATGAATAAATAATATAATAACATAAAAACTAAAAAAATTAAAAAAAATTTATAAACCCATAAACCATAAACACATTTTGGAATCAAAATAGATGAGTTTGGGGTCTAAGCTTTAGAGTTTTCTTTTAATTTTTTTTTGGAAATTTAGATTTTTGTTTTTTTAAAATCAATTTTTAGTTTTTATAATTTTTTTATATATTTCTAATATTATTTGTTTATAAGTAAAATTATTGGGTTTAAGGTTTATAGTTTAGGGTTAGGATTTTTGTGTTTTAGATTTTTATTGAATTTTGGTCGTTTTAAAAATTTTAAGGTTTTGAAAATTAGTCTTTCTGTCATCTTAATAATATATTTATCTATTTAATATTATTTATAAATACGAAAAATATTTATATAATTATATTTAATTTATTATTTATATAATAATTTATGTATACTAATATATTCATAATATATTTATATTTTTGATATGGAGTAATATTATTTAGGGTAAACTATCGTGCTGGTTACTTTTGTTTACCCCAATACACTTTTAGTCTCCAATTTTGAAAAACAGTCAGTAAGGTTACTATCGTTTTCGGGGTGTAAAGTTTTGATCACTCCAACGTTAAGTGTCGTTAAATATTGACGAAAAGATGATCCGACACAATAAAAAAAATGATAAATTACTTAAATAGTCCTTCAACTATTATTATACTTTTGTTTCATCTTTAATTTGACTTTTAAAAATTTTATATTTTTACCATCTTCCCCGAAAAACCCTTAATTAACCTAAACCCTTTCTCCCCCAAACATTACCTCCTGTCCCACAGAAAAATCCCTTCAGACCATCCTGCTGCCATGTACCGATAAGAGCTTCTCCAACATTATCGTAACGGCCAGCCTGCAATCGCTGCTTTCGTACCTCACAAGGTAACCGGGCCACTGTCCCCAGAACAGTACCTAAGAATGATGCCATAGAATCAACCTACAGAGCAAAGAAATGAGATTTTAACTTGGTGTTGCAAATCGATATGAAAATAATTTAATTTGATTCATTCCTTTCCAGAACCAAGGTTGATTCAACAGTAAATTAAACTCAACCTTGTGCTTCAACTAGAGATTTGAAATAATACTCTTCAAAAGGAAAATTAATCTCACCGAGGATCATCTCGAAGTAGTCACTCAGAAAGCAACAAAAGCATAAATTTGCGAAAGTGTCCATATGAAACAGATTCTTCAATGTCCACATTCAAAAACCGCATCATAGCAACAGCATTGTCTTCGGTAGTTGGAAGTCCGGCATTTTTAAGTCATGTCAACACCTCACTCTTTTGTAGAGTCCCTAACTCGCTTACACAAAGAGAAGTATAAGCTCGAAGTATGGTTGGCTCCTTTCATTCCATCAAGGACAGAAACTGCTTCCAGCCAAAGGATTTCGAAAATGGATTTCTTCTAGTCCTGCGCATGAATTCCCAATTATATCTCCGAGGCAAATTTCTATTTCTCATAGCAACTTCGAGATAATTCTAAAGTTAGTTTTTTTTGGGAAAGATTATTCCTCTTGTATAAAGGATTAGTGTTAGATTTTCTTGAAAAGATGGTTAAAATATAAAATTTTAAATTTTTTAGAGTCAAATTAAAGATTAAATAAAAATATAATAATAGTTTCAGGACTATTTAAGTAATTTATCGTTTTTTATTGCGTCAGATCATCTTTTCGTCAATATTTGATGGCACTTAACTTGGAGTGACCAAAACTTTACGCCCAGAACACGATAGTGACCTTACTGGTTGTTTTTCAAAATTAGTGACTAAAAGTGTACCGAGAGTAAACGAAAGTGACTAGCACAGTAGTTTACCCTATTATTTATACCATACTCCCTTAAGTTATGGTCTTTTAGGTACGCTAGGAGTACTCCCTTCCCTATTCTAGTGTCCCTAATCATCTTCCCCTCTAGGTAGAACTATGATTAAAACAAGGACTTGTAAAAACAATATTCGTTAGTAAAATCTTTTTATTTAATTTGCATAATTCAAGTTTCTCAACAATCTAAACACAAATTTATCTAGCCAAGCCAGGTGGATATAAATTACATGATAGTCATAGAAATTAATGCTTAGCCATATAATTTACACATACTTATTATATTATAATCGATTTTATAGATAATATTGATTGGTTATAATTTTCACAATTTCTCTATATATTTGAAACGAAACAAAGAAGAAAAATCATTCCCATTTCAAGCTTAACTAAAAATATGGCAATAAAATATAATAGTGTTTTCACGGTGTCCATAATATTACTTTTACATCTTTCAGCCATCGAAGCTCAAGGAGGTATTCTTGATGTCGTTGCTAAGTTTGGCGCAAAGGCCGATTTGAAAACAGATTTGAGCAAGGTAAGTGAAATTGTAAATCACTTTAACACTCTGAGGGTGAAAACATGTAAAATTTATTTTTTAATATATTTTGTTTTAGCCATTATTGGATGCATGGAAAGAAGCTTGTAGTTCAGCAACTCCAGCAACAATTGTGATTCCTAAAGGTGTATACATTTTAAGTACAGCAACACTAGAAGGTCCTTGCAAGGCTCCTATTGAGCTTCAAGTTCAGGGCACTATAAAAGCTCCAGCTGATCCTCATGCTTTCAAGGAGCCTAAATGGATCGCATTCAGTAGAGTTGAAAATTTTAAAATGTCCGGTGGAGGAATTTTCGATGGTCAGGGAACTCAAGCTTATAGGAGAGAAGGCTGCGATAAAAAAGACTTTTGTAGTGTACTCCCCATTGTAAGGTTTCTTTCCTTTTTTCTAGAATATGATACTTTTTTATAGTTATAACTAACATATAATTTTTTTTTGACTCCATTATAACTCTAAAATTATACAGAATCTAAGGTTTGATTTTTTGACCAACGCGTTGATACAAGACATAACTAGCAGAGATAGCAAACAATTCCACGTTAATCTTTTGGGTTGCAAAAACATTACTTTCGAACGTTTCAACATACGTGCACCTAAAGATAGTCCAAACACAGACGGTATCCATATGGGGAGATCAGATGGAGTTAATATTATTAGCTCGGAAATAAAAACCGGTGATGATTGTATTTCAATTGGGGATGGATCCAAAAATGTGGACATCAATGGAGTAACTTGTGGACCAGGACATGGCATCAGTATTGGCAGTCTTGGAAAGTTCGACGATGAAGAACCCGTTGAAGGAATTAAAGTATCAAAATGCACCATGTCTGATACTACGAATGGTGTTAGAATCAAGAGTTGGGCAGGTGAATTTCCTGGCAGTGCATCAGATATTCATTTTGAGGATATCACCGTGAAGAATGTCAGTTGCCCTGTCATAATTGATCAGAAATATTGCCCATCGGGTAAATGCAAGACGAATGTACGTGAACACTTATCAAAATCCTAATAAAGTGAAAAGAGTTTATCAATCATCTAATCTAGATATTATTGTGTTCATGCAGGCAGAATCAAACGTTAAACTAAGCAACATCAGCTTTAAGAACATCCGTGGCACGGCTGCGCTTCCAGAAGTTGTTCGAATCGTTTGCAGCGGTACTTTTCCATGCGCAAATGTGGAGTTCGCCGACATTGACCTTAAGTACACTGGACCCGATGGACCTGCAGTATCCGAATGTAAAAATGTAAAACCCAAAATTTCTGGCAAACAAAATCCGGCTGCATGTGCTACCCCTATGCCAGCAAACCCTACCCCTACGCCTTAATTGGTCTGAATGATCGAAGCGAATGTAACTCGCACACCTTTTCATTTTACATAAATGCATTTGTTTCATTTTAATTCTACTTGAATAAAAAAATGTATTAAATTCAATTGTTTAAAAAGTATTCTTGAATGTAAATAGCACATCAGTGATAATATTTTATGCATTTTGTCTTATTTGACCGAACGTTGTATGCAACTTATTTTGCCTTTGTGGTTATGAACTTGCCTTTGGTTTTCAAGTTTCTAGAATTAAATCTCATTGATTGCATATTTTTTTCATATTTATCTCCCACAAAACAAAGCCGTTTTGGACAATTTTGTTTCAAGATAGCGCAGCAAAGCGTCGTCGTTTTAATCTAGTATAGTTTGGCGGTAAAAAAAGAGTAAATCCCAATAGTTAGGTGGTACCTGGATTAATTTACCCTAAATATTATTAAAGATACAAGGGTAAAATATATCAGGTACCGTGGAACCATGACTCGTGACCCTAAATATTATCAACATGTGCTCCGTGTCTCCTCAATTTTCATGGGATGGGAAAGTGTTTAAAATGATAATTAATAGCATTTTGTTACCTCTTGTGATGGTGTTTCCCTTTGAATTCAATATTTGACGAATTTGATAGCCATAGTTTTATTAGAGAAATGTGAGGAAAATGATAATTTTGTACCATATTTTAAATAAGTAAAAGTGGATATTCGAATGATGATTTTATAGGATCTTATTCTACTCTATGAGAGCTTTACAACAACATTTCATATACTCAAAACGGTTTAGTGGTGAATGAGAAATTGATACCTAAAGTAGGATAGTTGTGAATTGAAGAAGGAAATGAAAACCCCGTATCCTGCATTGATGAATTGTTTATATACACTTACTAATTTTGTAGTCATTGAATGACTTGAATAATAATTTTGTCTTGCATCCAAGCACAAGGGGTTGTAAATTCAAGTGAATCGAACCTATTCTGGTTGGGGCGCACTAGCATGATGAGGGCGACGCAAATGTTTTCGACGATGGGGAAGGACACGGCTACGTTCATGATCTCTAGAATCGTGCAATTTTTTTAAGATCAAGATAATGGGTTGTTGTATCATAGGAGACTGGGGAACGTCAAACTCAAGAACCAATAAGTGGTTTAATCTATCTTAAAGAAATTATTTTCGTACAAGCCTCCTCATGTTCAAATTTTTGTTTGATTTAGTTTAATATTTATTTGTTGTAATAAATTTGTAATTTTATTTATATTATATTTTTTATAATATTCGATTCTTGTCTTGTTCAAATATTTTGCTACAAATTTTAAGCCTAAATGTTTAAGAATTGTTCATGCATATGTATCTGAGCAATATAATAGTATACTTTACACCAAATTATTTTGTAATTTCCAATAACAACTTTATTCTTGCATATGTATACGGTCATGCATAAGTGGGAACCGAAATTTAAAATTTGAGAAATATTTTTAATATTTTAAAAACAAATAGATAAATGATTAATATAATGATAAGTTATAAACTATGTTCCCATTACAAGACCACCTCAATATCCCCATAAAAAATTTGATCATCTCATCACCCAAAATGACCACCAAGCCCATGCCTGCAACTCCCACAATAATCACCATTGTTCCTCTCTTAATACCACTCCTCAAATCATCATCTTCAACTAGATCATTTTCGTAATGCTACTAAACATGTCGCCTTTAGACTCTAAATTCCTCAGTAACGTCACTTTCTTAATATCGAACAAGACAGAGCTATAGTTTGATGGTACCTGACACAATTTTCCATATATTTTTAATAATATTTAGGATAAAATAAGGCAGGTACCATCGAACTATTGAAATTTGCTTATTTTTACCAAAAAACTATGCTAGACTAAAATGATGACGTTATTGTACGTTATTTTGATACTAAATTGCATAAAACGGTGCCGTTTTGTTGCAGAAAATCTTTGAAAAATTATGCATTCGATAAGATTTAAATCTAGAAGACTAGAACCTTGAAAACCAAGGTGTTCTCATAACCACTATACCTACTCAGTATCATTAATTCTTTTTAACACAAATAATATATATTTTAAATTTTAATTCGACATATAAATAATATTACTCAATATAAATCATATTAATATAAAAACCATATTAATATATTAACATATAACTAAAAAAGAAAATATTTTTATTAAATAAAAGTTTATATTTTGAGTAATATTAAATATATGAATAAATAATATAATAACATAAAAACTAAAAAAATTAAAAAAAATTTATAAACCCATAAACCATAAACACATTTTGGAATCAAAATAGATGAGTTTGGGGTCTAAGCTTTAGAGTTTTCTTTTAATTTTTTTTTGGAAATTTAGATTTTTGTTTTTTTAAAATCAATTTTTAGTTTTTATAATTTTTTTATATATTTCTAATATTATTTGTTTATAAGTAAAATTATTGGGTTTAAGGTTTATAGTTTAGGGTTAGGATTTTTGTGTTTTAGATTTTTATTGAATTTTGGTCGTTTTAAAAATTTTAAGGTTTTGAAAATTAGTCTTTCTGTCATCTTAATAATATATTTATCTATTTAATATTATTTATAAATACGAAAAATATTTATATAATTATATTTAATTTATTATTTATATAATAATTTATGTATACTAATATATTCATAATATATTTATATTTTTGATATGGAGTAATATTATTTAGGGTAAACTATCGTGCTGGTTACTTTTGTTTACCCCAATACACTTTTAGTCTCCAATTTTGAAAAACAGTCAGTAAGGTTACTATCGTTTTCGGGGTGTAAAGTTTTGATCACTCCAACGTTAAGTGTCGTTAAATATTGACGAAAAGATGATCCGACACAATAAAAAAAATGATAAATTACTTAAATAGTCCTTCAACTATTATTATACTTTTGTTTCATCTTTAATTTGACTTTTAAAAATTTTATATTTTTACCATCTTCCCCGAAAAACCCTTAATTAACCTAAACCCTTTCTCCCCCAAACATTACCTCCTGTCCCACGGAAAAATCCCTTCAGACCATCCTGCTGCCATGTACCGATAAGAGCTTCTCCAACATTATCGTAAAGGCCAGCCTGCAATCGCTGCTTTCGTACCTCACAAGGTAACCGGGCCACTGTCCCCAGAACAGTACCTAAGAATGATGCCATAGAATCAACCTACAGAGCAAAGAAATGAGATTTTAACTTGGTGTTGCAAATCGATATGAAAATAATTTAATTTGATTCATTCCTTTCCAGAACCAAGGTTGATTCAACAGTAAATTAAACTCAACCTTGTGCTTCAACTAGAGATTTGAAATAATACTCTTCAAAAGGAAAATTAATCTCACCGAGGATCATCTCGAAGTAGTCACTCAGAAAGCAACAAAAGCATAAATTTGCGAAAGTGTCCATATGAAACAGATTCTTCAATGTCCACATTCAAAAACCGCATCATAGCAACAGCCTTGTCTTCGGTAGTTGGAAGTCCGGCATTTTTAAGTCATGTCAACACCTCACTCTTTTGTAGAGTCCCTAACTCGCTTACACAAAGAGAAGTATAAGCTCGAAGTATGGTTGGCTCCTTTCATTCCATCAAGGACAGAAACTGCTTCCAGCCAAAGGATTTCGAAAATGGATTTCTTCTAGTCCTGCGCATGAATTCCCAATTATATCTCCGAGGCAAATTTCTATTTCTCATAGCAACTTCGAGATAATTCTAAAGTTAGTTTTTTTTGGGAAAGATTATTCCTCTTGTATAAAGGATTAGTGTTAGATTTTCTTGAAAAGATGGTTAAAATATAAAATTTTAAATTTTTTAGAGTCAAATTAAAGATTAAATAAAAATATAATAATAGTTTCAGGACTATTTAAGTAATTTATCGTTTTTTATTGCGTCAGATCATCTTTTCGTCAATATTTGATGGCACTTAACTTGGAGTGACCAAAACTTTACGCCCAGAACACGATAGTGACCTTACTGGTTGTTTTTCAAAATTAGTGACTAAAAGTGTACCGAGAGTAAACGAAAGTGACTAGCACAGTAGTTTACCCTATTATTTATACCATACTCCCTTAAGTTATGGTCTTTTAGGTACGCTAGGAGTACTCCCTTCCCTATTCTAGTGTCCCTAATCATCTTCCCCTCTAGGTAGAACTATGATTAAAACAAGGACTTGTAAAAACAATATTCGTTAGTAAAATCTTTTTATTTAATTTGCATAATTCAAGTTTCTCAACAATCTAAACACAAATTTATCTAGCCAAGCCAGGTGGATATAAATTACATGATAGTCATAGAAATTAATGCTTAGCCATATAATTTACACATACTTATTATATTATAATCGATTTTATAGATAATATTGATTGGTTATAATTTTCACAATTTCTCTATATATTTGAAACGAAACAAAGAAGAAAAATCATTCCCATTTCAAGCTTAACTAAAAATATGGCAATAAAATATAATAGTGTTTTCACGGTGTCCATAATATTACTTTTACATCTTTCAGCCATCGAAGCTCAAGGAGGTATTCTTGATGTCGTTGCTAAGTTTGGCGCAAAGGCCGATTTGAAAACAGATTTGAGCAAGGTAAGTGAAATTGTAAATCACTTTAACACTCTGAGGGTGAAAACATGTAAAATTTATTTTTTAATATATTTTGTTTTAGCCATTATTGGATGCATGGAAAGAAGCTTGTAGTTCAGCAACTCCAGCAACAATTGTGATTCCTAAAGGTGTATACATTTTAAGTACAGCAACACTAGAAGGTCCTTGCAAGGCTCCTATTGAGCTTCAAGTTCAGGGCACTATAAAAGCTCCAGCTGATCCTCATGCTTTCAAGGAGCCTAAATGGATCGCATTCAGTAGAGTTGAAAATTTTAAAATGTCCGGTGGAGGAATTTTCGATGGTCAGGGAACTCAAGCTTATAGGAGAGAAGGCTGCGATAAAAAAGACTTTTGTAGTGTACTCCCCATTGTAAGGTTTCTTTCCTTTTTTCTAGAATATGATACTTTTTTATAGTTATAACTAACATATAATTTTTTTTGACTCCATTATAACTCTAAAATTATACAGAATCTAAGGTTTGATTTTTTGACCAACGCGTTGATACAAGACATAACTAGCAGAGATAGCAAACAATTCCACGTTAATCTTTTGGGTTGCAAAAACATTACTTTCGAACGTTTCAACATACGTGCACCTAAAGATAGTCCAAACACAGACGGTATCCATATGGGGAGATCAGATGGAGTTAATATTATTAGCTCGGAAATAAAAACCGGTGATGATTGTATTTCAATTGGGGATGGATCCAAAAATGTGGACATCAATGGAGTAACTTGTGGACCAGGACATGGCATCAGTATTGGCAGTCTTGGAAAGTTCGACGATGAAGAACCCGTTGAAGGAATTAAAGTATCAAAATGCACCATGTCTGATACTACGAATGGTGTTAGAATCAAGAGTTGGGCAGGTGAATTTCCTGGCAGTGCATCAGATATTCATTTTGAGGATATCACCGTGAAGAATGTCAGTTGCCCTGTCATAATTGATCAGAAATATTGCCCATCGGGTAAATGCAAGACGAATGTACGTGAACACTTATCAAAATCCTAATAAAGTGAAAAGAGTTTATCAATCATCTAATCTAGATATTATTGTGTTCATGCAGGCAGAATCAAACGTTAAACTAAGCAACATCAGCTTTAAGAACATCCGTGGCACGGCTGCGCTTCCAGAAGTTGTTCGAATCGTTTGCAGCGGTACTTTTCCATGCGCAAATGTGGAGTTCGCCGACATTGACCTTAAGTACACTGGACCCGATGGACCTGCAGTATCCGAATGTAAAAATGTAAAACCCAAAATTTCTGGCAAACAAAATCCGGCTGCATGTGCTACCCCTATGCCAGCAAACCCTACCCCTACGCCTTAATTGGTCTGAATGATCGAAGCGAATGTAACTCGCACACCTTTTCATTTTACATAAATGCATTTGTTTCATTTTAATTCTATTTGAATAAAAAAATGTATTAAATTCAATTGTTTAAAAAGTATTCTTGAATGTTGACACGCGTCGTATAGTGTCATAAATAAATTCCTTATTTTCAAATAAATAAAAATAGTATAGTAAAGGAGAAGTAAGGGTCGATCCCACAAGGATTAGAAACTTCCTAATTACGCTTGTTTGATCCGTGATCCAAGAATGTGATTTAATTGTGATTGAGTAAAAAAAAAGGGTTTTGTCGAATGTAATGAAACTAAATAATTGAAGAAAATAAATAAAAAAATTGATTTAATAAAATAAAAACTAGCCTTAGGCTTTTGCTTTGACTCGACTTTATTAGATCATCGGAAAAAGATTTTCACTTCGGGATTTTACGTCGGTAATTAGCTTTCAAGGTTCAATCCTTGAAGCAAAAAATTCTAAACCGAATACCCAAGTCTATCTTTGATATTGGTTTCATGGATTAATCCATCAACTCTATATTTGTAGAAAAATCATTTAAATCTCAAAACCGACTTGGATTATGTTGTTTCAATAACAACCGATCCAATCTTTAGTTTTTGCCTTAGCAAACAATTTGCTAATGTGTTCCCAGGAAGTCGAATTGCTTCAATAGCAGATCCTTCCTCCCATAAAGATAATCAAATCAAAATCTTGACCAAAGTCAATCTTTAGTTTTGAAATCAATTTGAAAAAAATAAGTTCAAAAGAAAATTTTTAAAGAATAAAAAGACGAAGTTATTTGTGTGCTTTTAAATCCTCACATTTGGATCGAGTGTTCGCTTAAGCCTTTGGCTAATAAAATTTTAGCCGAGCATAATTATGGAAAGAATTATGCTCGACATAAAAATAAAATAAAGTAAAAAAATAAGAATAAGAAAAGAAAAAAAAAACTTTTATAAAACTTAAAACCTAGAACAAAGAGATGGAATGAGAGATACTGTTCTAGGCTTACCCAAGGTGGGTATTTATAGTCTTTTACAAATCCTAAAAGTATTTAAATTCAAATTACAAAGAGATAAATCTAAGATAATCCTAATAATATTTAAATTCAAATTACAAAGAGATAAATCCTAATTTATCTGGAATTCTGACAAAATGCTGACGTCATCTTCTAGAAGCCACTAACAAAATGTTGCGTCAGATTTCAAGCCCAAAGTCGAGCCCACGAATCCAGACTCGATCCAGAAAATAAAAACTTTAGAATTCGGCCAATTTAAGTGTATTTTCCAAATTCAGAGTCCTGCACAAAATCACACGAAAAATAACGAGATCAATAACATATTCACCAAACCAAGGAGTAATTAAGCATAAAATAATAACTATTTTAATCACTTATCAAATGTAAATAGCACATAAGTGATAATATTTTATGCATTTTGTCTTATTTGACCGGACGTTGTATGCAACTTATTTTGCCTTTGTGGTTATGAACTTGCCTTCGGTTTTCAAGTTTCTAGAATTAAATCTCATTGATTGCATATTTTTTTCATATTTATCTCCCACAAAACAACGCCGTTTTGGACAATTTTGTTTCAAGATAGCGCAGCAAAGCGTCGTCGTTTTAATCTAGTATAGTTTGGTGGTAAAAAAAGAGTAAATCCCAATAGTTAGGTGGTACCTGGATTAATTTACCCTAAATATTATTAAAGATACAAGGGTAAAATATATCAGGTACCGTGGAACCATAACTCGTGACCCTAAATATTATCAACATGTGCTCCGTGTCTCCTCAATTTTCATGGGATGGGAAAGTGTTTAAAATGATAATTAATAGCATTTTGTTACCTCTTGTGATGGTGTTTCCCTTTGAATTCAATATTTGACGAATTTGATAGCCATAGTTTTATTAGAGAAATGTGAGGAAAATGATAATTTTGTACCATATTTTAAATAAGTAAAAGTGGATATTCGAATGATGATTTTATAGGATCTTATTCTACTCTATGAGAGTTTTACAACAATATTTCATATACTCAAAACGGTTTAGTGGTGAATGAGAAATTGATACCTAAAGTAGGATAGTTGTGAATTGAAGAAGGAAATGAAAACCCCGTATCCTGCATTGATGAATTGTTTATATACACTTACTAATTTTGTAGTCATTGAATGACTTGAATAATAATTTTGTCTTGCATCCAAGCACAAGGGGTTGTAAATTCAAGTGAATCGAACCTATTTTGGTTGGGGCGCACTAGCATGATGAGGGCACCGCAAATGTTTTCGACGATGGGGAAGGACACGGCTACGTTCATGATCTCTAGATTCGTGCAATTTTTTTAAGATCAAGATAATGGGTTGTTGTATCATAGGAGACTCGGGAACGTCAAACTCAAGAACCAATAAGTGGTTTAATCTATCTTAAAGAAATTATTTTTGTACAAGCCTCCTCATGTTCAAATTTTTGTTTGATTTAGTTTAAGATTTATTTGTTGTAATAAATTTGTAATTTTATTTATATTATATTTTTTATAATATTTGATTCTTGTCTTGTTCAAATATTTTGCTACAAATTTTAAGCCTAAATGTTTAAGAATTGTTCATGCATATGTATCTGAGCAATATAATAGTATACTTTACACCAAATTATTTTGTAATTTCTAATAACAACTTTATTCTTGCATATGTATACGGTCATGCATAAGTTGGAACCGAAATTTAAAATTTGAGAAATATTTTTAATATTTTAAAAACAAATAGATAAATGATTAATATAATGATAAGTTATAAACTATGTTCCCATTACAAGACCACCTCAATATCCCCATAAAAAATTTGATCATCTCATCACCCAAAATGACCACCAAGCCCATGCCTGCAACTCCCACAATAATCACCATTGTTCCTCTCTTAATACCACTCCTCAAATCACCATCTTCAACTAGTTCATTTTCGTAATGCTACTAAACATGTCGCCTTTAGACTCTAAACTCCTCAGTAATGTCACTTTATTAATATCAAACACGTCAAAGATATAGTTTTAAATTATAATTTATAATATAAATAATATTACTTTTATATAAATAATATTGATATAAAAATAATATTAATATATTAATATATAACTAATAAAAATATTTATATTAAATAAAATTTTATATTATCTGTAATATTAAATATAAATAAATAATATAATAATATAAAAACTAGAAAAATTAAAAAAATCTAAACCCATAAACCATAAACACATTTTGGGACCAAGATGGATAAATTTGGGGTCTAAGCTTTAGAGTTCTCTTTTAATTTTTTTTGGAAATTTAAATTTTTTTAAATCAATTTTTAGTTTTGTAATATTATTTTTATATATTCTAATATTATTTGTTTGTAAGTAAAATTTTTGGGTTTAAGGTTTATAGCTTAGGGTTAGGATTTATGTGTTTTAGATATTTGTTGAATTTTGGTCATTTTTAAAATTTTGAGGTTTTGAAAATTATTTTTTTATAATAATATATTTATCTATTGAATTTTATTTATAAATATGAAAATATTTATATATTTATATTTAATTTATTATTTTTATATTAATATATGTATACTAATATATTTATAATATATTTATATTATTGATATAGAGTAATATTATTTATATCATACTCCTTTACGTTATGGGCTTTTGGTACACTAGGTAGATTCTTTCACTCTATGGTTACTGCCAAGAAAAAGAAGAATACCATCAGGCTTATGATGGATGAGCAAGGACACAGATTAGAAAGTTTTGATGCTATGTCCCAGGAGTTTATAAATTTCTTCACCAAGCTCATTGGTACTGTTGATACTAATGTTGTAGAGTGTGATGTGGAAGCCCTGAAAGAGCTTATCTCTTATAACTTGTCAGATGATAGTGCACAATTACTGTCAAGATGTTACAACAAATGAAATTCGTGAAACTCTTTTCATGCAGGGAAATAAAAAGAGCCCAGGTCCAGATGGATATATTGCTGGTTTTTTCAAAGTTACCTGGGATATTGTTGGAGCAAATTTCATTGTTGCCATTAAAAATTTTTTCAGTCATCAACTCTTTTGTCAGCTTATAATGCTACTGCCATTGTCTTGATTCCTAAGGTGCCAAACGCTTGTTATGCCAAAGGTTTTAGATCTATATCTTGTTGTACTGTTGTTTTTGCTGGAATGATCACCAAAAATCATTCTGCTTTCGTTAAGGGGAGAAGCATAATTGATAATACAGTCTTAGCACAAGAATTGGTTCGAGGTTACGCTAGGACTACCCTTTCACCAAGATGTAGTATCAAAGTTGATTTATAGAAAACATTTGACTCAGTGCATTGGGAGTTTATCATAAAAGTCTTAGAAGCCATGGGTATGCTAGAGAAATTTCGAGGATGGAATAGTGCCTGCATCACGGAATTTAGGTTTTCTATTTCTTTTAATGGCAGTCTGGTAGGATATTTTAGAGGCAACAGAGAGGTACGTCAGGGAGATTCTCTGTCACCTTATATATTTATCCTTGCCATGAATGTACTATCCCATATGTTGAATATGGCAGCCCTACATGGTATCTTTAGTTACCACCCAAAATCTAAAAATATCTCATTGAATCATCTTTGTTTTGTAGATGATCTTTTAATTTTCTGTAAAAGGACTGAGGATGTTGTCGGAGTTTTAAGTGCTTTGAAAACATTTTATAGTCTTTCTGGCCTGAATTTGAGTGCTGCAAAAACGGAGATCTATGCTTGTGGTGTTGTATCTCGAGCCCTCCTTAATATAGAAACTATTAATGCTTCCGATGTGGTCAGTTACCTGTGAGATATCTTGGAGTGCCTCTTGTCACTCGAAAGTTAGGTGTTAAAGATTATCATGCTTTAATAGGAAAGATTAAAGACAAAATGAGTTTGTGGTCGAGCATGAAATTACAATCGATACGTGCAGTGATTTTTAGTATAGCAAATTACTGGTGCAAACAGTTGGTTCTCCCAAAAGCAATCGTATAGAGGATAGAACAATTATGCATGAGATTTTTCTGGAAAGGAGAGGATACAACAAGCAAAGGGGCAAGAGTTGATTGGAGTCAGATTTCCGTCTAAAATCTGAAAGAGGTTTGGATCTTAAAAGGTTGGCTTGCTGGAATAAAATATGCTTGTTCATGCTCATTAAAACTATTTTGGCAGATAATGGATCTCTCTAGGTTGCCTGGTTTAAAGCTTACGTGTTGAAAGGGGAAACCTTTGGGAACATAGAATGTAAATCTTCTTTAAATTGGCAAGTTAAAAAGCTGCTAAAATTGAAACAGGACATGGTATGTTTTCTGCAGTTGTTTTATACCCGTGTAAATGGTGTCACTTTCCCATGTTGATTTCGAATCTTAGATTCATCCGGTCCAGTTCGATTATAATTTAAAATCGAGTCTAACCCGGCTCGGTCCATATATATAATGACTAAGCTTATTACATTACTTATCACAAAGATAATCCATTTGCCTACCAAATGGCAAATGTTTCATCTTATATTCTTTACTCCAGATACACTCCATAACCAGAGCTTTATTCTTTAATTTATTACTAATCCAAACACTTGGATATATAATTCAGCCATCAACTTTCATATCTGTTTCTTCATCCCAAGGGAAAGGCTCCAGTGGCTTGGTTGCGTCAAGGAGTTCATCGACCGGAACCTTCGGCTTCGAGCGTTGCAATGGTTTTAACTCTTGACCATACTTTCCAGGGTCGTTGCAGTACTCCTATAAACGAAAAAGAAGTGTAACTAAGTCGAATTTGATTAGTTTATGAGTTTCGAACAATGGAAATGTAATATTACTTACTTGGTCGGCATGCATTTTCTTGACAAAGATTTTGAATAATTCGAAATTATCTTCTTTGAACAAATCATCGGATGCACGGAGATACGTGACTCCGTGCATCTTTGGTTTTCCCTTCTCGGTCACACCATTAGGCCTTGCGTTCAATAGGATTTGATTGTAAGCATAGCTGTCGTACCTTTCCAAGGCATTCTCACCTGCAACTTCAATGTTCTCTCTCCACCCTCCGCTTAAAACCTATTCAAAAATTAGGGTTTAGGTTCTAATTTATCAAATTTTAAAATTAACAGAAACCTAAAGAAATGTTTAAACTATAAAAATAGGGGTTCAATTAGAATATATAGAAGTTTGAGGATGTCTAATGCAATTAACCCAATATTTATCATACCTGTTTAACAAGTTCTTGAGGCGCACTCTTTGCTTCCGCAGGTTGCTCCGTGTCCCTCATCTCAAGACAAGTGAAATTCAAGACAGCCTCATCATGCCTCGAAAGCATCCTTGCAATCGGACGGTATCCGTCTCTATCGTACAAATTGTAGTAACCGGCTGTAAGCTCGGCGGCATGGCTCTCGGAGTTGTACCACCAATGTATCCCGGATACCTTAGAATGATATATTCGAAAAACACCGAAATATTAAATGATCCGGTCTCTTTATTTTTCTTAAAATACTCGTGTTTTCGAGCACTTACTTTGGCCGCTAACTTGACCTTACAGCCTAGGAAAGCTTTGTTGGCCTCATCGAGGATGTCGTCTCCATGAGCGAGTAACTTGTTGGAGTACCATGTCAAGAAGAACTTGCCTTTCTCGGTGAGGTATGTCCCGTTCGGTCCGAAAAACTCGGTTGCTTCGGGCGTATCGTTGTATTGTCCGGCGTTTTCCGGCACGTCCCATTCGGGATGGCCTGCTTTTGTAGCTGCCTCCTTGAATGCTGCTTTCAGGTACTTGTCATAGCACTGCACTCAATTTTTTTTGAAACATAATGTGTTACTGATCTATAGCCAATACTTCTAACCCATGATCTTGTACATGGTCTAATTGTGGTTCTAGTCCCTCTATTATGTTGAATTTGGATTTAAATCCACTACTTTAATTTGCATAATTTGATGTTTGGATTTAAACCCATTACTTTAATTTGCATAATTTGGTCCCTCTACTTTTATAATGTTAGTAATAAGTCCACATTGAAAATATATTGTAGTCGTTAACACAATTTGACATTATTTGCCCCCTCTACTTCTATAATGTTAACAATAGGTCCAAAAAATTCTACATCACTTAAGTGGAGTAATTAATAGTGATATTAACGGATGACCAAATTATATATACATGAACAAATGTATTAAGATCATGAGGGGGCTTGTCCTTCCAATTATTTTTTGCCTAACGGCAATTTTAGTCCCTATTAGTTTAAATACAATTTAAATTAGATTCTTAAATCTTATCCTTGTTAATTTTGAAGTTATACGATTTTGTCCTTCCCGTTGTCTCATCCTAAATTCGTCCATGCATATATATATATATATATGTTTGAAACCTGAAATTTCCAATGCCAGGGAAAATCCACCCCTGATCTTGTGGATAAGAGGGGTATCGGAGCTCTCCGGCGGCACCAAGTCCGACTTCAATATCAACAATGGCTCCATCTTCAATAAGATCTGCCATTGCCTCCCTGAAGCTCTTCATGAAATCCCCATAAACCTAAATTTTCATGAATAATGAAGTCATTTAAAAACAGTGGCGGATCCAGAAATATTTTTGAAAGTGAGAACACATATAGCATATAAATATCAGAGCGGATACAACTAGGTAGAATAGATAACAGTAGCCAAGAGTGTTTTAGATTTCAGGGTGGACATGCTCCCGCCTTAAAATACACATCGATATATCGGTGTTTGAAAAATGTTTTTTTTTTATTTGTTATCATCTGATTTATTAACGATACGTAAGATTCTACCGCATGAAATGAACAAACCTTGACAGCAGTTCTTCCCTGAAAGATACTCAGGTGATCCACTCCGAGTGTGAGGTACTCTTTATTCCGGTTACCGGCTCGATTGGTGTAAAAGATATCGGGGTCAGATTCTCCGATATCAAGCACCCATTTCGGGATAGGGATAAACACTACATCTCCCACATTCCCACCACATTGGTGGAAGGACATGATAGCTTGTAGCTTCAACCCACATTCTTTAACCAATTCAACCATGCTCCGATATGCACTCCAATCGTACTGCTTTGGACCCTTAGCTTCCACTATCCCCCACCATACGTCGGACATCACCCCGTCGATACCGGCTGTTTTCAGCTTCAACAGTTGTTTTTTCAGCCCTTCCTTGTCAGTGAGAACATTGTCACTCGAAACAATCCCCAACTGTGATGCAATTTGCAACAAAATAAGATACATTAACTCCAAAACATAATCGGTAAAAATTCGGCTTTAGTCCCTCCACTAAGGTCGAATTTGGAGTTTCATCTTCACATGCTAATGTAGCATAAATTAGTCACTAGAGGGATCAAAACCGATGACTAGACCGACAGAAGAACTTGATTAGAAAAATACTTTTAGTTAAAAGTTTAGAGACCGGTTTGATTTATAAAAAAAGGCGACATACGATTAAATTCGAATTCGAACTAACTAAACATAACAATTAAAAGATAAATGCACGAACCGATTCGGAAACTTACCGGTAGCATTACATAGACAGGCACATAGTTTGCCAACATTTTTTGGTCCTCCATAGAATTCCAAAGCTTCAAGTAAGACACTCTGAAAGACTATATTACAAGTGAGAATGGAAATTGTAGTGATGAACACATTGAGATCATACCTCTCTTTTTATAGGCAAGAAAATGCAAGGAAATTAAAAAAAAAAAAAAACTGCAAAATCTTTAACGTGGGGCCTATTTTGGTTATCTAAATCTCAGATGTGACTGTACAGAGAAGAACAAACCGAAAGATGCTAATAATTTATGCTATCAATAGCAGAGGTGGTTATGGACATGGACATGTGTAATAAGAGTCATCGTAAATATTTTTTGAAAAAAATTAAAAAAATAAGTTAAAAACTAACGAGATAAAAATACAATATTGATTTTGGATAAAATATTATTGTACTTTATAAATTTTGATTCATATTATATATTTTTATCAAAATATCAGTCTATCACACAAAGAACAGGTCAACAAACATTTATTTATTTTTAATTGAGGGCCCTATTTTTAATAAAATGTTCATAAGTTTTTTTAATCGATAACTGTACAAAAGTTTTAAATAAGGATGAAAGTAAAATTTTATATTATGGGATGAACTTTTAAAATTTTAAAGAGTAAAAATATATTTTTATAAAAATTTAAAATCTTAAATTATATACAAATTTTAAATTTTTAGACGAACAGCTATCCCCACCCTTCCCCCAACCCATCCCTAAATCATCTTTTTTAAGGCTTTGAACCATTTCAAAATACATATAGTTGTCACGGATTACGAATTGTGGTCTGAGTAACATACGCAATACTAGGGGCGTAAACGAGCCGAGTCGAGTTCGAGTAGCGTTAAGCTCGGCTCGACTCGTTAAGATTTTGAGTCGAGTTCGAGCTTGAGTAATTTTAAACGAGCCTAAAAAATCAGAGCTCGGCTAGACTCGTTTAGAACTCGAGTCGAGTTCGAGCTAAGTATTAACCGATCTTTAACCATGTTAGACTTGAGTAACTCTTATCTCTTACATCTCATTTAAAGCCTAACAGAAAAAAACTTTGATACACAAGTTGTGTAAACTCAAGAGTGTTAATTTTAGGTTTTATTATGTTAATTTAGAGTGTAAGACTTATGTTTAGAGTTTAGATTTTAGGGTTTTAAAGTATATTTATATTTTCGAGTAGCTCGTGAGTCGAGTATCATGTAGCTCGGCTCGACTCATCAAGAACTCGAGCCGAGTTTGAACTCGAGTCAAGTTCAATCGAACCGAGTTTTGACCGAGCTTTGATCGAGTCGAACTCGAGTAGCTCGCGATTTGTCTCGTCTTATTTACAACCCTACGCAATACGTTGTTCAAGAGGTTCAGAGGAAGAATTTGAGTAACATACGCAATACGTTATTCTATTATATAGAATAATTATTGTAAAAATATTATTAAAACCGAAAAAGAAATTGTTATGAAGGTAGGGTTATGGCTCGAGAAAAGAAGTGAACTCAAAGGAATAATCAACCATAACTCTACCATCGTAATAATTTTCTTACTCCAAAAATATTAATTTAAATTTATAATAATATTATCAAATCAATCAAATTTCCAATTTCTTGTATAAAAACAGACATACTCACATAACATTATTGAATAGGCTTCCACGTGTACTTTTTCATTTTTAATTTGAGCACATGCTAATAATAGAAAGAAGATATTTTATATTTAGGGTAAATTATTCAAATGGCCACCCAATTTTTAGATGTGCTATCAATTAATTAATTTGTTCTTATTTTCCTTTATTTTTTTTATAAAACATGCAATAATATTAAAAAAAAAGTAAAGTTTTATTTTTTTCAAAAAGAGACCCATGAAATTTATAAAACAAACATTAACATCGATTCAACCACTAACTACTCCTCGCTACAAAAAAAAAACTCGCCCTCCTTCGATTTTTTTCTCACCAATATGTTAAAAAGTTCATTGTCGAAAGTCGTGATTTAATACGAGTTTTAAGTTTTCTGACATCAGATTTAGGATTTAATTGAATCCTAAATGCAAGATTTCTTTCTCGTATTAATAAATAATTATGAAATTTATAATATTTGATTCGATATAAAAAAAATAATTGTGAAATTTCAGTCAATTAATTAAGAGAGATTTATTGATTACCTGCAACAGGATAGCTCAAGTAATTCTTCAAGATCTCAAGTTTTTGAGTTTTGATAGCTTCATCTCCATGCAAAAATAAATATAAAAAATAACTCTGATAAATATTTTTATAAAAAATAACAAATTGAAATCTTGGAACGATCTGTCTTGCATTAGTACTTGGATATTAAAACGATCACCTAAGGAAACGGCGACAATGGTGTATTCTTTTATTACTTTCTTTCAAAATATTTGGAAACTTTATAAAATTAAATACAGATTTATTTTTTATAAATAATGATTTGATATAATTTTTACCTAAAAAATAAGTATATTTCATTAAAGGCATAAAGATAATTTTCACGCTTAACGTTTATAATTTTTATCATTTTGGCCCTCATTCTTTTTTTGGATAAATTTAACCCTTGATTTATGTCTTTTTAACAAATAACTCATTTTTTAACTACAATTATAACTGAACCATTAAAAATTTAATAATGTTGATATGTCATATATATGTAATAATATATTTTAAATGACTTAATATCTAGTATATCAAATACATACACGCGGAATATAGTTTTATCCCAATCTAAAAATATAAAGCAATTAAAATTTAAATAAAATATTAAAAATTTATTTTTTATTCATTAAAAATTAATTAAATCTAAAACAAAAGGCTACTAAATATTCTCAACCTTAACTATAGTAAAATCAAAATTTTATCTAAAAAGGTATGAACATAATCTGAAAAGAAAATGTTTTGTATAGTTTGTTATCAGTGAATCAAAGATAAAGGATTTTGATAATAATCAATTGGATTTTTATTATTTTAGTTTAGAATTTAGGTATTTTAGTTTTAATCTAAATCGGAGTTTTAGGATTTTATAAAGATATTTTAGTTTAGTTAGGGTTGGGAATATTTAGTAAATTTTTGTTTTGGATTTAATTAATTTTTAATATTTTATTTAAATTTTAATTGTTTTATATTTTATATTAGAATAAAATTATATTCTATATATATATATATGTATATATTTAATAGGTTCGATTCTATGTAATTTAAAATATATTATCACATATATGACATGTTATCATTATTAAATTTTTAACGGTTCAATTATTATGATAGTTAAAAAATGAGTTATTTTATAAAAAGACATAGGTTAAGGGTTAAATTTATCCAAAAAAAGAATAGGGGCCAAAATGATAAAAATTATAAACGTTAAGGGTGAAAATTATCTTTATGCCTTCATTAAACAGAATCATCTATCTTTTAACCATGTATATTTCTATATCACAACTTAATATATATTTAAAAATTAAATTTTATCTCGAATCCTAATTTTTACATCCTAAACCTTACACCTAAAAACACCATATTCTTATTTTTCTAAAACCTATTTTTTATTCAACTATAGTGGTTACAGTAGTATATGTTCTAGAGTATACTCTCAACCATTGAACATTGATCGCTCAATCACTATGTTATCATTACTGGTGCTTGAACCCGTGACCTCCAAGAACAACAACCGTTCCTTTAATAGATGAGTCTAGATGATTCGTGCAATTTCCTAAAACCTAATTATAATTTCTAACTCTGAATCCTAAATCCTAAACCCACTATTTTGAAATGAGAGCTTCAAAAGAGACCCAATAAATAATAGATGATTTTCACCTAGATTTCTTAATTGTTTATCTCTCAATGAAACCACTTATGATAAAAGGATTAATTATTATTAATATCTTAACTCAAATAAAAATAATAATTTAATATGAATAAATATTATAAACATTAATTTTTGTTCAAATATTGTTATAATATTTTATTATTATTATTTTATAAAACTTATAAAAAAATAAAAATTTACATCAAAATAAAATAAAATGTATTAAATGCAATTGTCACGACCCGTTCTTCGTGACTACGTGGGACCGAGCGAGATGCTTCTGGTTGTGCTTAATACTTGGGAGTGGGATAACAATAAGGATGTAGTACGTGCCGAGCAGTCGTCCTGTCTTCGGATGGGCGTGCTGATCGCGCACCACACTGGTCGGGAGCTGTCCCCGCTTCCCTGATGAGCCCATGGGAGGGCGAAACCAGTAAGCATCGGAGATCGTCAAGGCTGATCCTCGGGTATTCGAGAGACCTGAGGTGCCGCACAGGTGATGTCCCTGCGCCAAAACTCTGACCCCGTGACAAGTGGTATCAGAACGAGGCTGTGTGCTAGCTGTGTGCTTACCAAGCGCCCCGTTGCTGCGGAGCGAGTCATGTGGACGAGCATGTTAGCTCGCACCCCAAGAGAAGAGGGTGTTCGCAAGTGGGTCCTCTAATGAGACGAGGACGGGTAGGCAGGAAGCTGTAGCGAAAGTTCTCCGGATGTGCGACCCCTATTAGTGGGCGAGTTTGGGAGAATTGCACACTAGTTCCTGGCAAATCTAAAGAGAAGGTTAAGAGTTCCTCACCATGCACGAGGGCGTGCATGAATCAAGTGGGGGAGTTTGTCACGACCCGTTCTTCGTGACTACGCGGGACCGAGCGAGATGCTTCTAGTTGTGCTTAATACTTGGGAGCGGGATAGCAATAAGGGTGTAGTACGTGCCGAGCAGCCGACCTGTCTTCGGACGGGCGTGCTGATCGCGCACCACACTGGTCGAGAGTTGTTCCTGCTTCCCTGATGAGCCCATGGGAGGGCGAAACTAGTAAGCATCGGAGATCGTCAAGGTTGATCTTCGGGTATTCGAGAGACCTGAGATGCCGCACGGGTGATGTCCCTGCGCCAAAACTCTGACCCCGTGACACAATGGTTGAACCCAGCCTGCCACCCTGACAACCCCATGCCTCACCATATCCTCTGTTATCTCCTTCTCACCCATTTATGAAACCACATCTCCAACACCTACAAGCAATAATTCTTTATCTTCTCCACCTGCACCCTGCCCATATGACCAGCATTCCCCTTGAAGTTTGAAGCCACCACTCTCCTTAGGTCCCACTACAACACAGATATCACACCATTGGAAAAGAATGAAGAAAAAACTAATCTGGTGGGTATCTGAGGGGGTAAAATATTTTGATTCCATGAAGACAAGTCACAAGACAGTTTAAATGGTGATAGGAGAGTTGTGCGTTTCGGTTTAGAGGCTCGTACCATACAATTTCAGGTGGATTCTTTAAAATCTAAACCAATGAAGCGAAGGAGGAAGAGGAAAGGTTTTGAATGGTACCATTTTAGGTCGAACAGACATGTTAAAATCACTACACCAAAGTTGACATATAGCGGCGATACTAGCGACGTTTTTAGAACAAACGCACAAATAAAAATAATTAGTGGCGTTTTGTATATAAACGCCACAAAAGACGAATTATTAGTGGCGTCTTTAAGACTAGCGAGAAACGTTAATTACAAGGATTTATAGTGAGTCTTTGGGTAATCATCTCCTTAAAGAATTCCTCAAGCAATACAAAGGGATCTATTTACAGTGTTTCTTCTTTTTACGGGTATATCGTATTCTAATACGAACAATTTTTTTTACTCTATTAAGGAGGGTATCAATAGGTCTATAAATGTCCTTGAACAATCGAGCATTTCTCTTTTCCTAAACAAGATAAATAAGAGCATGCCGAGTCAGCTTGAGGATGAGATCTCTAAAGGACTTTCCTTTAAAACTTGTAATTGTCCAGTGCAACTCTTCCTCTTAATCTTAACTCTAAAGGACACCTTGACAAATCACATAGCCCGAGTACTCTACTTCCCTTTATATTATTACTCGAACAAAATATAATATATAAATACGACATATTTAAAACTAAATCGATTAAATAAGTTGAGGATAACAATTACTTAATTTTCTCAAGATTTGATCACTTCAAAGGTGTTTAAGATCATTAATCGTTTTTCTTAAGATAAAACAACTAGATGACCAGCCAAGTTATATAGTTGTAGGCTCGTAAAGTGATCGATCGGTCCAAACATTCATATCATCCAAGTGCGCCTCAACCTGAATGAGTTTAACGAGCTTCGGTTCACAACCACCTGCACCAGCGCACGAGGCATAATTTCCATCAAGTCATTCAATAGCAAATGGGTTTATGCAAGGACAGAGCCACGTTATAGTTGGGTGGGGCAATAGCCCTCGAAGAATTTTTTTCACTTTTGTCCCCTTATTTAAATTCTTTTAAAAATTGAATTTTTTAGGAATTTGTCCCCCTATTTCTAAACATTTATGTTTTGCCCCCCTCAACCTCAAATCCTGGCTCCGTCCCTGAATTTATGTATTTATACAATTTTCATGCTCGTTATCTCACCAATGTGTGATAAGGGTTTTTTTCTTCACACAATTCATAACTACCTTACTTTAAACATCATTTTTTCATTCATTACTCAATCATTTTAAACATATGAGGTACCATTATAAAGGTCTTATGTAGTAGAATATAGGCCTATAAATTAATTATTTGAATCTTCATCTTTACCTATTAAAAATATAGCTCAAAATTATTAATTTTTTATTTTTAATAATCTCTACGTTAATAAAATTGATGATTTTATCAAAATATTTTAATTTGACAAGGTGATAAGTTCTATGACTAATAGTTGTATACGATAGGTAGGCTTCCTCCTTTTAAACTTCCTTTGTGAAAGTATAATTATTTTACTGGCTAACCAATAGACATGAGTAGCTGATAATTGAGACGCTCGATGAGTAGGTGATCAATATTGAACTGTACACAACCACAACTTTCAGTACCTCATTTCCAATGAACGTAAGTACCTTCTCGTCATACTCGAGGTCAAGGCGTTGATAGATTTCTTGTCGACAACGGAGTTGGCGATAGTCGGCAACGATGGTGAGTGATTGCCGGCGGTAGAAGACTTTGGTTAAATTTAAGGATTAAATTAATATTTTACTTAAAGTTTAAGGTTAAAATAATATTCAATCTATTTAAAATTAACGTGTTAAATTAGAATTCTATCTAAAGTTTAAAAATCAAATTAAAATTTAATTCATTTTATTAAGTGTCACGTCATCAAACTGACGGCTTCTAACATCTAACGACCAAAACTTTATAAATCTGTAACGTTAATGATCACAACGTTACTTTTTTAATTTAGTGAGCAAAATAAACACTTGCGAAGAATAACTGGCGAATGTTGTAGTTTACCCTTTTATTTGTTCTGGAAACGTCTAAATTTATCGGAAGTCTTTCGCTTTTCTCTCTATAAATAGAGACATTGTCCGCTCATTTTTCGAGCGTATGCGAGTTTTAGAATAGCGAAGAAGGCGATTTAATTAAAATCTGATTGAAAATGAAAATCGAGTTCTTCGAGTTGAGATTCAATCCATCATTACTTTTTCATTGTCTCCTTATATGTTGATCATCATCATTATTTTAGGAAGCTGATTCAATCGGGTGACGGTTAGTTTTGGTTTATGATGTGATTTTTTTTGTCTAATCTTCTTTATAAGATTATTTCGACTCCGTTATTGTCTTCTAAGGTTCACACGTTTAATCGTGTTTTTAGGTGTATTGTTTATGGTTATGAATTTTTTTATTGATATTGGATGTTACGTATTTTATTTTTACTCAGTTAGGTATATTTAAAGAGATCGATCATGTTTTTAGGTGTTTTGTTTATGTACATAAATTATTCTTTTTCGTTATCGATCTTTTTTAATAAAATAAACCCAAAAAAGGTTACATAGAAAGAAAAAATCGCTCATAGATTGCGAAAAAATGCTTATATATTTGTGTAGAATGATGCTTGAAGTTGTATTAGATACAATGAACATAAAAGCAATAGATCAGAGGTTGACTCAAACTCGAACATTAGAGAACTAAACTCGATTAATTTTGAATTATTCGAATTGATTTTCATAATCCAAAATGAGTAGCAAAACCTTCCAAATATTTCAGTGTGCGGATAATCATAAATTTACTAGGAAAGAAAATCCATGCAGCATTCTATTCCTAAATCTAGAATAGGTGGTTTACCATAATTAACCAATTCTTGATTATTACATACATACATGCATGCATGTATAATTCTATATATTCTTACATATTAACTAAATTCAAACAACAATCTTTGTCTAAAAGTGCTTGTAAGAAAAAAAAAAAGGTTTGTCCGTTTTTTTTAGATTTTTACAATCGATTTCAGATTCTTTTTATTACAATGTGTTTGCACTTGATATTCTTTTATACTATAAAAAATAATAACTTTATTTTTTTTCCTACAAATATTTATGTACTAGAATCGGCAGATGGAAAATTACAGTGAAAATGTCGGAGATTCGTCGTCGTCGTCATCTTTCTCGGATGAAAGCAATGGAGAAAATCAGTTGCACAACCATGGGCAACAGAATCTTGTTGAGCATTCATTTATGTATGTCATTTATTTCGAAGTAGCTCATCGGTTCGGTAAATATTCTTACGTGTCGGTATATTTAATAAATCTGAAAAATCGAATCTTAATATTAGATAACTCTTTCTTTATAAATCGAGATATATTCCATTATGTAAACTTTTTTTTTGTAATTAATTAGGTCTCAAGGAATGGGAACACAAGCTCGTAGAACTGCATTGACTGGTGCTCATAACTCAAGTGGAAATTTGATGGGAAACACCATTGAAACCTCCAATGTCTACCATTTTCCGACATCAAATCTCCCACCGGAGTTCCGTTTGGATTTATCTTCTAGATTTCAATTTCCTCAGGTTAATTTATTTTCAAAATTTAAGTGTCGGAAAATGTGGTTAAATTGTCGTTTTGGTCTCTCGTATTCTAGTTCGAACGCGATTTGTTTAGAACTAAGGCTTCGTTTGTGGCAAACGGACGTTTTTCGGCCATAACAACTCCAAACAACCTTCGGTTTAACTCTAAACGAGTGTTTGTTCACCTATTTTAGTGTCCAAAAGGGTGTTACGAAGCAATCGAATTTTCTAATTTTTGGCCAACGACTGTTTACCTCGAAGGGGCGTTGGAGACTTCAACCCCCTTTAGAAATTTGAGGGGGTCTACAAAATTTAAATGATTTAATTGTAAATTTTGAAATTAGCCCCTTCGGAATAATTTTTTTTACATTTCCCCCCTTTTATACATGATTCAATTTGTTACAGACAGAACAAGGGAATTGGAGTGGATCCTCTTTGGGCAACCCAAATTGGATTAATTGGCAGCATTTTTCTCAGTTTACACATGAACCTGCTACAAATTTTGGGTATTTAAACATTTTTTTTTCATTTTCCTTGAGACAATTATGTTTATTTCCATATATATATATTTAATTTTATTAATATTCGTGTTATTTTTTCGTATCATATATTTTTATCTCCATTAAGAAAATTAATTTAAATTTACAATAATAATTTTCTTTCTTTTCCATGCAGGTCACAGGGGTTTGGATTCCAAGCACTAATGAATCAAGCCATGGCATCAGATATCTTTCATTTAAATCATCATAGGCCAAATCAACAAGTATGTACACTCTTTTATTAATATCTCTCTTCGATTTAGTTAACTGAACCGGTGATACTGTGATAAAAGACTCATGTTAAAATAAAATTTTAAATGATATAAGTTTCACATTCAATTCACGGACTATCCATTCCTCTTTCCTTATAATAAAATCTAAAAAATGTTTTTATACTCGTTCAAATGTGATTAAATCTTAACGTTTTTCGCTTCTATCGTATATAAATTTAAATCTCGACGTTTATATCGAGAATTTTGATGCAGAGGATAATGAATTGGCAAGACCCAAATCTTCATTTAATGGAATGGTTGTCACTAAGAGAAGGCAATCAACGTCAAAACATTGGTGTCCCCGGTGGTTCAGTCCCAAGGTATATATACTATGTTAACCTAAATGGTTAAATGTTCAAATAAGGGTCTTAACTTTTAAAAGTTATTCGATTTAACCTTTCAAAAAAAATAAATAATTGTCTAACGTTTTCTAATATACTCAAATGAGAGTTCTTATTTAACACTTTCAAAAGGGTTATTGGAGAAGATTCAAAAACGTTACACTTATCTGATCGAACTTAAAAAAAGTAAACTTTTATCTACTAAATTCCGATTGGATCCATGAAAACCCTAATCCGCAGGTCGAAAGTTATCGAGAACAAGTTGTACGATCCTGCATTTGAAGCAATGGGGTTGCCAGTTGATCCTCATCTAAGAATGTTCCATATAATGAAGTTAAATAGTAAGTTTTCATTTATGTTTTGTCCATAAATCCTGACTGCGTCCATATTTATAATATTTAGTTGTAGTATTAAATAATTAATTTATTATTTTCATTCGAAAACTAAAATTAAATGTGTTTTGATTTTCTTTTTTGTATAAGAAGAAAAAAAAGGTGATGCTACTAATAATGAGGAAGAGGAAGATCATTGAGCAAATGCCATGGCCCTTGTTTGGTGAAGATGCTTTGTGTTTCACATCAGCTTTTGGTTTTAGGGTTTTTGTTTTGGATTTTATCACAAGGTTTTGCTACATTGCTTTTGTTTTGAGATTTATTTTGATTCATACAGTTTTGTAATTTTCTTCATTGTATCCTATTATGGATATTCATAATATTACAATTTATGGTTTTAATTTATATTTTTTATTGAATTTATAATGTTTGGAAACTCGACTCGACGTCACTCTAATTAGGGACGGAACTAGGATTGAATTGTGAGGGCAGGTTGTTAAACTTTGGAACGATTGAGATCTTAAAAAGTAATTAAACTATAAAAATTAAAGGAGTTGGGATTTAATTTTTTGATTTTAAAATTATAAGGTCATAAAAAGTAATTAAACTAGAAGAATCAGGGAGTCAATGCTTAATCTAACAATTTTAGAGATCCACTGATTGACCTAGTGGTCAAGAATGCTCATCCTACCCCATTGCACGAACCATCTAGTCTCAGTGGTCAAGGAAACGGTTGTTGTTCCTAGAGGTCACGGGTTCGAGCACCAATAATACTAGCACAATGTCTAATAATTGAAAGTATACTCTAAAATAGATATTACTGTAACACTGTAGCTGATTCAAAAAGATAATTTTAGAACCGATAAGGTCCTAAAATTAAATTAGATTAGATTATTTCAGAAGGGGCAATAGCTAAATTGAAGTGATTTCAAAACAATCGATAGCCCAAATGTAGTTAAACCATCAAAATTGGGGGCAATTTCCTTTCACATCCTCCACTTACATCTGACTCTAAATCGTAATTTCATAAACTACACTTGAATTTTTTTAAATAAATTTGAACTTGTAAATTATGAAGACCAATTTCTAATAAATTAGCCTAAGAAGACTAATTTCTCAATTTTCATTAAATAAAAGAATGAAATCCAAAATTAAACCGAAAAAATTACAAATATTACATTCTTTAATGAATACAATTGTTAATTTAGATGGAATTTTAATGCAAATTTTTAAAGCAAATTTTTAAGTAAAAATAAAATCAGAAACAATAAACTCACACATTATAGTATGTTTTTTCTCTTGGTTTCTACTAGTGTTTTGGCTTCAGTTTTCAGGATGTGATCCTCCGGGTGAATGGCCGTCGTCTTCATCTTCATTGTTATCGTTGTCGTTATCACTACTCTTTTTAGATTTATGGCGACTCTTTTTCGTGGAACTGCTCCTATGGCGTGACGAATCATTTTCGTCCTTAGATTTCTTCTTCTTGTTGCTACTCTTTCGACGTTTTTTGTCACCCGATTTTTTCCTGCTCTTTCTTTCTGAAGAATCACCGGTTTCATCTACCGATTTTATGCTGTCGTTTCGATCTCCGTCGGCCAGTTTGTCGGTCTTTTCGTCGCTCGAAGAAGCGCTGCCTTCATGGTCAAGTTTCTCGGTCTTTTCATTGCTCGAAGAAGCACTGCCTTCTTCGTCTTCCGATTTACCCTCGGGTTCATCGTTGCCACTGCTATCATGGCCAGACTCGTCGCCCGACTCATCATCCCCATCGGCAGATTTTTGACTTAATTGTTGATTTAAACTCCTATCGGCATTGCTACTGTGTGTGGATGAAGCGTCATCCTCGTCGTCGGATTCGTTATCAGTGGCCTCGTCTTCCTTCTCCTCTTCTGGAACATGACGAGCAAGGCTGTTCGAGGAGAGGCTCTGGAATTTGGCGGAGAGAGCAGGAGGGAGTTCGGAAGGGATGCTGTTTTCGTCGGTGGAGGTCGAAAGGAAACCTAAGACAGAACCTAAATCACTTATCATTGGTCGTGCAACGGATTCTTCCTGCACGCACATGGCTGCTAATGCAACTACTTGATTCAATCCTCTTTCTGGGAAGTTTCTTTCCAGGGAAGGATCTGCCATTTGGGAGAAATATTTTGGTTCCTTGAATATTGGTTGTGCCTGTTACAATCAGACAACAAGCGACTCGAAATGAACCGAACTGAAAGACAAAAAATAAAATGGCTAGAACTTGAAATAATCCGACCCCAAATTGACTTATGTCTCTAATAGACAAAATCGAGCAACGTACTTACCCAATTAACTAAAAACTGTTCTTCCATCGGTCTGGAAGTGTCGAGAGCTTTTCTTCCGGAGATAAGCTCCAACAGAATAACTCCGAAACTATAGACATCTGACTGTATACTGGTGGTACCTGAATGTACACATTCTGGAGCATTGTAACCATTGTTATCCATTGCCTGTATCGGCATCTTGCTGTCGGCCGGTGACATGAGCTTGTCGA
Organism: Abelmoschus esculentus; assembly: GCA_035048815.1. NCBI lineage: Eukaryota > Viridiplantae > Streptophyta > Magnoliopsida > Malvales > Malvaceae > Abelmoschus > Abelmoschus esculentus. The sequence continues at coordinate 25,444,620 of JAUCBN010000004.1, forward strand.
GACCAATGTTCGACAGCTTCGAATTGCAGTCGCCATCCAATAAAACTTTTGAGGACTTGAGATCACGGTATATTACAGGAGGTTTAGCCTTCTCATGCAAGTATTGTAGAGCTTGAGCTGTCCCATGTGCTATTTTCATTCTTGTTACCCAATCTAATGTCTTCCCGCCTGCTTTAATTTACACATTAATTACACTTATATGGACACAAACATGTAAAATACTAGGTTAATTATATCATGTCTCTAAATTATGATTCGTGTTTTAAATCGACTCTTCCAAGCCAATACATAGATTCGTCCCTACCTCTAATTGAGTGTTCAAGTTATCAATATCATATCGATCGAGCCCTTCCGTTAATTTCGCAACTAGTTTGGAATTTTCGGCGACTTTGTTTGTGCTTTTGACATGTTAGATTAAGTTTGTTCATACGACAAGTGATCCTTGTTATGTCTAAATCGAATTTAACACCTAAGCTAACGATGATGGAAGGACCTGATTTATACAATACTAGGCAATAATTTGGGGATATTCGATGAAATTAACCCGAAAATGTGTTAGAAAAGCATAGATTGATTTGCATGTACCATGGAGATGATCTTCTAAGGAACCCCCTGACATGAATTCATAAACCAAAAGCCTCTGGTCTCCATCAGCACAATATCCGACAAGACTGACCAGATTCGGATGCTGTAAGAGACTCAGCTGCCCAACTTCCACAAAGAACTCATTGCCTCCTTCCATGGCAATCCTATCAAGTTGTTTCACAGCAACATCCTATATTTTTTCCAATCAAAATAAACAATGCATTAGAAAACAAATCGATACGTGTTATTCGTATCGAACACGTAACCGGATATGATATATGATGTTTCGAATATATAAAAGGTTCGGATGTGAAGCGGACCTGGCCGGTCACCTGGATAGTTCCCTTGTAAACTTTGCCGAGACTACCTTCACCCAACAAACATTCTTGTCGGAAATTCTTGGTGGCGGAAGCTAACTCACGGAAGTTGAATGCTTTAATCGAACTGTTGTTTTCATAGGCAGCTGGTGCAACAGCAGCTGTAGTTGTAGGTGGTGTACTCTCCTTATTTTCTGTTTCTGTTTTCCATAAAAACATGTTTTAAAAATGTCTAATTCTAGATTTAGTCTCTCTACTACGCTGAAATTATAATTTAATATCATTTAGTAGGTCAAATATGATAATACAATTAGCTGTTGTCGTTAACGAGGGCGAATCCAGAAATATTGTGTCGGAAGGTTGAGATAAATTTTAAAACATTGTGTCAAAATAGCAATTATATTAAATATGATTAATTGTATTTTCACACGACTCTGATTATATAACCGAATAATTGTATAGACAATTTACGTTATCGTTTTAACGATCGTAATTGATAATGTTATCGATTTTGACCTACCAGGTACAACAGATTGTTGTGGAGGTTGCAGCTCCTCAACGTTGGAAACATCATGGTCCTTTTTGCTTGTGCTCTCCTTCTTGTTTTTTTGTGAGGAGAAACAAGGGAAGCAATTCATTTTATCGGATTATTAATCGGAAATGTTCCCAAACCGGAAAGAAAAAGAAATTAAGGGTCCGGAACACTCGGGGAACAGCGTCGCATTAATCTAGCTAGCTACGTAAGGGAAAAAAATCGAATCGAATCAAACCGGTCGGAGATATAGGTGTTGGGGGAAGCCTTCAAGAGAATGAAGGGCCCCTCTTAGGAGCAGGAGGGTTTGCAACCAAGGAAAAGAACAAAAGATCACGAGAACCCATGGTTTTGGAAAATAACCAAATTATAAAACCAAAACACCAAAAAAAAAAGACAAACAAAATATTGTAGGTTTTTCCCCTCAATGTTGTCGGAGAAAAACAGGGAGAATTAAGTGGGCATTTTTTTTAGAAATAGGATGGCCAAAAATATATATTGAGATTCAGAATTTTCTGTTGGTTTTTCTTGCAAATCCAGACTATTCTTGACCCTTTCTAACCATTTATTTTCCAAATTGAGATTCCAACTTAAGACAACTTTTATTCCATGATCTTAATTAACTAACACATGAATGTGACATAACTGTTTTATAAAATGTTTTCCTCAACCTATAAACTCGATATCAATCCCAATATTCGCGGCAGAAACTAAAAATTTTCGCAAGTGTCCTCATTTTAAGGTTTAAAGATTTAATTTAAGATACAGATCGAGTTTATTAGGTTTAAGTTTTTTGTTTAGAAATTAGGGTTTATATTTAAAACTTTCCTGAATCACTCAAATTATTAGTATATGCTAACATATCCCACGTTCATAAATTTGTTATAGAAAATATTAATTTTCACGTAAACATCGATGTCTATTATGTAACATCAATATGATGTATCATAAATGATAATTTGATATAAAATTAAAATATTTTAAAATTTTGGTATCAATTTAAAATAAAAATTATAATTTGAGGATAAAATTAAATATTAAAAAATTTAGGGATCAATTCAGAGTCGAGCTACACTCTTGAAGGGGAACCTCAAACCTAAAGGGCTCTACCAGAATAAGGTGAAGTTCCTCTCATTCCTACATGTCATTAAAGAGTGGATAATTATTTAAAAGTTATTTTAAAATAGATAAATCTCATTGTATGAATCATTGACGTGGCAATCAAATCCATCTAATAATTCCTCCGTATATAATCATAAATTCTATATTTTATCCAAATAAAGAACTTTAAATGAAAATTCTACAGCTCAATTTTTGTGCAAATTACTATAATTATAGAAATTCTTACCAAATATATTTATTTTTCTTATTTGGTAATATGCAAAATTATATGTTTCCTTTTCTAGCCAGGGTAAAACCTAGTACCCTGGTGGTCTCCCTTATAAATAGAGACTTGTATACCTTCATTTCTTGTATAATCTAGTTTTATATAAAGAAAACAACAATGGCAGCAGTTGTTGGGAAATCTATTCTATCATTTTTCTTGGTTTTCATTTTTATTGTCTCTTCGGTTCGCTCAGGTACTTTTATCCTTATTTTTCATTTCTTTACGTATATTTATAACGAATGAATAAATAAGTTCGGATTATTCATTCGTATATAATCTGATATTTTTTCTGCAGATGCTGATTTGACTGGTGTTGGCGTTGGTGTGGATGCTTCTCTCACATGTTTCGGACCCTGTATTCATATTGAAGACTGTTTTGGTTATTGTTTGTCTAATGATTTCAAGAATGGGACTTGCACGGGACCAGAAAGTATTTGCTGTTGTAGTAATTGAGTCACGTAAATCCAACTCGTCTGTCGTCAGACCATGGTCTCACGTAGTATGGTGATGTCTTAATAAGAGTTTTAATGTTTAGGTTTATGATGACCTCTATATTTTAATAAAATATTTACGGATTATATTCGGATTTTGTCTATAAGCTAATATAGATTTCTATCATGAATGAAATCGGGATAAAACTTTAAGGGTTGAAGTATAATATTTACTTAAAAATGAGTATTCTATGATTTAATTTTTTTAATTTAAAATAAACTTGGATCCAAGAAATATTTAGGTTTATACTAAACTTTTTTTTTTTTTTTATAATGGAATGACCACTCCCTCATGCCTCATTAAAAAACTTCCCTAATCCTAAGTGGAGGAAAAAGAATACATGTGAAAGTGGTACGAATAGAACAAGAAAAACAGTTACATCAATGAAACAAACACAAGCCAGGCAAAAGTTACCCTACACCATCCAGATGTTGTAAATCTTCAAGTAAAGAAGCTTGACACTCAATCGGTGGACAAACGTAAAGAATCTCCATCGGCTTCCTACCTCGTAAAATAACTACAAGTTTATCCGCAACAGAATTGGCCGTCCGATTAATATGACGCACTATAACCTCCCAATCTCCTTTTAGCATATTATGGATCGTCAAAATTAACGTATGATCAATTTTAGATGAATCAAAATCCAAAATACTCTTAATCACCGCTCGACAATCTGACTCAAGAATAACACGAGCAAAATTTATCCTCCTCGCATGTTGTAGTCCAGCAATAACAGCCCAAAGTTCAGCATTAAATACATAACAAATACCCAAACTCCGAGAAAACCCAAAAAGCCACTCACCTTGATCGCCTCTAATCACACACCCCACCGCAGATTTCTTACTGTCGATATCCACAGCACCATCTACATTAACCTTGACCCACCCGTTGTCCGGAAACCTCCATAAAGAAGGAAAACCATTTGGGCTAATCAAAGCGACACTATGAAAATCAAAACCATCGTTAGCTTTAAGCGTCCAATCCAAAAAGCGAAAACATGCCCCAACAAAATCCTCATTCTCAACAAATTCTGGATCAAAAAGTATTAAATTTCGCCTATTCCAAAGTTTCCAGCACACAATAAAAAATAAAATATTCCAATCAACTCCTCTAATAGCTAAATCCATTACGGAGATTAGAGAAAATCCATTCATTCAACGGTAAAGAGAAAAAACTTACTAGTTTCTCCACCTTAATCAATAAGCGCCAAACCTGAGTTGTTTTTGGTCAATCACACAAAACATGTAAAATATTCTCACTCAATCTCTTACAAATGCCGCAACGATCATCATTAGTCATGTGTCTTCTAACTCTTTCTACATTTGTAAGCAATTTACCCTTGACTACAAGCCCCAAAAAAGTTCGGACACGTCGAGGAATAGGAAGACGCCACACAATTTTCCATTTCGCATCATGAGTCATATCAGCTTCACCTTCTAAACGTTTATGGGCGGATTTCACAGTGAAACGAAACTTAGAATCCTCTTTCCAACCAACTCGATCAGGTCCCAAAATTGGTGAAGGCGGCAACACAGTTAGAATGCGATGCACACACTCCTCTGGCAAAGAAAGCCTCAAGCGAACAACATCCCAATCCCCACTAGTAGTCACATAGGAAGCAACCGAACAAAACCCTAACGGCGGTCCACTGAGGCAATAGTTAACAAGAGGGTTAATATCCTCTAACCACTCATCATGCCAAAAATCCACAGAGTAACCATCTCTAATAATCCAACAAACCACATTTTTAATCTCATCCCAAATATGGGTTAAACCATTCCAAAGGCGTGAAGCATTAGATCTTTTAATATTCATAGGAATTATTCCTTTCCATTTATATTTGGACCGTAGAATTTGCACCCATAATTTTTCTTCACCCTGAAGCACTTGATATCCTATTTTCATAAGAAAAGCATAATTAAATTTCTCAAGATCTCTAAAACCCAACCACCACAATCAATCGGGGTCTTCATCTCATCCCATCTAACAAGATTTATCCCATGATTATTAGAAGTGTTACCCCAAACAAAATTCCGTATCAGTTTTTCTATTTCCAAGCATACACCTTTCGGTAGCCAAGTAGTCTGCATGGTATAGCTCGAAATAGCTTGTAGCACAGATTTAGCAAGAGTAACCCTCCCTGCAAAGGAAAGAGATCTAGCCAGCCATGATGAAAGCTAATTTTGTACCTTATCCACCACATAGTCATAGGTAGCAGTAGTAACACGGTGATAAAGAAGAGGAACTCCCAAGTACTTACCCAAATTTTGAACTTCGACATAACCCAAGCCATGACTGATATTTTGACGTATCTCCGGACTAGTATTATTGGGAAAAAAAATATGAGATGAGAAGCACTAACTTTGTGCCCAGAGGCTGCACAAAAGTTATTTAACACCATCCTCATAACCTTCATCTGGTGAAGAGTAGCTTCAGAAAAAAGAACAATATCATCCGCAAAGAAGAGATGAGATAAACCAGGGCTAATATGATTCTAATCGGCACCTATTTTCTCTATGGTTTAATCACATCATTGAAAATCTTCCAGACTGATTCTAAGGGAGTTCTACCTTACTTTATCTTCTATTATCTAATTTATGCATTTTATAATTTGACAAGCATGCTTTTTGTATTTAAATGATGTTTCGTGATTGCATAACTACATCTTTATAATTATTCTAAGTCATCGTATTCTTAATATTGGTAAACTATATTATTTTTAGCTCATTTTAGTTTATTTACATTCGTTTTAGCTTACGCATTGTTTACTTATTGTTTCAGCTATTTTAAGTAAAGATAATAGTCCGAGGAAGCTTAAAGACATTAAGGGTAGCTCAACTCTTCTTGGAAAGGATTATGGCAGCTCGTAGCAGCTCAAGAATGACTAAAACGCAAAGCAATGCAAATGAGCTCAAATGGAGGATTATTTCAGGTCGTGAACTTAAAGGAACTATGTAGAGGAGCTCACGAACTTAAAGGCCTAGCTCAACCAGCTAAAATCAGGTCCAGAAAGCTCAAATTAGAAGCAAGATTTGATCTAGCTAAGTCAGCTAGCTAGCTCAACTCAAGTCAACTCACTCTTAGCTCAATTAGCTCATCTCAGCTCACCCTACAACCTTCAGCTCAACCATGGAAGGACATGTTCCCTCCCCAAGGGACACAACCGATTATTCATGGAGTGAAACATTTTTGGGAGCCACTCCTTGGAGGGAAATATGAATTTCACGCCAAAACAAAGAGGCATCACTCTTCATTGGACCGATTCATAATGGTCCACTTGTTTGCCATTTTCGAGTAGGATACAAGACGAATAGGGTTTTGGTGTCTTCATGAAAGTTTTTCCCCTATCTCTTATCTTTCCAAATCATGTTTAATCGTATCAATCCGATATCGGGAGCTCGAGATATGTCTAAATTACTGAAGATAGTGCAGGCTGGACCGAGAAGTTACATCTTGAATTGGGTTTCAGTGTCTTCATGAAAGTTGTTCCCCTATCTCTTAACTTTCCAACGCATGTTGAATCGCATCAATCCGATATTGGGAGCTCGAGATATGGCCAAATTACTGAAGACAGTGCAGGCTAGACCGAGAAGTTACATCTTTTCGAATAGTTTTGGAGGGAGACACTATTCAAATGAATGGTTATCTGAATAGTTAAAGGCCATTTCGGCCAAACCCCTTAGAAAACTATAAATAGGACTTGGATTTCATTTTGTAAACACACCATTGAGATTATATAAAATTACTTGTAAGATTTTTCTCTCGTTTAGTTCTTCTTAGAACTTTATCGACTTATCAAGTACTTTTGTACTTATGGCGTCAACCCTTTTCTATCCATCTTGATATTTCGGGTTCTTTTAGTTTAATATACTAAAAGGGTTAAAGTCCGTTTATCACCACCCCTTAAAGATCGATATAAGGTTTAGGATTAGGTTTTCTATAACCTAGTTTCTTCCTTGAGTATTTCGGTCACCATATTTTATCCATTGACTTCGTGAACGTTGGAACCATAAGCTCTCTTCCTGACTTAAAACTGTATCAAGATCATATCGAAAAAAATTTTCAAGATCCCGAAGATGATCAGTAGTGGAGAACTCTGAGATTCTTTCAATTCCCTTAATACGTGCCATAAGTCTTTTCTTACGATGCTCAATATTATCAAATGTCGTCTTGTTCCAACCAGAAGTCGTCTCCCTTAAATTACAAAGATTAGTGCTTATAGAATCCTTTGTCTTCCAAGTATTGAGTAACATGTCCTTAAAGGAATTTTCACTCTGCCAAGCCGCAAGATATTTAAAAGATGATGGCTTTCTTAGAGGAGCCAAAGCAGTACTCTATAGTAAAATAGGTCTGTGATCTGACCCTAACCGTGCAAGACTACAAACCGAAGAATGAGGCCAAAATTCACACCACTTATCATTCGCCACCCATCTATCCAAACGTTGTTGTAAATTCCTTCGTTTCCAAGTAAAACAAGGTCCTTGATACCCCAAATCAATTAAGTTCGCTTGAGACATAAAATTTCCAAAATTCCGAGAACCACCAAACCTGCGAGAAGAGCCACCAAGTCTTTTAGATCCTAAAAGAATAGAATTAAAGTCTCCTCCGATCACTCAAGGCAGATTAGTATGTTGTGCAATAATCCTCAAATGATCCCAAAGTGCATTACATTTTTGTACCATGGGGCTAGCATAAACAAAAGTGAAAGCACTCTGCTTCCCAGACAAGCAATCTGTACAAACCGTATGAATAAATTGATCTGATAGAGCAAGAACATCCACATTGTGTTTCCAAAGAACCCAAATTCCCCCCTCGCAAAACCATTAGCTTCGACACGATATGAATAAGGAAAGCCATGACGTTTAATAATTCTGTCAGCTTTTTTACCACTTATCCGCATCTCCAACAAAGCAACAATAGTAGGATCATACTGTCTCATAAACAATATTAAATAACATCGAATTATCACCGGACCACTCGAACCCTTATTCTCTTCCAAATGAATCCTCTTAAAATTTGCAGGTTTGGAATCCAACTTGTTTTTGGCTATTTTGATAGTTGCATGCTTGGTAGGACTAAGAGTAATCGGAACTTGAACCTCATCTCCCACAACAGCTATCCCCCCTTAATATGACTCACCTTCTTCCTTGACCCAGCATCATGCACGTTCTTTGTAATCGAACTCCCCAAAGCTTGTGATAAAGAAACTCCTTTAACAATGAGTGGTTTGAGCTCTAAACTACCTCAGGGGAATTTTACATGTTGTCGACAATGGCTGGAAGCTGTGTTAGCATCTTTAGATAAAAAACAATTTACTTTTTTCATTATTATTCTTTGGAATGTTTGGAATAGGAGGAACTATTTGGTGCATAATGGGATCCTAAATTCTGCTAGAATACTTGTAGACTACTCACAGATACTTGTTGCAGATTTCTTGCAGGATAATGAATTGACTTCCACTTCAATTCGATGTAGTAGAGTTGTGAGATGGTCAAAACCTATAGGACAGATGGTGAAAATAAATGTTGATGCTGCTTTCATTCCAACGACTGGACAATCAGCAATTGGAGTTATTGCGAGGAATAGAGATGGCCTAATGATCGATGGATGGGCATTTAAGCTGCATAGTACTCACACGGCTGAAACTACTGAAGCTTGTGCTTTTGCTGCTGGTATTAAAATGGCGAAGAATAATGCATGGGAGGAAGCTATAATTGAGGGAGATTCCATGGCTATAATAAATAAATTGAAGGCTAATACGCTTGATCTTTTTGTTGCTGCATGTTATCTTCAAGAAGTGCATGGCTTTCTTCATTCATGTCCTTCGATACAAGTTACTCATATAAACCGATAGGCAAATAGGGTTGCTCATAGTCTTGCTAAATGGGCACTAGAGTTGGACCATCCTTTTTATTTTTCTTTTGATATCCCTGTATGTATTGAACATTTTCTGTTGGATGATGCTTTATTTGGTTAATTAATATATTTTTGGTTTATTTTCAAAAAAAAAATATGATGTATCATAAATGATAATTTGATATGAAATTAAAATATTTTAAAATTTTGGTATCAATTTAAAATAAGAATTATAATTTGAGGATAAAATTAAATATTAAAAAATTTAGGGATCAATTCAGAGTCGAGCTACACTCTTGAAGGGGAACCTCAAACCTAAAGGGCTCTACCAGAATAAGGCGAAGTTTCTCTCATTCCTACATGTCATTAAAGAGTGGATAATTATTTAAAAGTTATTTTAAAATAGATAAATCTCATTGTATGGATCATAGATGATGTGGCAATCAAATCCATCTAATAATTCCTCCATATATAATCATAAATTCTATATTTTATCCAAATAAATAACTTTAACTGAAAATTCTACAGCTCAAATTTTGTGCAAATTACCATAATTATAGAAATTCTTACCAAATATATTTATTTGGTAAGTGTTGCAAACAGACCTCGTCCCACGCCAATAGCACCACGATTTGATGTGTCATGATGTGTTCGTCGATTCTTACGACTTTAAACCTGCATCCAAGGTCCATACTTTTCTGTCGACTCAGAAATTTTAGAAACATTAACCTCCCTTTCCTGAGTATCCTTTTTACCTTGTAAGTGTGATTCACAATTCGCTTCAACATGGCCATACCTTCCACATGAAAAGCAAATTGTAGGTAGACCTTCATATTCAATTCTCTGACATAAACCATCGATAACGATCAATGAAGGAAGTGGCTTACTCAAATCCACTTCTACAGCCAATCTAGCAAACTTTCCCCTTCGTCCTTCTTCCATGTTGAAATCAATCTGAATAACAGTACCCAAAGTTCCTGCAATTATCCGAAAAATACTTCTCGTGTAATAACGATATGGTAATCCCGGCAGCCGTACCCAAACAACAATCTTTTCGGGATAATCAGTTGCTGTAGAAAAATTTTGGCTCCATGGTTTTACCGTAAAATAACAACCATATATTATCCATGATCCCCCTGCTAATACCTTGGCATAATCCTCTGCCTTGGCAAAGCGAACCAAAAAATAATCATTATCGAGATCAATCAAAGCAATTTCACCACTAGGATTCTAAAGCAACTTGATCCTGGTTTCTAGTGCCTTGTAACCAATATAACGCCCTAATAACCTAACCACCACAGAATTTTCCAATTTGACATCAATCAGACTATGCAATCTGTCCGAGAATTCAATCATAGGAGTGTCATCCAAAACATCTACCCGAGCATCTTCATCCCTGACTTTAACGTCCATATCCGGGATCATCGAAAATTTTATCGTTCCATTCTGGACACCCAAAACCATATCCCTAAAAGAAGGCTGCGAGATCTTTGTCCGATCATCCATCGGAGATCAAGTTGTATTTAAATTTGGAGAGCCATCCACGATTATTGGAGCACAATTAACAATCCCCCCATTCGTCTCAAAACATTCCATAGCCTCAACCTGATCGGTAGATTGGTTCACTTCATTTCGATCGATCGTTCCACGTTGAGCCCCAGACCCACCAAAAGCCAAGAAATCTGCTCTCGATACCCCATCAGGCGGTCGATCTTCCAAACCGGCATCAGCCGGCTTCCCCAGATCACTGGAGATTTTAGATCCCATCCGGCGTACGTAGAGGCAACCTAGTTAGAGAAGAGCGGCGGCAGTGAACAAAAGTTTATCAGAAATTGTTTGTATTTATTTATTCTTATTATTACTAAACTACTCTTTTTTAGTTAGGTGTCTAAATTATTTTATGGATCAACTTTGTCTATCATTTTATTTTGTAACTTATTTTTTCACTGATAATTTGTACCTTGAATGACATTTGTCATCTCCTGAAAATTTTAAAATTATATACAAAATAAACTAAATTAATAAAACAAAATAGAAATATTTTTTAAAATTTTTAAATAGTTTCAAAATCCGTAACCATCAAATTCAACCACTCTCGTCGATATTTCGTTCTTCGTCTTGAATTGTTCGAAGGAACTATTCGATAATTTTGATTTTCACATGGTATCAATCGATTTTCGATAACGAAATGGTGGAGGAAATGTTCATGAAATTTCGTTGATCGATGTGGTGGACGACAATGTGACAATTGGTGACGAAATTAGCCTAAATTGAGATTTAGATTTGTGAAGTTAGAGATTTTGAAATTTGTTGGTTGTTTTGTAAATTTTGAAAAATTTAAAGATTTTTTTATAAATTAAATAATTTTATTTATTTTTTATATAATTTTTGAATTTTCAGGATATAATACATGTCCTTTTAACGATGAAAATTAACGGAGAACCTTAACTGAATTACGGAATAAAACGTTAGACATCTAGTTGGTCCGAAAAATAATTTGGACACCTAACTAAAAAATAATATAGTTTAAATACTTATTTAACGGTTAAATCAAATATTATACCAAAAAAAATTGGAGCCATCCTAGTTTTTCCCCTCAATGTTGTCGGAGAAAAACAGGGAGAATTAAGTGGGCTTTTTTTTTGAAATAGGATGGCCAATTCTGTTGGTTTTTCTTGCAAATCCAGACTATTCTTACCCTTTCTAACCATTTATTTTCAAAATTGAGATTCCAACTTAAAATTAGGGATGTAGAAACAGTTAATGTTTTAGGTCGGGTACTGTTAGGTCGGGTAAAATCAGATACAGGTCATTTCGGGTAAATTTAATATTTTGACTCAATTCAAGTCAGGAGTGGGTCCATTTCAGATCGGGTTCAAACGGTTCGGGTCCAAATCAGATAATTGACAGTTCATTTTAGGTCAGGTTCATTTCAGTTCGGTTGCATTTCAGGTCGAGTTCATTTCAAGTCGGTTTTATTTCAAGTCGACTTAATTCGGGTTTTAAATTTATATTAAATAAAATTATTAAGTTTGAGTTTGGTACAAATAAGTAATTAAGTAAATAACCGATAGACTTTCGGTTGAATGGTTGATCATTCATTTTGAATTAATTATTTAATATCTAACGTCTTTAACTAGCATGAATCCTATTAAAAATAAATATTACGCACTAGACTAAACAAAAATATTATCAAATGATTCATATCTTAAAAATTGGGCTAAATTATAAAAATTAAAAATTAGTTAGGAATAAACATTGGACGAGAAAGAATAAATTTTTAAATTAAAAAAGATAAACATTAATAAAATAAAATATCATCTTATTAAAAACACTAAACTAAATTAGAAAAATAAATAGTAGTTAATTTGAAATAAAAATAAAGTTGTAAGGACTAAATTCCAAAATTATAAATTAATAATAGTTAAGTTCGGTGAAAATATTAATTTTATATAATTTAATAAATTATAATTTATACCTATACAATATAGTTTAATAAATTTTAAAAATAAAAATATGAAATTTATACTATATATGGAATGATACTATATATGAAAATATGGAATTTATAATATATTATATATAAATATATAATATGTATGTATATGTGTACAAGTATATAGGTAAGTATATGTATACTTATATATTATATAGTATACATTAATATATGTATATAATATATAAATATGTATAATTATTTATAAGTATGTATGTATGTATATATACATTAATATATACTATAACCATATAATATATTAGATGTATATATGTATATAATATAGTTTAATACATATATCATATACTTTAATATATATATAATATACTTGTATATATTTTACTTTATGTATTAATGTATTATATGTAATATATAATCTGCTTATAATATATATAATATACTTTAATATATATAACACATATACTTAAATGTATACTAATATATGTATTTAATTTGTTTATGAATTAATGTATGTATATGTATTTAATTAAAGTATGTATATTATTAATTCTTTAAGCCCAACACTAATCTTCTAAGCCCAAATCACTAAACTAGTTCTCTTAAGACCAAATGAAGAACAAATCGAATAAAAAATAAAATTTAAAACTTAATTTTTAAGTGATCATAACCAAATTGAAATAATTGTAAAATAAGGTGTCGAGCGGCGTGAGAATCGATTATTTAGGCGCGATCTATATAAAAATATACAAAAAATTTTATTCGACCTATAGTAGTATCAAATGAATATCTAAATCTAATTTTTTTATATTTTAAATTGATTGTATTTAATCAAAGTTTATTATTTGATTTATATGTTGTAATAATAATAATAATCCTCCAAAATTTACTGTATATATTAATTGCCTCCAAAATTTTGTTTTTTCTCTTTTTTATATAATAATCAAAACTTATTTCTATTTCCCTCCAAAATTTAGGGTAACTTATATCCCTCCAAAATTTTTACACTAAAAGTAAATTAATCTCAAACTTAAAAAATGAGTGATTTATTACCCTCCAAAATTTTGTCTTTTCACTTTTTTTTATCAATTATCTTTTTTTTTTCTTTTTTATCAATTATTTTGATTTAATTTAATTGGATCATAATTTAGATTAATTTAATAAAAATCTACATTTAATTATAGAATTATTTTAGTTATGTTTGTAATTTATTTTTTATATTTTAATTTAGCTTAATTAATACTCAGTTGAATAAGTTAATTTAACTTAATAAAATATTAATATAAAATTATAATTTTTAATAAAATGTTAATTTAAAATTATAATTAAAATTAAATACATTAAAAAACTAAATAAAATAGTAAATAAATTATTTTAATTAAATATGTAATATAAAATTTAAATATTAATCCAATTAATTTTCATGTCTAATTCTATTTTTTAATCCTAATTATATTTATCAATATTTTAAATTCATCAAATTATAGATATACTTAATTATATATCATATAAATATTAAGTCTTGTTAATATTAGTTCAAGTCAATAACAGGTCGGGTTCAAAACAAGTCGAGTCATTTATCAGATCGGGTTCAAAACATGTCGGGTAATATCGGTTATCTGTTAGGTCAGACTCGGGTTCGGGTTTGTTTCAGTCGAATGCAGGTCGGGTTTCGGGTCCACAGTAACAGGTTAAAATTGGGTTCGAGACATTCTCGGTAGGATATAATTCGGTTTCGGTTACTACAGTAACAAGTCCAACTCGGGTTCGGGTAAACAACGGTCGGATATAGATCGGGTTCGAGTCATTACATCCCCGGGTCAAACCAGGTTCTTACTCGAACAGGTTTCAGTCGAGTTTTTAGGTCGGGTTAGCTTTTTACATCCCTCCCTAAGACAACTTTTATTCCATGGTCTTAATTAAATAAGACATGAATGTGACATAATTGTTTTATATTTTTTTCCTCGACCTATAAACTCGATATCACATCCCCGACATTCACGGTAGAAACTAAACATTTTCGCAAGTATCTTCATTTTAAGGTTTAAAGATTTACTTTAGAATGTAGGGATTATGGACTTAAGTTTTTGGTTTAAAATTTAAGGTTTATAGTTTAAAACTTAAATCTCTAAGATTTTAAACATTTCAGTTTCATTCCAAAACTCCTCGAATTATTGGTATATGCTAACTTATCCCAGGTTCCTAAAATTGTTATAAAAAATATTAATTTTCGCATAAATATTTATGTAACACTATGATGTATCATATATGATAATTTGATATAAAATTAAAATGTTTTAAATTTTTTGAGATAAATTTAAAATAAAAATTATAATTTGAAGATAAAATTAAAATATTTAAAAATTTAGGATCAATTCAGAGTCGAGCTACATTTCTGGAGGGTAACCTCACACCTCAAGGGCTCTACGAGTTAACGTCTTCTGTGTCTTCATCATATCAGGGTCAGCATGAAGCTTGTAATGTTGCAGAGTCTGATAAAGTTGTTTTATATATATATAATGTAATAATATATACTAACGCATGTGACATTAAGTTACTAACACACAAATATATAATACATGTACTATATATTATATACTAATGTATATATACATATACATAGTATATTACTATATATATTAAGTTACTAACACATGTGACATATTAAGTTACTAACATATATATATATATATAATATATACTTGTATTATACTATTATATATTAATGTATATATACATAGACATAGACATAGTATATAATATACATTTACTAATTATTATATATATACATATACAGATAACATACATATATGATATATTAAATTATTGATATATATATTAATATATTAATATATTATGTATAATACTACTACTAAATACTAATCTACTACCACTATGTCTATGTATACATATAATATACATTGATACATATTTATGAATGTTAGAATATAATTATGTAGTTATGTATTATGTATAATTAATAATTGTATACATTATAAATATATTATAATACATTATACATATTTAATTACTAGACATTTAATTATCAATATATATTATAATTTTATATAAATACTTATATTAGTTATTAAATTATTAATGTATTATATATATATAATGTAGTATATATCATATTTTAATATATATTATAATTTTATTTTTCATATATATATATAGTATTAATTCATTTATAATATTATTGGGAAGAATCCGCACAAATCGGATTTTTTGAGGAACATATCGAGAGAGAATTGGATTTGGTTGCAAAAATAGTATTATTCCATAAATGGTATTATGCTTTAAATAGTATTATTACTTATTTAAGTATTATTTTATTTTTAAAAATAGTATTATCTTATATATATTATTAATTCATATATAGTATTATTATATTTCCAAAAATAGTATTAGTTCATTTATAGTATTACTCCATATATAGTATATTTTCTACCTATAGTATAGTATTAATTTTATATATACTATTATTCCATTTACAATATAAATTTTATATATTGTCTAAAATTTATTTTTAATTTTTGAAATATATTAAACTATAGTATAATTATAAATTTATATTGCATTAAAGATAAATTTTTAATATTTTTAATTATTATTAAGTTATATTTTTTGTAATTTAGTCCTTATAAAGTACAAGTTATTTTTTTAATTGATTATTACTGATTTTTCTAATTTACTTTAATGTTTCTAATTTTTAATTTTTGTAATTGAGTCCTTACAAGTTAATGTTATTGTTGTTTTTAATTTTAAATTTTAATCTTTAACTTTATGGTCTAATATTTATTCATTTATTTACGTATTTATACAAAATCAAAATTAATAATTCAAATTACCATGAATATAAAATCAAAATTAATTTGACCTGAAACAAAACCGACTTGAAATGAACCCGACCTGAAATGCAACCGAACTGAAATAGATCCGACCTGAAATGAAACTAACAATTATCCGATTTGGACCCGAACCGTTTCAACTCGATCTAAAATGAATCCGACCTAAAACGGACCCGACCTGAAATGGACCCGCACTCGACCCGAATCGAGTCAAAACATCAAATCAACCT